>OV277350.1:36699157-37024157 GCA_922984085.1 Sicus ferrugineus | reverse complement strand
AACACTCTGCTGTTAACAGAACACTCGGCTGTTAACAGAATGCACACAACTGTTTCACTCTCACTCTCTCTCTCTGCATCAATTTGCAGCTGGTGTAGATACGCCGCTGCACCGCTGAAACTGTGAAACTAGTTAAAAACTAGTAACACAAAGTGTTTTACGATTTTCCACAGGGCTACAGAGATGACAAAAACAACAACAACAACAACAGCGGCACTACATTAGCAATGAGAACGTCTTGCAGAGATTTATTTGGAAGACGCGAAACATGACAGCTGAAAGAAGAAAAACTTGCACATTTTTAACTTATGCTAAAGCGGAAACACAAAATCACTTCCGGTTCGTTAGTTGGTGTGCTGCTGGAACGTCTACACTGGTGGAGTGAAGAGTGTGGAGGGGGGAGTGAAGAGTGTGGAGTGAAGAGCGAGAGGGGGACGGAGGGATGTCAAGGCAGACAGATTTGAAGCGACGTCGTTCAGCTGCGTTCTTCAGACTTCATTTGGATATCGCGAGGCTGTGAATTAATTTGAATTTATTGTCCATCATTTTTCACTACAAATGAATTTTCAGCCATTTTCTTGGCTGAAAAAAAAACAAAAAAAAAATATTTGAGAAGTAACAACTTAAATTTATTTGTCATGGAGAATTTTTGTCTCTAGACTCGCGATTTGTTTGCTTGATTTTTATTTGCTTGACTGCTGGATTTTTAATTGTTTGATTGCTTGATTTATTGCTTGATTTCGCTTTTATGTTTGGTGTTCTTCACCGTTGTTGCCTCTGACAGCTGACGAGTTAATTAATCAAGTGATTATAATTTTAATTGCATGCCAACGGAATCAGAATTCAAGTTGTTTTCCCTCAAAAGAGTGAGAGAATTTCATCTTTGAAGTCTCGAGTGTCAAATTGACAAGCTGGAGTGGAGGGTGAGGAGGGGAAGGGTGGAGAAAGTTCAATGCAAGACGCTCAAGTTGAGTTTACAATAAAATCAACGTGAATATTGCAGTTGTTTGTTAAGATTTTACTTTCATAATTTTTCTCTCTTTCTTTCCTCGGTTTTTTTTTTCATTTTTCCATTGCAATTTCATGATTATCGCAATTTTTTCCATTTCTTTGACTAGAATTTTCTTCTTATTTTTTATGTATTGTAGAGAAAATTCGTTTAATATTAAAAATTCCTCCTGCTAAAGGATGGCCATTGCATTTTCTGCACTTCTTGTGTAAAATTAATGAAATTTATTCGATTATTCTCTTGATGAAGCCTGCATTTATTTTCTTAACAATACCAATTTAATCATCAGAGCACAGGAAGCCGACCCGAAAATCAGCTAATAAAATGTTTTGCTGTCGAATGCTGGAAGAAAAAAATCCCTACAAGTTGTTGGAAATGTCGGGGAAAAATGATTGAATACCAAATTAACGCTAACCGAAGTTTAACAGCGCAACGAATGCTATTCATTAATTCGCTGTCAACATTTCGGCAGCTGACTACGCGAGAGAGTTTCTCTCAGGCGACTGCTGACAGCTGACACGTGCTGCGAGCGGCGAGCGATTGATTCCTGCGAGCTGCTGCGAGTGTGCAGCCGCCAGCACTCTCTTGCTGCGGTTCGCTCGAGCACTCTCTTGCTGCGGTTCGCTCGCTGCCGAGGTCACTCGCTGCCTCGGTCACTCGTTGCTAAGGTCGCTCGTTGCTCACGTCGTTGCTCTTCTCCGGTTTTTTTCCTCAAGAAACTTGTAAGAAAATCTTCATCTTTCACATTTTCTTATCGTTCTCATTAAGTTGAGAAAACTATAACTGAGTTTCACGCTTTCCTTCTTCCTTCCTTCTCGTCGTTTCGAGTTTAAAAACAAGTTTATATTAATTAATTCAGTTTTACTAATTAAATCTTTGCTCTCATTCAGTGTTCTCTGGAGACACTTCGCGCTTCCAAGAAGGATCTTCCGAGTGTCCTCCGCTCGTTCGTTCTTCTCATCGAACTCGAAACTTTTAACTAAACGCTAGAAGAGCGAAAGTTTTTGTTTAAATAACACCTTCGGGAAATTAATATCCTTCAGCGAGGCGCGCCGTTACGAGTCGCAGTCACGCGGCGTGACCTCATGAGTTGTTGTTGTTGTTGTTATCGTTGTCATCGCTGTTGTTAGCGCTGGATATCCTGGAGCAGCAGTGCTCTACACAGCTTGTTGTTGTTGTTGCTGTACGTCCTGGAGCAATTTGTCGGTTGTCCTCAGCAAACACGAGTTGCGATTTCGTGTTCAGCATCGCAAACAAATTAAATTTATGAAGGATTTTGCGTAGTTGCAACTCATTAAGTTAGAACGCACGAGTTCTGAGTAATTTTGTGTGGCAGTGGCTGGGCAATGAAAGGGGTTTTGGAGGCTTCCCACCCCCTCCCTCTCTCTCACTCTCTCTCCGCCGAATCCCATGCGAATTAAATGGTTGTAATAACTCACAAACCGTTTTCCTCTCTCTCTCTCTCTCTCTCTCTCTCTCATTTCTGAATGTGTTGCTGCTCTCGGATTTCCACTGCGCCTCGCTCTTCCCTGCTTATTAATGTGCTGCACTCTCGTTTCGTAATTTTCACTGACCTTTCATTACAACTTTTCATTGGAGTTCCGGGAATTCAGTAGACCAGCGCGGTGTTCATGTCGCTGCTGCTGCTGCTGCTGCTGTCGTTGCTGTTGCGCTTTTTGCTGCTCATTTGTGTTGAAGAGCATCGGAGAATATTTTGCAAAATTACATTTTTGCAAATGTTTCGCTTTCAGCGCAGCGCCGTGCGATGAAGTTGGAGCGCCTCTCTGTTTGAGGATCCACTTTATCCACGGCATCCTTTCAGCTGTCTGATGTGATTGCGGCTCCGCCTCTCCCCTCCCTCCCTCCCGCCCCCTCCATCCCTTCCGCGGCGTTCGAGTATTTCGGTTTCACAACTTCCATTTGTGCCGCAATCTCCTCCGTCCTCTGCTCTCCTCCACGCTTTGTGAATTCGCTGTAATTACGAGAGATTGAAATTCTTATCTCTCATGGTCATCCTTCTGCATAATCGTGAAAATTTCCTTGAAGCGCACTCAGCGTTTCGATTTATGTTCGCGTTGCGTGGCAATTTAAAAAGTGAAGTATAAAGTTTTGGAATTTCAAAGGAATTTTAAATGCTTTAAAACGTTTTCTCCGCTCTCATTTCTCTTTGAACTCGCTCGTCCATCGCTCATCTGAGAGAGCCATAAAATAACAGTAATGAGCGTCGCAATTAAACGGTAATGAAATAATTTTCGGTTAACTCAATATTCTCGCTTAGTGAAGTGAACGACAAAAGAAGACGAAAAGTGAGCACGAAACGTTCGACGTTCGACGTTCGAGATGGTTGAGGAATTCACTGGCCGTGGCTTTCCTCTCTCTCTCTCTCTTTCTCTCGCCATCGCTCTACCGCTGCTGAGTGTTCTCGGTTTTCTATTGTGTTGTTGTTGGTTTAACGGTTTCGTGGTACGTCGCTGCCTTAGATGAAGAAGCGACGAAGCGACGAAGCGAGGAAGCGACGAAGCGACGAAGCAACGAAGCAACGAAGCAACGAAGCGACGAAGCGACGAAGGCAAAGGGAAAGACGAGTCGAGTCGAGTCCGTGCGGCTGCGGTGTTGCAACTGCAAACCTCGACATCATCGTGCCTCACCGCTCTGGTGCGCGATATCGTAGCGGAAGCATGGCGTCGTAAAGTGGGTTCCACTCCGCCAAATTCGTGTCGTCCACGGGCGACCATATAAAAGAAATCCAGCGTTTCTCACCGTCCTGAGCATCGGGAGCGTTGAGCAGCGTTCGAGGTTGCGGTGCAGGTTGCGGTGCAGGTTGTGCTGACGGTTGCGCTGACGGTTGCGCTGACGGTTGTGCTGACGGTTGCGCTGACGGTTGTGCTGACGGTTGTGCTGACGGTTGCGCTGACGGTTGCGCTGACGGTTGCGCTGACGGTTGCGCTGACGGTTGCGCTGACGGTTGCGCAGGATGCTAGACGACCAATAAATGTTGCAGCACCAGCGCGTGCTGCTCCACCCACAACTATCATCATCGGAGCGGAGTCGCCTTTTGTTTCCTTGTTTTTCGAAGGATTCCCACTTTGCCAGCTCATTTTTATTGCATACCTTCTGGCTTCTGGCTGCTTTTCTTCGGGGTGGCAACTCAGACACTCCACGCAGTTGTCAACCGAATGTTCCGGGGCGCATCCGGCGATTAATAGTGCTGCAGTGGAGCGGATGCGAGATACGAGCACTTTTGACTAGTTTAAGAGGCTTTATTTCGGGGCGATTTAAGTAGCTGGTAATCCGGTGCACCAACTTTGAAATACGGCTGCGAGTTTGAAATCGCGATTGGTTGGCTTATAACTTTCTAGGAATTAAGATGTGGTACGGTTGCCACAAATTCATTGCGATATCTCTGCCTCTCAAAGCCATTTTAGTAGAGAAAAAATGCCATTTGTTTAATTTTTTTTATTTTTTTATTATATACTATTTTGTTATTATCATATTTTTATATAACTGACTGTATTACTTTAGGTTTTAAAAGTAAAGTGGTTTTTTTTTTTTTTTTTTTTTTTTTTTTTTTTTTTTTTTTTGATTTTCTTTATTTAGTTGTTAAGTTTAGTTTTTTAATTAGTTGTCGTTGTTGTTGTTGTTTTCTTATTTCGAGCCGCGATGTCCATTCACAATCCTTGAAGTATCTCAATCACACAAGAATTGCGTTTGGACAATCAGAGCTAAAAATCGAAAAGATTTCACTTGATCACTTTTCACATTTCTATTCCGTTGCAAACTGAATCATTTGTTAACATAATAAAATTGAAACCTCACCTTGCATTTTGCTTGAAAATTTAATTCATCAACTCCTTTGGCGCACTTAAATGCCATTCTATTGCATTAAAGGACATCCATGCATCGATGATCGGCTTACTTAGCTTGGCTGAAAGCTTTCCGCCATAAAAAGGGTGTGCTGTGCAGTTCATACAGCGACGCAGTCACTTGCCACACTTTGCTGCAGCAACAGTTCACTGACACGAATTCCTTTGTTGACAGTAAAAAGCTTCCCACGCTGCCTGCGCGCCTCACCACTCTTCGCTCCACTCAGGCTGCTTCCTCTTTCAATTTCTTGTGCAGGATCCTTGCGAACATCCTGACATCCTGCTGTTCCACTCG
Source organism: Sicus ferrugineus (assembly GCA_922984085.1). Taxonomy (NCBI): domain Eukaryota; kingdom Metazoa; phylum Arthropoda; class Insecta; order Diptera; family Conopidae; genus Sicus; species Sicus ferrugineus. The sequence goes on along the minus strand of OV277350.1, from coordinate 37,018,990 downwards.
CTAGCTTCTGCGAAAATCTTCCATTCTATGTATTTCCTCTTTATTCTTGTGTTTCTAAGAATTTTCGCTCTTTATTCTAAATTTTTTCTTTATATTCTTCCGGTCGTCGTTTTATTTTATTTCGTCCTCCTTGTGGTTTTCAGTTCTTTTCGTTTTTTTTGTTACTTCAACAAAGTGTCAGAAAATCAGGGGAGTATCATTGGATGGTCCGTTCGCATTACACGCGAAGTCACTTCATGGCTTCCTCGGGGTTCCCGTGGGCGTCCCTTCCTCACGTCTCGGCGCGGGCGATTTTGATTAAATTTCTCAGAACTCAGCTTGTCTTACCGAGGTCAATCTGGTCCTCTGACTGGGAGGTGTTTTGTTGTTCGTCCTTTTCTGGTAAATCTTTTTCATTTTTATTGCGTCGATAGCAGTTGTTGAGGGTGTTGATGATGTTCATGTGCTCGGTTGTTGGTGTCTTCAACCCGCCAGCGCGAATGTCGTTGAAAGGATTATCTTTGGTCGAGACATCGTCGTGCAGTCGAATCGGAATCTTCGCATTTTCTCCTGTGCTGGCGGTACCTTTGACGGGATGCGAATATCCATTGAAGGGCATTTCATAGAGAAAAACTCGTTAGATGGTGATTTTTGTAATTCCAACATGTTGCGAGATAAAAAGTGAGGTAAGAAATTAGAGTTCCAATCAGGTTTCCTACTCAAAAAAGCAGACAAGTTAACTTTTATTTCGGTTTTGCTTTTTATAATGTACTTGAAAGGATTTTTCTTCGTGGAAGTCATTTTGAAGTCAAATCGGGAGTGAGGATGAGATTATGTGAAAATATTAAGGATGTTCTTTCACGAAAAATTTAAAATCTAATATCAAATAACTATTCTAATATTCTATGAAATTTCATGCTAATCTGATCTAACAAATCTTAAAACCAGAATTCGGGAGAGTCATAACTAAAAGATTTTAAATGACAGACAACAACTTCCATCCGATTTGAATTTAGAACAGCGAAAGTCTGTAGTAGTTGAAGTTAAAGTTTCGGCATTATTTTCCTCTCTGCGTTACCGTCAATGTCTCCTCTTTGGTTCCGTTGTGTTGTTAATTGTATTGTAATTTGAAAGCACTACTTTCACAATTAAAGTAATTAAAAGATTTTCTCTCATCCATAGAAAAGTTTCGCCTTATCTACGAAATTCCTACTAATTGGCCGTCCCGAACTAACCAACTACATCGATTTTCTCAGCTCACCCGTCTGCCAGCTCAGCTCAGCGTCCCCTGAAGTCTCCGTCCAGGAGTTTCTCTATTAAACATCAATTTCGAAAGACGGTCAGGTAATTAAGAGGGAGAAGGTGAGAAACTTTTTAATGACTCATGCAATGAAGCGAAACTCGGGCTCTTTACTTTGTGAAGGCCTGCCGGAGGATCCTCTTCAGCTTTACTTAGTTCAACACAAGTTCTTTCGCATCTTAAGTCGGTCGGTTGAATACGGTACACCTCTACCATTTAACACTTCTACTTTCTGCAGTCTCCTCCTCGTCGCCCCTCCCCTCTCAACCCTTCGTCCCTCCAGGTAGTTGTTTTCCTCGCCTTTCGTCGGAAACTGCATTTTAATTGAGTTATTTTCACACTCGCTGCACGCTTTGTACTTCGTCTTTGATTAATTAAGCGGAGAGAAGGAAGAGGCTCGAGTGTGCTGAAAGTGAGTTACCACTTTGAAAGGAAAGGCAGGTAAAATAAGACCAATTTGCGTATATTTGCATTTGCAAAAGTTTTCTAAGTTCTTCGTAATGCGTTTTGTGTTTAGTTGAAGAGGTGAGCGGGTCTCTTGAGGCTTTACGAAGGAACGTTCTAAGCAAGAGAGTCTTTCTGGCAATGGGGGTTGGGGGAAGGTACATCTGCGGATAACTTTCGTCTCTCTTAATCTTTAATGGAGTGGAATACATTATTATGTAGCAAATAGGACACTTCAATGACACACGGAATAGCGCGCGGTATTGCTGATGCGGTGTGAAATTTTGTACAAGCGAACACCTGCTCCAGGTGTCCAGTGCATCCCTGGAACTCCTCAGCACCAGACTACCACTCGGGAACAATATCTTCCCGAAGAAACCATCAGTAACCGAGTGGGTATCGACTTCCAGGACGAAGTATGGCAGTCCTGCGTGTCAGGAGGTTATTAATAATCCGTTCTTATGATGGAAAACTTCTCCGTTCTCTTTGTTTGTCTTCGTTTCTCCCCGTTTGTGTTTGTGTTTTTCCACATTTGCTGCTCCTGCTTTTGTTTTACGCAAACAAAGAAACTATTAAAGAGATAAAGTTACAATATATGTGTGTGAAGGAGGTTTTCTTATAAGGAAATTTATACAAACAAAACTCTAATGAGAACACACATACACACACACACACAGCCTTTCTCGTCGAAATCCTTACACATAAATTTCAGTTCAGCTCATCCTGTATTTACACAATCCATCAAAAGTGGATTAAAAGCTTTTCTTTGTGTATCGAAGGCACCACCATTCGGTGAACAACGATGGCAGTGCTGATGATGGATGGGAAGAGGCGGGATGAGAAATGAGTTGCAAGGATTAGTTTAATGCGTAAATAATTAGTCGATTCTGAAGCTCTTCTTTCGACTCATAACGTGTCAGAACTTTCTTTATGTTAATCTGTTGGAAGTTCCTGAATGAGTGCTTTTAATATGCATTCATTTTTCACAAAATGGCCTTACAAAAGCAGGAAGAATCTGTTTCAATCGTTGTATTCTGCGTTTATATCTCCGTGCGGCTAATGGACTTCTTTGTCCCACGAAACACATAATATAAAGGAGACGAAAAAGTGAAAATAAAAGTAGAAATACATGATTTTCGAAGACGAAGATGATATAAATTATGATAGTGATGATGAGTAGCTAGAGGAATAAGGAGAGCGACAAAGTAGAAGAGGGAAACTACAAATGGAATACTCAGCAATAACAAGAAAACCCCTAAAAGTCCCATTTTAGGAAGCCCCATTTCCAAATGGACATGGAGGACATTTCTATCTAGAAATTTAAAGTATATTATTGCCAATTTAAATTTCCGAACGAGTTCTCTACTTTAGTATTGAATATTGAAACCTTAATTGATATTTATAAGTTTAACTGAATTTATTACATTTACAATTAAATTACATTCACAATTAAATTATACGAAACCAATATAAAGGAATGAAAATACAATTAAAACTCCTTGTTAATTTGGATTTAAAAAAAGGCCACATGTACCCGATAACACATCATTTGAAAGAAATCAATTAATACGAGAATCAATAAACGTCAGAGCAACGAAGGTGTTGCTGATGATGATGATGGTGTTTACATCGTTGCATGCGGAGCCTGCGATTCTACACAATCGCACGAATGCAAACAGCTACACACACATACATACATGAATCGGTGAATAGGTGCACGTGTACCATCCTTGTTTGTATTGCCATGCAAAGTGCTGCTTCGGGGTGACTGACAATCAATACTTCGTGTTTTTTGTATTGCTTTTTGTAGTGCTGGTGGTCCTTGCTGTTGCTGTTGTTGCTGTTGTTGTTGTTGTTGTTGTTGTTGTTGTTGTCATTGTAGTTATTGTTGTTGTTGCTGCTGTTGCATGAATTCAATTAACAACAGCACGTTTAATGAATAATCGCAAACGAATTCGAATTAAAAAGCCATTCATCTGAATTCACACTTCGTTCGACTTGACTGATTGATTGTCGCTGCTAGAGATGAAGTGATGATGATGGCTGCATCTACGGGATGCAACACGTGAGGGAAAAATGGCAAAAACCTTAACGAGCCGAAGCTGTGACTGCAGTTGCATCGTCATCGCCATCATCATCACCACCATCTTCATCGTCATAACCATCCGTAGCAATATCATCACCTTAAAATGTAAACACTTCGATCCTTTTTCAAATCGAAAGCAAGCAAGACATCAACATCTCATCTGATTTCGCCCACATTCTTCTCTTCATCAGGCCAAGGATCTCGCAAACAAGCGTCACGCACAGCAGTGCCAGAGTGTGCATGTCACACGGAAATATCGGGTTATGAAGAGCATGAATAGCGGCAATAAATCTACAAATTAAGCAGCAGGAGCAGCAGCAGCAGCAGCAGCTGTTCGCATGTGCGGCATGCAAAGTGTTGCAGCTGCTGAAGTCTGCTCGGACGACCGGCGTCCGACGTTCGGCGTCCCGCAGTAAACTACAAGGATATCCAAATCCAATCAAGACAGGCATTGTTCGAGTTACCATCACTGCCGCTGTTGCTGTTGCCTCCAACGTCGCCTGATTGCCACAGGCGATTCCGGGTGCGGAGAAGCTACGTGGCGCGCACGGGCCCGGAACACTGATGAGGACGTTCGTTCATCGGCCAACAGGGAAGGACGCCCTCCTCTCGAGTAATCGATTTTAGTAGTTCCAGCGAATCAGTTCGGACGTGTAAACTCACTTCACTGAAAGTTAGCTGGCTAGAAAGGAAAAAAAACTTTTGCAATGAGAAGAAGAAATGAAAATAAAGAGTAAATAAAGTGAAAATAGATCATTCCTGGATTTTATTGATATTTTAATTGGGTTTTCTTTTCTTACCTCTATTTCTTCTCATTAAATTCATTCTTTTTTCTTCTTCATTCTTTTCTTTTCTCTCTCACTGTGTCACCTCTTCTGTACCGCTTTAGTAACCACTTTTGGGTACGGAATTTAATTTAGTTTAAGGAACAGAAAGCCATACTTCTCACGATGCACTCATACTTTCAAGAGGTAATAATATTTTACTCGCGTAATTGAATGAAGTCCTTGAAAGAAATTTTTGTCTTCTTTACATTTCCTTATTCGTTTATTAACTCATCACTGTGTGAACTCGTGCACGCGCTTTTGCAGATGACTCTCTCTCTCTCTCTCTCTCCCTCTCTTTCTGTCATAAGGACTCAATTTATACAGATGAATGTCCTTGTTGCAAATTATTTAAGTGCCATTCAAGCACTCGACCTGTTTTATTGCTCGCTCGCTTTGCTGGTTGCGCTTGGCGATTCGTTGATCGTCGGGTCATACGAGAGAGGGAGAGAGAGGGAGAGAGAGAGAGGGAGATGGAGAGAGAGTGAGAGGTGAAGTGAATGAGGAGACTCTTTGAAAAACTATTTAAGAAAAAGAAAGAAAAGAATCGCGGTGAGAAAGAACTCGTCGAAAGTCCTCTCCAATTGCTTTCTGTGTTCTTTTGCTCTTATTTGTGCTTTTTTTCCTGTTTTTTTATAAATGAATAAAGTGTTTCTTATTTAAATAAAGTTCATTTCTCTCCTTCTTCTGCTTCTTCGTCGACTTCTTCTTCTACTTCTTCAAAGAGTTATATAATTTGATGTTGGTTTCCAATGCAAAAGTTTTTCAATTAGTTTGCTCGACAAAAAAAGTCGACACTTTGAAAAGGTTTGCTTGTTAACTTAGCAGTTACAACTTCCTTTTAGTTCACGAAGTGATTTCGTTTTCTGGCACATAAAATAATTGCACAACGCCGAAAATTCAACTAAAATCGACCAAAAGACTTCACATTCGACCCAAATCTGCATTATTATGAACGAGGCGTCTTTTGTTATTCTTTTATCAAATGCTCGAAATAATTTCGTTTTCTCCTTCTCTCGCGCTGTTTTTTTAAACAAGAATTTATAATTTAATTTTATGATTATTTCCTCAAACTCAATGATGGCTTCTAATGAAGTTGTTTGCTCTACGCTTTCCAAACACCGCTGACATCACGTCGTCCTCAGAAAATACCTGCACAAACAGACCAACACAGCCACACCCACACACACACCGCCACACACAAACACACCAGCAGCACAGGCAGCCGCAGGACGACGAGGACGACGAGGACGATGCTGTGTGCAAGGACGTCCCTAACGGATGCTCGAAATAATAAAATAAAAGCGAGCAGCACGCGCTTCTGTCTTCCACTCATCATCAAGTCAAGAAATTCGAGAAAATTTCGCAAGGAGTTGTTAAGAGTTCCGGGAGGCGCGTGGGTGGGAATTGCGTGGTCGGCATGAAGACACCGACGTGAGTCAGCCTTCCTGACTCCTGCTCCTGCCACGCGAGATGAAGACAGGTGAAGCGTGCAGCTTAAACGCTGCGTGTTCTACCTGTGAAGCGTGTGTCGCACAAACAGGTGACGACATCGTTTTCCACTTTTCCGAAGAGCGCGAGGGTTTCGGTGGAGATTTTAGATGCACGAGAGGGGGAGCGAATGGAAGTTGAAGTGGGTGAAGAGGGTGAAGAGGGGGACGAAAATGCATAAAAGGCGAGAGCCAAGAAAGGACGAAAGGAAGAATGAAACGCGGAAAACAGCGACAATCTTAATGCAAACAAACGCAACAACAACAAATCTGCTTTAGTTAACTGTACATTTAACTGTTAAAAACAAAAGCGTTCAAGAAACGATTTCAAAAATCCTTAAGGAGCAAAGAAATCAGGAAGGATAAAATAAATCGGATTAAAGTGACGGGTGTTGAGGTGTTCAAGATTCGAAATAGAAATCAGCTTAAAGGATATGAAAACATGTTCGTGTTGTTCGTGTCACGCCAGCTCGTGCAGAGCGACACAGGCAAGGAAGCGATGTACTCGATGTCCTCAAACCCGAAACCCGCACAGCTCGACCCTCTTAAGCTGGAGAGCGGAGAGACGAAGAAGCGGGAGTCAGACGAAGCGAGAAGCCATGACAGACATGAAGGATGCGGGCACACAAATCAGAGAAAGGATACGCAATGAGATGCGGAAGAAGTTTCATTACTTAATTTGGAACCAAACTGAGTAAGAAAGGACACAAAATAAGAATACGAGAGTGAGAGAGAGAGCGGATGATTATGGGAGGGAGAGAGAGAGAGAGAAAGAGAACGAGAAGAGAGTGGGTGACAGAGAGTGGTAATGAGAGGGGAGTGGAAGAGAGGGATAGAGGAGCAGAGAGAATGGCAGAGAGAAGGGCAGAGAGATGGCCAGAAATAGAGAGAGAAGAGAGAGAGAGAGAGAGGATGAGGTAAGAGAGAGATAGAGAGAGAGTGAGAGGATGGGAGGAGAGTGAGAGGATGGGAGGAGAGTGAGAGGATGGGAGGAGAGTGAGAGGAAGGAGAGAGCGGAATGATAGGATGGCGGATTGATTGAGAGGATGGCGTGAGAGGGAGTGAAAGAGTGACGTGAGAGTGAGAGAGCGGAGTGGGAGGGAGTGAATGTGAGAGAGGAAGAAACTGAGAGAGAAAGAGAGTGTGTGAAGAGAAGAGTGAAGAGAAGTGAGATGCATTGTTTCCAGTTTTGGGCGGATAATCTCATTTGAGAGATTAAGGATTGAGAATTCTTTTAGATTTCCCAATTCAATGTGGGATTTTTGAATTTGCTAGAGATTTTTGAAAATTTTCCCCGAGAATTTTGCCTGGCAACATGTCAGGACATCACTAAATTCTCACAGTAATCAGAGCAACTTTATAAGTTATTCAAATATTGTATGCAGATTTGCAACACTAGTGTTGCTGTTGCTGTTCCTGATTACAATCCGTAACAACGGACAACCAGATTAATATTGAATTATTGAATCACTGATGGATTGCAACTTCGAAGCAAAAGGATTTTCACTCGAACACGAACTCGAGGATTACGAAATGTTGCGGTTGATGAAAACAATTGCTTGTTTTTGCGTTGTAATTTAATTTGAATGTGTAAATTCGTGCGAGTGAAGTGCGAAGGGAAGATGAGATGGAAGGAGGAGGAGGAGGAGGACGTCCTCGAGACGGCAGTGACCGCAATAATGCAAACACTCGTGCAGCAAGAGCAACAACAAACACCCTCTCACAGTGAGGACGCAGCGATGATGCTGCAACTTTAACAACACCAGCAATTTAAAGGATGCAACGGTTGCCTGTCAGGAATCAGGAGCAGCAATCGAATTGAATGCACTTTGCGTGTGAAGCATCCGAATTCAATTTCGCATATCATTGGCTGCCGCAAGAAAGTGTCGAAGAAGCAGCAGATGAGTTTCGATGCAGGAAGGAGTTTCGTCCTTCATCAGGGATTAAATGCGATGAGGGGAGAAAATGCAAATTTCAGTTTTGAACTCGACTCAACGCAGGTCTGGTGAAAGTAGATGGTGGGAAATCTAATAGAATCGATAATAAATTTCTACTACTTGCAGTTTTTAAATTACTGAAGTCTGAAGTTGGGCATTTTTCAACTCTCTTTTATCTGCGATTTTTACGTACCAGCGGCCATTCGGCTCTTGTGGGCGCCATATTGCGCGCCATTTTCTATCGAACTCACTTCGCTGTGTGGTGAGTATGTTGCTCGTCCTCCTCAAGCCACCACAATTGCTGCAATTTATTTTGGTCCGCTTTACAAATGACTTTTGGTTGCCAGCTATTTTTTGCTGCCACTGCAATGGCAACCCTTAAAAAGATCGACCATTAAAAGATCGACGGTTTCTGTTTTCATTCGATTTCATTTCGATTAATTGGTGGTTTACAAGTGTGTGTGCGCGAGCGTGTATAAAACAACCGCTACTCGCTACTCTCAGAGTGAACCGCGTGCGACCGACCGAGAGAACGCAATAAAAATAAATACTTAAATAGAATAACAATAAAAACGGTAAAAAGATAAAATCAGTCATTTATAACGGAGCTTCAGTGAGTTGCTGTTCCTGATTTGTCATGCTGTTGTGACATTTGATGATTTACAGCTCGTTTTTGGTGTGAGTTTGGATTGTTTGCGTCTGCTGATTGATGGCTAACATTAAAAAAAATATATTTTTATCGTTTTTATTTATATTCTCCACTTTTGGCTTTGATTTTTGGCTCAATTAAAACAAAATTTGTGTTGAAATGTTGGAGGCAATTTTGACAAAGCAAACCTTTTAAATATCGAACTAGATTGCCGCGTAAATAAATAGATAGCGACATTTTTAAAGCTTTTAACGATTAAAATTTCTTGTTAAATAAATTCAACTATTAAACACTTCATTAAATTGTTTTTCTTTTTTCTTTGCTTTGTTCCTTCTTTTCTTTTCTTCTCTCTTTAATTTTTTCCCTTTTGCTTTTTTCTTTTCTTTTATTCTTTTCTTTTTTCTTTTCTTTTTTTATTTTCATTTCCTTTCCTTTTTCCTTCCTTTTCTTTCTTTTCCGTTCCTTTCCTTTACTTTTTCTTAATTTCTTTCTTCTTTTTTTTATTTTCCTCTCCTTTTTTCTTACCATTCCACTTTTATTTCTCCTCCTTCATCTAGTTTTTGATGAGTTGCCAGATTCACATGACAATTTTTCGTTAAAACAATTAAAGTCGGATTTATGTGACCGAAGAGCTTCAAACAAAAAATTGAAGAGTGCAAAAACTCCAAAATACAAATGAAAGTCAAGCAAAAAAGAGATGACAATTTAAAGAAAAAAAAAAACAACAGATGGTCACTCTCTGGCCTCAATTATCTCAAAAGTTCTCTTGACACGTCTGCCAGAGCTGAGACGCCGCCTCATGCCGTTCGTCTCACACCTCACACTCTCTCCCTTCACAACACCACACATGAATTTTTATGCTCTAAAACTTGACACTTTTTTGCATGCCTACAGATGAGCGATGAGAAGAAGCGATGAGAAGGAGCGAGAGATACCGCTGAGGCGCATCACGCATCATTCAGCAAGAGCTTCTGAGAGCCTCACATGGCAGCGCTGGGTTTGCTAATGACGTGACGTGGTGTTGGTTGGGTGCGGGTGGGGTGGTGTTGGTGCAGAGGGGAGGTGGGGTGAGGAGTGCGGACTCTCTCAGGTTGAAACTGCAACTGCAACAGATTTTAACACATCCATCGCAGCGGCTTCGTTTTCTCTCTGCTGCTTCCCGGTGAGCAACAAGTTTTCACTGTTTTCTTTTATGCCCTCCCTTCGCCTCCCTCTTTAATTCACCAGCCCCACTGTGTGTGCCCGTCGTCCACTTGGCTTTTTATGCCACTTTGAACACCTGAGGGTGGAAAACTTTCAAGTGCTGACAAAGTGTCGGCGTGACTCCTGGCGGTGATTACATTCCGCCCAACACATGTTCGGAGAGCGAGTGGAGAGCGAGTGGAGAGCGAGTGGAGAGCGAGTGGAGAGCGAGTGGAGAGCGAGTGGAGAGTGAGTGGAGAGCGAGTGGAGAGCGGAAGAGAGCTGTTTTCCGAATGAGCGAGGGGGAGCCTCACCCACCTGAAGTTGGACGCCGCCACGTTGGTGTTGCAGTTAAAAAATCGTCGTTTCCAAGTGTTGCCGTGAGTTTTAAAGGGTCACACTGGAAAAATACAAAATGGCGAAACGATTTAATTGAGATGAAATTATTGTATTTCAGCATTTTTTCGGAAATGTCAGCCATAGAAAGTTTTGTCTGCTGTTAACGTGAACAAACTGAGATTCAAAATTGGTATTGAAATCTCCGAAAAAAATCAGCTTTTCATGCGAACGACGTAAAAGCTCAGATTTTTTTGTTTCTCTCTTTTTGTGACATTCAAAGAGATTATTTTGACCGAAGAATAGATCTGGAGAGGTTTTGACGGCAAATCCATTAAATTAATGGACGCATTCGAACTCGACCGCAGATGCGAATGCATTTCTATTCCATGTAGCGGAGTTTTTTGTGTAAAAAAAAAAACCAGGAAAATCCAAAATAATAGCCAGTGGAATTTTATTTGATCTTCTGCAGTCAGAGATCGAAAATTCCTACGCGTACACACACACACACACACATACACACAGACATATCCACCCGCATACACACACTCACACACACATACCCGCAGACACATACACATTTTTATCATGCACACCAAAGAGCGCACAAAAGAATTTTTTGCCATTTTTCGTGCGAATTTGGAGAGTTTTCAAGGATTTTTGTGGTGCTCGTTGTTGTTGTTGCTGTTGTTGTTGTTGTTGGAGTTGTTGTTGTTGTGACCATTTGACCAAAGCTATTCAGCACCAACAAAAAGTGAAAAATCCACAGAACAAAAGTTATGCGAGTGGAAAAAAATGTTCAGTAGTTGGGCGAAAAAAATGGTAAAACAGTGACAAAAAAAAATTGAAAACGCTTCACTGAGTAAACGAAAAATAATTTAAAAAATTTCTCCAAAACTCCAAGATGTTTCATAGTTTCATAATTTCAAAATAAAATTAATTTTAGTATTTATTTTAACGGTTCTTAGAAAATAACTGAAATCGAAGTGAATCTTCTTAAAATACTCAAATTTATTGCGTATTTAAAAAGCCGTCTTCACGTGTTCATTAATAACACAACAACACAACTACACAACTACACAACTACACAACTACACAACTACACAACTACACAACTACACAACTACACCACTACACAACTACACGTGTGCCAGTGTAAGTGATTTTGTTTTCGATGGTGGGGTTGCGGTCGCGTGTCCCCTATCATCCAATTAACATTAAATATTTATCGAATCAGTTATCGCGTAATTAGTATCCGTTACGTTTACATCGTCAGCCATTTTCTTCTAATTAGCACGGCGATTATTTTGCTGTTGCGGTTGCTGGAATATTCGCTGAATATTTGCTGAATATTTGATCACAAAGTGTGGACAGAAAAATTGCATTAGCAAATGCAACAGTGAGATTTTAACAATTAATTTCTACAATTCAATTCAATGTCTATTCAATTTTATCGGAAAGGAAAAACGATAAAAATCAAGTAAAAATACTACAATGCAAAGTTATCGATTATTAGGGGCGAACAACGTGTTTGTTTTTTTCACATCTCACCCGATTCATGAGTTTATCGCCTCCTAAACATAAATCATTTCTAATAATAGCTCCAGCTTCAAAATCGCAGCTAATTTGAAGTCCGCAAATCATTTAGCAGTGCAACACCCATTAATGTGTAAGTGTGTGATGGTGTGTGTGTGTGTGATGGTGTGTGTGATGGTGTGTGTGTGTGTGTGTGTGCGTGCGTGTGTGTGCGTGCAGACATCAGTATGTATGTCACTTTACCGTGACCGTGTGAAGCTCAATAAAATCGTTGAAGGCTCACCGGCATCCAGCCGCGTTCACGCGCCTTAATTCCACTTAAGCCAATTAACTGCGTGTATTATTAATTCCCGTAAGGCAGCAACCACGCCCGCCGCCCCGCCTCTCGGCGCATCCCTCGACTGCCATTGCCGCCAATTATTCCACCACCGCGTAGCTCGAATACTCACTCGTACGTGTCATAAAATGCCGCGGATGCGATTAAGCTGCGCTTTTGTGCGACCGAATAGGTGGTCGAGGGAGGTGTGGTGAGGTTGGGAGAGGGGGTGGAGATTTGGTCGATAGGGAGAGCGAGGTGGATGTTGGTGGGGGAGTCCTCGAAAGTCACGGCAACGACGATTGACCGCAGTTGGCCAAACCGCAGATATCCGCTTATTCTGGCGACCACGATACGTTTCTGCCTGGCTATCTGACTGTCTGTCTGTCTGACTGTCTGTCTGTCTGTCTGTCTGCCTGTCTGTCCGTCTGTCTGTCTGTCTGTCTGTCCGTCTGTCTATCCGTGTGTCTGTCTGCCTGACCCGATTAAAGCCGCTGATAATAAATTCCAATTTCATCGCACCTCCCACTCGTGCTCGCACTTGGTGTTCACGGCGGAGTTGCAGGATTTCGGAAGAAAGGAAGCAGTGGGGAATTCCTCCCTCCCTTCCTCCCTCCCTCCCTCAGACCCCCCTACCGCAGACCCTCCCTACCACCCTCACTCGCATTCCTCTCCCTCTTCACGTATTCGCGTCCTGTTCTCACATTGTATATCCAGCGCGTATGCAAGTATGTGTTTTATTGCACGTGTGTGTGCGTGTGTGTGTGGGTGTGTCTGTATTCGCTTCCGCTTTTATGATTTTTTTAAATTGCTTCAAACACTTTGTGCAACTTTGTCGGTGCGAGACTTTTATTGTGTTTGCGTTGCGGTTTATCGTGATGCCATTTAATGCTGAAGCATTAAATTTTACTACTAATGAAATACATAATTTGGAAATTCGTGCCATTTCCGAGAATAAATACAGCGATGCAGACCATAAAAGGACTTTAATCGCAATTTTTTCGAGGATTACAGCTTCCATCCGCTCCTCCACCTCAACCGCTGACATGAGATTGTGGAATTGCGTTGACCTTCTTGCGAGCAGAAGACACGTTTATTATTGACTTTTTAACTAAAGAAACAGTTTCGTTGAACCACGATGAGCAAGTTCGTTCACTGTTTCGCCGACTGCCGAAGAATTCAAATGAATTCAACGATTTTCTCGTGGTGAAATGAAGTTTTAAAGGTTTCAGCGGACGCGGAACACGATGTTTGTTTTGTTTGAAATCACTAGAACCCGTAGGACTCTTTTACACACTCCTCCGATTTAATTTCAAGTCGTAAATTACAAAATTATGTTAGATTTTCGGCATTATTTTCCTGTTTGCTTTTGAGTTTTTAAAGCGATATTTTTCCTTGCATACTTTTAGGCGCGCTTTAATTACTGATCGAGTAACCAACGCGAATTTGTAGAGCGGAAAGGAAAGCAAAGAAAGAATAGAAGAAAGGAATAGAAGTGTGTGTGCATGTGTGTGTGTGTGTGTGTTCCTTCGAATGTTTCCATTATTTTATGGCTTTTATTGTTTTCTCTTCGCTGCTGTGGCTGCTTGTGGAACGACAGCTCAACAAATGGCACCACTTTGAACAACAACAACAATAACTACTTCGTGCTATACATCTCACTAAATTTCTTTTATTCTTGACAGTTACTTTGTCATTGTTGTTGTTGTTGTTGTCATTGTTGTTGTTGTGGCTGTTGCCTCTTATTCTGTCTTGCTGAAGCATTTTACATCTGCGACGCGAGGATTCATTAAGGAATCCATTAAAACGGAAACGGAAGTTGATTCAGTGGCCGGAGAAATTAATGCGCTCATCACAGTTGGCCGTGATTTGGAGCTTTAAATAATTACAACGACAACAACAGCAACAACAACAACAATAACAAACCCAAAACCAGTAACAAGATAAAATCAAAGAAGAATTTAAAATTAGAGTCACCATTTTTTTGACATTGTTTTTAAATAAAATTAGACTGAATTTATCACAATTTGATAAATTTTAATTGAGGTTACCTTAATAATTTATCTAATAATTATATTTAATTTTATATTTGTAACAATTGACAGCTAAATTTTGCAGTCACAAAAACACAAAATTTTGCTTTCCTTTTGCCTCTGACACGTAATTTCAGTCCCGTTTTAAGAAGTTACTGGTCGTGCAGAGATTTCCTCTCTGATTCCTCTAGAATTTGTAATTATTTCACCTCTTTCAGCATTTTACGCCTACAATGTGAAAAAACCTGTAAAACACTCCGCACGTTTTTGTTTTTGGGGAAAAACACTCCACTAGAAAACTGCAAAACGACAACCGTGTCGGCTTCTTTTTTCCATCCCACTTTCGTGTCTCCTTATCGCGCACACAATAAATTAGCGAAAGTTGGTGCAGTGGCCTCTGCAACCTCTGTGATTTTTTTAAAATGCGCCGCACACCTCGCGTGCTTCCCGGCCACGCCCATCCACCGTCACAGCGGAGGCAGGAGCCACTGAGTAGCTGCTGCCAGAGTCGCGTGTTTGCTTGCTGCTGGCGCTGAATTATTAGCGACACTTTTTAAGTGAAAATTAGTAGCATAACTTTTGAGGAGTAAATAATTCAGCTGCTTAGTTGGTGTTGCTGAGTTTCGCTTTTTTGCACGTTCCGCGCCGTCTCTTCCTTCTTTCCTTCTCCTCCCCACGCCCCTCGCACCCCACTAATGTCGCTGTTATCCTGTGTGTTGTGAAGGCAGCTGTTATTTATTTGCTGCCCCCACCGCCCACCCCTCGCCGCCTCTCCTCGATCACACAGTTTCGAGTGCCAAGAAAGTGTTGTGTCCTCGGTCGCTGCTTGCTTATCTGCGTCCTGCAGCGGCGTAGTTCGAGGTGGCGCAGGTTACCTGCCGTCTTGGAACGTCATTTTGAATGTGCAAGAAACGAGACGTCAAACATCTTTATTATTTCGGCGGCGCATTCGAAGGACGGACGACGGCCCACCTGCAACGTGTCGCGTGTCGTGCTGCCGCGCCGTTGAGTCGCTCGGCTCGCGCAATCGGCCGGAGAATTAAGTGCGCCGGAAGCGTGAACGTAATGACAGCCGTTTCTACGAGATCCTGATTTACTGCGCTCGGCATTCGGTGACATTTATTAACTGTGATACGTCGGAATCGCACTCACAGCAGATAGCAGCGGCAGTCGCAACGGCCAGTTGCCGGTCGCCGTGGCGGTGAGTTGAACACATTTTTAGCTCGCGCTGTTGTCCAGAGAAGCAGCTGCTGACACCCCCAACGCTGCCAGAGGGTGGCAACCTTTTAATTCTCAGAATTGCGGAAGGGACTCTGAGCGCATTTTATTCAATTTTCAATTAGAGGCGAGCTCGACGTAGTTTACGTTGTGTAAACGTTGCCCGCTGCACACTGGCCGACGCACACTGTCCATCGCATATTGCACAAGGTGGCAACACCTCTGCTACTCGCTCAAGCGGCAGCGAGTCGTCAGCGGCAGCGAGTGATCGGGGACAGTTAATCGTTTTAACATGGCCGCTCAAACGATGTGAGTGGGAGTTTGGGGGAAGATAAGTTCGGAATATTGATGCGTCCCTTCATTCCCACCTTTCTTCCTTCCTTCCAGGACTAATTTTGGCTAAATTGTCTAATGAAGGAATGCGCTGTGCTGTCAGGACGCAAAGCTTGTCATGCCTTTTAATTTTGACTCCCCTACCGAGGCCACTTAACTTGACTGATGGCTGCTGTCCATCACACGCTCGGCGCGGCTCTTCTTTGACTTACCGTTGCCGTGGCTTCTAATTCGACTGAAGCTTCTCGTCAACGTCAACACGGTTGTTTCTTGTTGTTGTCCTTGCGCGCAACGACGAGAAGGATTGCGTGTGCTGAGCCAACAGCAGGATTAGCGGATTAATGGGTTGGAAGTCGAAGGTTTGACTTGCGAGGTTTATTTTAGCGGTGAGGAATTCAAAGAATCGGCGGTCTTTTGTTTCCTCACCCGCAGCCTTTTTGCCAATAAATTCCACTCGAAGATAGTCGCCTGCAATGAGGGTCGCCAAATTGAGCACATTAATCAGTTTTCTGATGTTTTTCCAAATTATCCTGGATTCTACCTTCGATTAGTCTCGCTGAAGTAGAAGATTTAAAATGTTTTTTCCTACAAAACGATTTATTTGCATTTATCAAATGGGATTCCAATTGAATCCTACATCGTGAAATATTGACACGGAAACCCTCGTTTCCTCGATCCTATTGAATTGTGAAATATTGACACGGAAACCCTCGTGGCTCACATAATTCGGCCGCAAAACTGCACTGCTGACGAACATTTAAAAATGTTTTAAAATTAATATACGTTTAATAATTTTAATTTTAAGTACGTAAATAATTTAAGAATTTATAATGCAGGTGAACTACTTTTAAAAGCGAAGATAAAAGGGAAGTCAAGCTGATCCGAGGTAAGCGAAGTTGGCCTCCGTTGGCTTCTTATTTCGCTACCTTCATCTCTGGATTTACGCACGAATTTCTCTGTTTCACCCTTTATGAAAATAAATTGGTTTGCATTAATTTTGCACGACGTTTTTTTCCCTTTTCCGTTTTACTAATTGACGGCAGCCATTAAGTAACCGTTGAGAGAACAATTATTTCATTTAAAACTCCATTTCGAAAGCATTACGCGAACATTGCGATAAAATTGCACGCATTAATAAAGTCGCTCGCTGTGAATTCGAATTTATGTTTGGCTGTCACTCGGCTGTCAAGTGCGGTCGCTGTATAAATTTGCGTATTTATGCTTGCCATGAAATGCAATGAAAATCTAATTTTGCGTGTTATTTTGCGCTTCGATTTTTTATGGAAATTGTGGAAATACACAAATTTTGCTTACGATTTTGTTCGCAGCGATAGACGAATTCGTTATTTTGTGGAATACGGGCGGACAATAAATGTCATACTTTTTGCAATGCAATACAATAAATGTGATTATTTAAATTTTTCCATATTGAGTCTCCATACTGAACGTCGCGAGTCAAATTTTGAATTTATGTTGCGACGACGAGAGTTTGTTTCTAGAAGAAACCCGACGAAAGTTATCGCAAGAATTTGATGATGAGTGTACTGAAGAAGAAGAAGAGAAGAAGAAGAAGAAAAGGTAGAGGAAGAGATAGAGGAAGAGATAGAGGAAGAGAGGAGCAGCACGAATGCAGATGACATGAGTGGCTCGGGATGTTTTTGTCGCTGTCGCTGGTGCAGCAGTAGCGCGAGTCGCTGAAGTGCAGCTAATTTGAAGCACAGGACGCCGAACGAGGAAGAACACGGTGAGAATCATTTCACAGAGATGGAAAAGGGGAAAACAACGTTTCCACTCCTTCAATAATTCCCACCGCTCTGTCTTTTGTAAAACAGTTCGACAGAATGAAGTCAGCCAGCTGCTTCGCGGCCTCTCGTGTTCCATCGAAGGAAAACTAATTGAACATCGACTCGCTGAAGGAATTTTTAATTGACAGTCGATGGACTAACCGATCCTAGACTGAGTCTGATTCAATCAAAACTGACTTTCCAATGTCAGCAGCGCACTTTGAATGCTATTTTCTCGTCTCTCCTCCTCAGCGGTTGTCCGCGTTTTGACGCCGAACAATCGTTGCACGAAAATTCCTTTCATCAACCATCCGTTGCAATTCATCAATAACACTGCGATGAATTCGTTATTGATGAATTCGACATTTTGAGGTCTTCTTGCCATCATTTTTCATCGGTCCGAATGACGCGCATGACATCGTGTGTCGCGAGATAACCGAGCGCGCTGTCCTTGCGGCGAATCGTGATTGTAACAAATGACTTTTACTTCAGTTCCCGGCAAGTTGTTGAACGTGTGTCTGCGTGGTGAGATGATAAAAAGTTCCAAAGTTCTGATGAATCCTGAAATCGATCGAGTTTGTGTTTTGTTTGTCTAGCAGGTGGGAGAGTTTTGATTTATTAAAATCTGCGTGTTGCTATCATACTCGTAATTAATGAACGTCTTCTACATGTGTTTTCCAGTGACAATACTTGAATTTCGTGAATGAATTGCTCTTGAATGATGACTCTCACCTCTCTAGCATCCGAAGAAACCATTTAACGATATAATACTCGGGAAATACTCGCAGTCTAACGTCAATCACTTCAATTGTCAGCATCCTGAGAGTTCCTGGTGTTGTCGTTATCATCAACTTTCTTTCTCAATCGTGTGTCCACAATCTCGTGATTACCTCA
The DNA here is from genome assembly GCA_922984085.1 of Sicus ferrugineus. Classification (NCBI taxonomy): domain Eukaryota; kingdom Metazoa; phylum Arthropoda; class Insecta; order Diptera; family Conopidae; genus Sicus; species Sicus ferrugineus. Next base: position 37,000,649 of record OV277350.1, on the reverse strand, counting down.
GCTAATTGCATCTCTATTACCAACCAGCTGTATTACTTGCAAAAGTCTCTCCAATGATCCGTTCCGTTCGTTATCCTTGCGTGCAGGCGACATTTTGTAGGTGCGACTGGATGTGCGTGACATCGCGTTGTATGACTGTCACGTCTAAGAAAACCTTTCCGGTAATGATAACAAGACTATTTCGAACTCGCATAGAGTGTCATCTGTACAGAGTATCATGTGTGTAGAGAGTATTACGGGTGTATTAATCGTGTGTGTGTGTGTGTGTATTTGTGCCCCTATCATCTTCGTTCTTTCTGCGTTCTTCGTTGGCATGAAAACTTCCTTTTTAGGGTTTTTGAATACTTTAATGAATATTTTACATATAAAAAGTTGCATTAAAAATTGGAACGTTTAATTTCCTAAGAGTTTTTGAGAAAAAAGAGATCTTTCAATGACAGATTCAATTTAAACTTTTACTGTCTTCCTTTAACTTGTCAATTTATTCTTCCTTTAAACTCTCTTCCAGTGATACGAACTTTTTATAAGCTTCTCTGAGTTTCAGTTAGCCAGAAGCTATTTAACTCAAGGAAAACTTCTTCGGAAACACGTTCCGTCGCACCAAGTAATGACGACTCCTTGCATACAAGCTCTCGCATATCCTTTGGAATTTTATTTTACTGCTGTTGATTCCCAAACACTTCTTTAATGACCCTGTCCGGAAAATCACAGCAAATTGAAAGCGTCACGTAAGCTATGAATTTTCAAAGGATGTCAGTGAGTGGAGAGGGGGAAGGAAGGAAGGAAGGATACACTCAGAAGCACAGACGACAGGAGCAGAAGGTTTATTAAAGACCGAAAAGTTGAAGGACTGAGTAAACGTTTTTCATTACGCTGATGACTCGTCAGAAACTGAAGCACTCTATCGACAAAAATGACTGGAGATTCTACTGTTTGGCTGTGTGTAGGGGTGTGTGTAGGTGTGTGTGTGTGTGTGTCTGTGTGTTTGTATGTGTCTCTGAGTGTGTGTAGGTGAGTGCCTGTGATTGATGTCAGGCTGAGATGTTGGCACTCGGCAAGGCGAAATAATCTACAAGCGCACGCATCCTGCTTCGCTGATGACTCTCTTTTTCGAATTTTCGTCGCCTCTCGCATTGCTATTGTCATCGTCGTCCTTGTTCGCCAAGCTAAGCACACTTTTAGCAATTTAAATAATGCGAAAAAGTGGCGTTCTGGGTAGCTGCAACTGCAAGGACACACGGAGAGGACGGATGCATGAGTTCGATCGCTGTTGTGCTACTCTTTCGCTACTGAAGGAGAGTCTTGAGGAGAACGCAACGAAAGTTAATTCGCAGTAAAAGAGAATTCCGTAGAAATCGAAAAACTTCACAGAAACAGCGTGTAATTGTGCGCCGACTTAAAAATGGCAAGAATTTTGTGATTTATTGTCTCTTCTTCTGCTCGCCTCATACTCTCTCTCTCTCTCTCTCTCTCTCTTCTCTCCTCCTCATATTCTCTCGTCTTCCGTTCGGCGAATGGCAATTTCGAGCGCTCGGTCCTCTCCAGCATCATCATTTGTAAACGTTTCGCTGACGCGGGCACGACAATATTGTTGCCCCGACAACCTTTCAGCTCGTCGCAGCTGAACTTCCGGCCACTAAAAATTACTCCAAATTGTCCCCTCCTGCCCCGCAACCCGAACTTAGGTGTCCCTCCGCCACAGACTTCATCACGTTCATCGCCAGCAGACGGCTGTCGTCGTGATGTGGAGAAAAGTGTCGTCGAAATACGCTCGTCACTGCTGCGGCGTCTCGTCTCGTCTGCGTCTCAGCTGCTCGCTGAGAGACACAAAAAATCTCCTCCTCAAGCAGAATTTTTTTGCCAGTTTGCGCCAATTTGTGCATCAAACTATTTTGCAATTTTCCTCAATTCATTACTAATTTCGTCTCTCCTTGCCGGCGGGCGGGAGTCCTTCTCTGCTCCTCGCGGATCTCCTTTCGTTCTTCAGAGTGCTTTGCACTTCATTCACCAGCCTTGCATGAGTGCGTATCAGCAGCAGGATTTCCTTGCCCGCCTGCCAGTGGCACTGAAGTTGCCGTGATGAAGGACGCTGCTGCATTTTCTTTCTCTCTTTTTTTTCTCATGTTGCATCCACAGCGACATCTGCTCACCCACTCGGGTGAAGCGGCAGCCGTTCCGAATCCTTTCTATTCTTCGCTGTATCCCTGCTGAAGTTTTAAAAGAAGATTTTAATAAGTTAGAAAATCTTGAAAAACATCAGTTGGGATCATCAGTTGAGAATCGCTGTTGCATTGTATCGAGTTTTCAGTTTTTCGCGTGGGATGCATTGTAAAAAAGAAAAAAAGATGGCAGACCAGAAAATGCATAAAAATGTCATCTCTAGAATTTCTGTCATAATTAAAAATGGTTTCTTTATTTTAGCTGCGTCGTTTCACTATTGAAAAGTGAAGAAACTCTTTGACGAAAATCCTTACAAAAACCATTTGTGAAGTTTAAAAAGGAAAAAAATTTCTAAAACTTTCTCAGTTTTTCTCAGAATTGAAAGCATTCATGAAAACAAAGAAGTCAGAGATTATAAATATTTAGAAACATTTAAAAAGTCGTCAAATTTTTGAACGAATCACTGCTGGAAAAATAAGCTAACAAAAATTAAACATTTTCTCATCAAAAACTAAAAGAAAAAACAAAAAACGTCTAATAAAATGAAGAACAAACCAACTTCTGAATTCACAATTAGAAAACGAAAACACAGATGAACACGCAGCGACGCTGCTCCTCCTCAGGAATGAAGTCATCGGCAGCACCTGCGATGAGTGGCAGCAACAGAGATGCCAAAGGAAAATGAAAAAGAAAAGCGGGAAAAATCATTAGAGTTTCATGTGGGTTGCGCTGATTTGATTGAACAAATGATGTGATCACAATGGAATTCGTGTCGTCGCCATGCTGAGCGACGCCATGCTGTGAGTGAGAGAGAAACTGAGTGGTGGAAGAGAGGAGAGAGAATTTCCCTTCAACGTCTCTGCCATTTGCAGGCGACGTTGAATTTCGGCGCCGATGTTTAATGTGTGAATTAAATACCGACAGCATGATTAGCAGACTTTAAACGTTTGCGTTTTTAATAGAAAGTGTGAATCCGTGTTTTTTCATAATGTATAAAAAATGTCTCCGTTCTGTTTCATTTAAATCATCTGTGAACTTTGTTCGGTGAACTTTTAAAGGTCACGAGGAAATATAAAACAAACGTAAAAAGTTTCAGCTTGAAACTGTTTGTCGGAATTTAATTGACTTATTAAATTCTTAGCAATTTTAGCTCCTCTAATTCTTTGTTGACTTTCCTTTTCTTTAACTTCACTTTATAGTCGAATAAAAGAAGAATCTGTAATAAAGTTTAAAATCATTTCAACTCCACAAATTTTATGATGCAAAGTGAATAATGAAATGTCAATCTTCAAAGAGCGAACATATTTTAGAAACTTTTTAATGTCAAACAAAACTGTCAAAATAATTTAGAGTGCTTAAAAAGAGGAGAGAGAGAGAGAGAGAGAGTCTCGAGAGGTTTTCTAATAATCTTGGGATTATTATAAATGACTTAGAGGATTCAATTTAAATGACACGTTTAAGGTTGTTAAATTGAATTGGATTTTGCTATTTCCAAGAACAGTTTAATTAAAAAAATAAAATTTTTAATTGAGAATTTTTTGTTAAAAAATTTTCTTTTTCGAGAGCACAGAAACCAATTCGATTGAGTGAAATGAAATTATTCAGGCTTCTGTTGTTGTTCCTGATGTTGACATGTGTTACTCTCAGTCTTTGAGCGCTCAAAGAATGCGAGAGAGACGGAGAGATATTTGATTAATGTTCAAATTATCGCCAGTGATTGATGGAGCGTCAGTTTAGTAAGTGTGCAATGCTCTCTCTCTCTCTCTCTCTGCAGAACTAGCAGAGAGAGATAGATAGAGAGAGGGAGTGGAAGGGAGAGAGAGAGAAGTTTTTGCTGATTTGTTGCGAGAGTTTTTTTTTGTGACAGTTTTTATGGCCGCACATTTTGTAGTGAGGATAAAATTTGTCAATAGCTCTGTGTGCGTAGTTGTTGTTGTTGCTGGTGTTGTTGTTGCTGGTGTTGTTGGTGTTGGTGTTGTCGTTATGGCGGTTTTTGTCGATTTTTACTCGGTTTTTATAGGTGCCCCGTAGGTCATCTCCGCGCGCAAACACAGCGCAGTGAAGGATGGTCGCTATTACACTGTCGCACACGGTCCCTCCTTCCAAACGGTCACGACCCCCCCACCGCCCCGCCCACCGCCCACCCTCTCACACCCACACAACGCCACCCACAGACCCCCACAGACGCCCACAGCATGTTGGCCACACGGTATGAAACTTTTATGGATCCCACTGAAGTTTTAACTGCAACGATAGTCTTGATGTCCTGTTTCATTTCCGGCAATTTCGGTGCTGCCGGCAAAGTTCCACGCTACTATTTATAGGACGTTATTGTTGTTGTTGTTGTTGTTGTTGTTATTGCTGTTGCTGCTGTTGTTGTTGTATATTTTTTGGTTCTATTCGTCTTTTAATTTTTTCTGCACACGTCGTCCACCGCTGACGACGTCCATTCGATCGTTTATTTTGATTTCCTGTACAGTTGCCACTGGATATACAAGGATGTACAATACAAGCACATCGGAACGTGTATGTGTGGGTGTGTGTGTGTGTGTGAATGTGTGTTTTTCGTGTGTGTAGCTTCGTTGGCTTTCTCGTTATTTTGTTTATGCCATCCATACGGCGCGGAATTCTCTGCAGATGCGCTTCGTTTGATACACACAATTTTTTACTTGCCGTTGCTTTTGTGTGGTTGTTGTTTTTTTACACGTACTGTAGGCGGATGTTCATCACTGCAGATGAATTATCGGCAAAAATGCTTTGTTCATCTTTGCTTCCCCGACTTCTGTTTCACGTATGTATTTGGAAGGCTGTGAGTAAGTATGTGTGTGTGTGAGTGTGTGTGTGTTGGCGATTTTCAGTCTTTGATGATTCTGTTTAATAAAATCTAAATAAAAGCTGATAAAATCGCCTCTTTGCAATTTTTCTCCTCTCGACACGGGAAGGGATGGAGAGGAGAAGACTGAGAAAGAGATAGAGAGATAAAGAGAGAGAGAGAGAGAGAGTGGTAGAAACAGAGAGGGAGAGAGAGAGAGCGAGAGGAAGCGGCCGAGCAAAAAATAACACCAAATCGAAGGCCGTGTTTCTCTGCAAACCATCTGGATTTTCAAGTAGTTCGCACTAAAATCGAGTAAATAAAAAGCAGGAAAAACAGGACGGACAGACCGTCGTGTTTGCTTTGCAAGCGTGCGTCGGTTGTTTGTGTATTCTGACGAATGCACGCGTTCATGTCGTCTGGTATTAAGTTGCTACCTGCAACGTTTTCCTGCGCTTCGATTTATCACAAAAACAACGGACACTTTCGTGCCACCGCCGCGCTCATCACATCACCACGTCATGCGTGGATCTGCAAGCGTCCGTCGAGTGTGGACGCTGCTGCCTCCCCCTCCCCCTCCTCCTCCTCCAGCGACTCCATCACCTCCTTCTTCACCACCGCCGCCGCTCCACATCATCGCGAACACCTCTTCGTATGCGTTGGCGTTCGGCTCGTTCGGCTTCACACACACACACACACACACACACACACACATTGTTCGTGCTTCACTTAAATGCAAAACGATTAATCACAGCAATTTATTGCGAATTACATCGTGCGACGTTAGCAGCGCCGGCAACCTGCAGCTAAACAGCCGGCAGCACCTACTGCCGCCAACCATGTGAGTCCGCCAGCTGTTATTTGTTTGCAACGCTATTAATTCAGTTTCGTCGTCATGTCGTCGTCGTTGTGTCGTCGTCGTTGTGTCGTCGTCGTTGTGTCGTCGTCGTTGTGTCGTCGTCGTTGTGTCGTCGTCGGCCTCAACAACATCGTTAGCGACGGCAGCGCATGTAATCGCGCAGCAACGTCATTTTCGCATCACAGCAGCCATCAGTTGCAGTGACAGTAGTTGAGGCTCATAACGCGCTATTTGTTGTTGTTGCTGCTGTTGCTGTTGATGGCGGCATCGGTATTGTTGTTGCTACTACTGATGTTATCGTTGCTGTTGTTGCTAGTGTTGCTGTCGCAAGTGCTGCTGCTGCTGTTATTTCTATTATTGGTATCGTTGCATCCACAAATACAGTTTGTGTGTGTGTGTGTGTGTGTGTGTGTGTGTTAAGCGTATTGCTTACTGTGTGCATCCAACATAAACGTTGTTGTTGTTGTCGTTTCAACTACAGCAATCGCAGCGGCAGTAAATATTTTTGCGTGAAAATGTTGTAAATTGTAGTGCGGAAATAAATTTCAATTGCTGCAACTCCTACTGCGCGTAAGAAGGAAATCCAGCTTTTCAATTTTTAATACATTAAATTCTACTAAATTTTAAGGAAGAAGGATTCGCAGTGGTTCGCAAATTTTCCAGCGCTATTGAGCTGAAAGCTTCTGCTGCCACAACTTGATGTCATTTTGCAATTGTAAGGTAAGAAGAAGAAGACTCCCTTCGTCACGCTAATTAGAACGTAAAATGCAAAACAAAAAACAGAGAAAATCAACGATGTTCTCGGAATCAATAAATACGAATTCAAATCGAATGTAAATTTCAATAACTGACGCCATTTAGAAGTTCAAATATGTCTTCCCAAAAAAAAAAGGATAAAAGCAGCAACAACTACAAATCCACTTCCGGCGCAGGACACGAAAAGTTCCTGCGTCTCGCTCACGACGACCTGCGGAAGCGCAATTTTGTACCGCTTTCACGAAACTCAGGCGCGGCGGATTGCCTCCTCCGAAGGAACTCCATGCAGCGTCCTTTGACATTTTATCTCTGCGACATTTTAAGAGAATTTCAAGGATACAAATTAAAAGCGGAGACATAAAGTTTGAACAAAGCGAAGAAAGGACGCGGACGCGCATCGACGAGCTCAACTTCTGAAAGGCTATCGAATGCAGGAGCGCGAGGCTCTCGTCTCGCAGGCGGGTTTGCGATGCCGTCGCTCGCTGTTGTCGTTGCTGAATTTTTAATGGGTTTATTTACGATTTAATGCGTCAATAATGGGTCTCCCGGTTGTCGCTCGCTCCCCGGCGACGGCAGTTGTTGCTGCTGAATTGAGTCCTTGCTGGGCTTCGCTTTGCTCATCTTCTGCTTTCTTGCAGCAGCAGCAGCAGCAGCGATTCTAATTTCATCCTTCTTCTCAGCAAACGAGGGGAGTGAAGCTGTTTGTTTTTTGTGGGCTGGAAATCATGAGCTCGCATCCTGCCAAGGCATTTGGCGTTCCGAAACGCGTTATTAAATCAAACGAATTGAAAGAGGGATGCGTGGCGTTGTCAAGGAGCGGAAGGATATTCTGGCGCAAACAACCCAGAGGAGGCTGGAGGGCGGGGATGAGTAGGGCGGCCCCACTTAATTGCGTCCGTCGGGTTGTCTTCGTCGGTTTGTTTGTTGTTTCCTTTGTTGTTTCGGTTAATTTGCATTCTTTGAAAGTTTTTGCGGATTGCCACGAATTCAGCTCAGAAATCGCGTGCAGGATCCCGCAATAATTAGCTGCAATATTTCTCTTCGCTGTAAGAAGAATTCCGACAAATTGAGACGAGAGGAGTCGTCAAGCAATCAGTAGCAAAAAGAGAGAGAGAAAAAAAACGCGTCAGCAACAGCAATCGAAAAATCCAATTTATTCACGCAACGAATCAAAAAATTAACTTGTACATCACGTGGCGTTAAATTCTGACAGATTCGTGCGCAATGTTAAAAAAATGATGACTGTATTTTATTTATTAATTTCATTTTTTGCGTCCTTATCGAGGAATTTATGTGCGTGTTTTTGCGTTGACGCGCCGCTCTTCGGTGGAAGGATGCAAAATACAGGCTGATATCCTTCCTCAGCTCTTCTCTAGCTTAACCCTTCACGTGCCGCTGTGCGTTAAAGAATCTTTATTTTTATCCTTGCGTTTATTAAAATTCAGAAGAACTGAAATCTTAAATTTTTCGAGAAACGAAGAAATGAAAATTAAATTAAAAAATATTTTCATCTGTTAGTTTGGCTGGAGGATTTTCTAGAAAATTCGAAACATTTGCACGTTGATGCATGAACGAGAAGAACTGAATTGAAATTGATTTGATTGTATTGAGAAATTGCATTTGAATTTAAAGCTGTTTTTCCTGACGATTTCGAACTGCTTGCTGACTGCTTAAAATCCGATGAACGAAAAGGAACCGAAAAAAAGAGGCAAGAAAGGAATGCTACGTGTGTAAAATTGCTATCAGGGAAGAATAAGAAAGGAAGCGGCATCGAACGAACTGAAATGAATAAAGATGCAAATAAGTTTCATCCTTGCAGAGCTTCAAAATTGTTGTGGAGCTGCGAAAATGCGAAGTGCAGAGGACGAGTTTTGAGGAGGAAAACCCGTGCTGTGCTGTGGTACTCACTGCTGGCACGAATGGATCTTCAGATGGCGCTATTTTGCCTCTTGAGTTGGCGCTATTTTACCTCTTGAGTTGAAGGAAATACGTTCGCCCCAAACTTTTTCTTTCATTTTCGTATAATAAAACACGCACAGCATCGCGTGGAAAGAGGAACGAAATCTGTAAGGTAGGAAATTCACTCAGTGAAATAAACATTCACCGATTTTCTTTCGTTAAATTATGTTTAATATATCAATGATTCGGTAGCCATTCTGTCCGCCGCTTTTCTGACCTTCATCACTCTCGAAATGTTGGCCTCCTGGCATCCAAAATTGCACGAATGAAGTGTTCGCAGCGACGTCCTTCCGTGTTTGTCATTTGACAATCGTTATTATTGAGAATATTGTTTGAGAATATTGTGTCGCATAATCTTTTCGTTATTTCGTGAAGTGGTCCTCAACTTCCATATCGTCCTTCATGTGCGATTTCCCACTCAGATTCACCAGTATTTCGCGATATTTGCGATATCGATAGCGAATCCCAGTCATTTTTTGGTTCTTCTACTCAAGCTGCCAACTGGGACAGATTATTCGCATTCAATTGCGTGATTTGTTTTCAAGTCAAGCTGTAACGCGGCACCGTTCTACGTTCTTCCTGATCCTACACTTCATCGGTCTCGTCCTGTTTGTCCTTTCCGTTCGAGCGTTCTCGAGCTTTTTCCCCCTCAAAGAACCCACCATTGCTTTTGCGCTCTTTTATTTCCCCACTCCTCCTCCGCTTCGTCCTTCTTTCGATGCTTCCTCGATGTGGCGGTTATAAACAGATTTGCCATAAAATATTTGAATCATTCAGATTTCATGTTTCCTGTTACGATTGCCACTCGCCGCTGTGCTGTGATCCTTGTTTTCTATGGATGAGTCAATAAAAAATAGTTATGGCTTTCGTGCATCGGAGAGTACGATTGTTTTTTTTTGTCCATTATATTGCGTATTTTTGTTGTTGTTTCCCTACGTCTGACATCTAAATTTGCAATGTAGCAGGAAATCAATTGTAAACTCTTTCACTTCACTGGATTTCACTGTGATTATCAGAGAGTTGAATGGGACTTTAATGAGTTAATGGGGTTGTTGCATGACTGCGTTGGAAGTCTTTATCGAATTTCGTGTGTGTTTAAGAAGTTGAAATTGCCGGGGGAAGCGGGAAAAGGCGGCGAAAGAACTAAATGTGTGGAATGAGGAGAGAGGAGTGATTATAATTCTCTCCTTGGGCACTGAAACTACCCTTCGTCACTCCATTCACACCGAAGGAGGCAGAGAAGGAGGCAAGATAGATATGGAAGAGCAATATGAAGCGTCATCGCCTGAGCGGAGTGCGAAATCTATTGATAATCACGGTAGTTGTATGTGCAACACGTCTCCTCTCAATTACTGATTGTATATCGCTTTCTAGATCATCATTCCCCCCATTATAATCATCCCCGCAACAGATTTACTTGAACAGATCAGAGTTTAATTGTGTTCCAAAATTATGAAGCAATTAAATATCTTATTAAAATTGCACTCCATTCTAACAATTTGTTGTTTACGATACAGATTTCCCACCGCCTGCGGTAACAATTTACACCATGTCAGCGTTCAGTACTCTGCAGTGGATCCTGCTGCAAGCACTTCTTCCCACTTCTGCAGCCCACAATTTGAGGCCGCCGAGTATCGGACCGAAATCAAGTGGTACACGTCCCAGTCCTCAAATGCAAAACGAGATAATTTAAATGTCCACAATTGTGTCAGCACGGAAATTTATGACCTGCCAGATAAAGGACTTTCATACCTTCCTCGCATCCCTTTCGCCTCAGAGAAACCTATACATTTAAATGAGGTGTGTGTGTGTGTGTGTGTGTGTGTGTGTGTGCGTGTGCGTGGAACGCTGAGAGGGTCGTGCATTGTTGCAGTGAGTCAATTCGATCCCTTGAGTATTTTATATGTAAATCCTTGAATCGCAGCGAAACACTCGCAGGTCAGCCCAACATTCGGGTTTGAACAGGCTGGCGGATTATTTCCCAGTTGTTTGGATTGGAATATCGCAGGACGAAAGGATAAATTTTTACGGTCACCTTCTATCAGGAATTCCTGAGGTGTACTTGCCAAAATTATTGCCTTAACATAAATAACAGTTAATAAAAATAAGAAAGCGGTGAAAAAAAGGGTCGAAACGGTTTATCCAGGAATTGAAATTTAAATTAAAAAAATCCACAGAATGCCAGATTTCAACTGGTGATGCCGGCGAAGTGATTTGATTCACCAATTCAAGCGTGTCAACCGCGTCACGTACGAGTGAAGCGCGCGGCGGACGCTCGCCAGATGGCGGAGGCTGCGTAAAGAGAAAAAAGTGACGAAATTATAATAAATAAAAACCACTAAAAATAAATGGAGCGAATTTCGCATTTAATTACCGAAGTTTTTAATTAAATTATTCCCATCGCAGCTCGCTGTGGCGCTCGTCGTGCACACGGTCTTCGCTGCACCGTCGAATTGTCATTTTGTATGAAACGCCAGATGGGCTTTTCTTCGCTCCCACTCTCTCACTCTCTCCCAATCACCCTTTCCCACTCACTCTCTCCCACTCACTCTCTCCCACTCACCCGTTTGCGTCTCCGTCTCCTCTCGTTCCGCTTCATCACCGTTGGGTTGAATGCCAGCTTTGAATTGCAGATTCCGTGCGTTATTTTTATTCCGATTTTATCGTCTGCATCGCTTTAATTGTTGTTGTAGCTCACCAATGCCATCAACTGGGAGCTTCAAATTAGTTCGGTGCATGCGGTGGTGGTGGTGCTGGTGGTGCTGGTGGTGGTTGAGGCGGCAGCACCGGCGGCGGCGGCAGTGAAGCGATTAATTTCGCTCTGAAGAGCGTAAAGTTTTTATAGCTGTTCGAGAGCCATTACAATTATTCTCTTTCGAGATTTCCTGCTTTTATACTCCTGCTGCGATGACGGTGGTCGGAGGTCAATTAAAAAAATCGTTAATTTAAAATTTCATTAATTATGCAACGCAAGAGTGTTGTAATTTTGGATTAAAAATGAGGTTCGCTGATTATGACTGAAGGAGAGTGTGCGAGAAGAAAGCTAAAATAAGGACAAACAGAGTGTCTACACCAGGATATATTCGAGGTAAGAAGTATCCTGGCATTCCTGAAGGTAGTTCCGGCCACAGGAGCCTTTTTAAACATCTAAATTTCGCTAGGAAACAGAAACTTTCTCTCTAATTTATCAGCACTGGCCGTTCTTATTGCTCACGCGGCATAAACTTAGTGCGAATTATATGCAGTGATGTGATCGAAGGAAAAAGTAGTGATAAATTGACCTGGGAAACCGATGAGGTGTCGATTCGCTGGCCAGGAGTTCCATCTCACGCACGACTTTTTAACACTTCACTCGAAATTCCCTCTACATTGTGTAAAAATTTCATTTATCCGGAAATTAAAATATGCATTTGCATCTCGAGTATCAAGTGAAACTTTTTACGATTGGTTTCGTGAGAGTTATGGAAAAGCTTTTTGAACAAAAAGAAACTTTCTAATGGATTCAAATTGAAACCGTGAACTTTATACATCATCACACACACACACACACACACACACATACACATTAAACTCCACACAGACACTCCAGATTTGGGAGAGGCTTTCGAAGGAGTCAACAAGGATTAACCTGAAGTACAGTTGGCAAAGTTGCCTCGCAACGAGTTTCTCCGAAGCTTTCTGGTGGTTAAGTGCTTGTTTACGAGGGCACACACACACACACACACACACACACACACACACACACACACACACACACACACACACACACACACACACACACACACACGCGAGTATATGCGAGTGCAACACCAACATCTCGTGGCAACAGTGACAATATATTTTCGCAATAATATCCGCTCGAAACTTTCACAGCATAACTCAGCTGATGCATGTGAAGCGAAGACGTACGGCATTCGAATTCCGTGTAAAGATGACAGGATATGCGGCAGGAGCAGGAGCAGGAGCAGGAGCAGTCGCTTGCAACTTCTTAATACGAGTTCTGCCAGGACTTGAGAGCTTTTTATAGATGTTCAGTTTGATGCTTCAGTTCGGCGAGAAAAATAGCTGAAACTGCTAGTAAAGTTTGAGTGAAATTAAGAAAAAAATTGAATGAAAATCTCCTCACTTTGTAACGCTGCTCTCTGCTCTGCCTTTCGTGACTCATGCCGAGTTGAGAGTAGAAATATAAAGTGAGGGAGAGCAGGAAAGAGCGATTGTCTCGCTTGCATGGAAGTCCGCAGATCGGATGACTGCCAACCACGCCCACCGATAACTGTAATTAATTCAATGTATGCTTCTCTGAAGGAGAGGATGTTGTTGTTTCCGCGTTGTTGTTGTTGTTGTTGTTGTTGTTGTTGTGCTCTTGTTGTTGGTTATAAAAAGTGTTGAAAACTCAAACAACGAAATTCTAGCTCAGGCTACGCAAACAAAATTCCAAATTTCGTTGCCTCCTCCTCCACAACAACGCACACAATTGTGCGAGAGGAGGAAGAAGGAAGGGAAGAGAGGAAGAGAGAAAAGAGGAAGAGAGAAAGGAAGAAGTATGCGAAGAGAGGGAGAGCGAGAGCGAGAGGGGGAAATTCCACAAATTAAATGCCGAATCACTCTTCCAAAAGCCTTTCAGAACATCTTAACAACTTATCGCCGGAAAAGTTGGCAACTTTAATTCCTCGCAGGGCTGCCACACTTATTAAAATGCATGCAATGAATCTGTGATTCTGTCCGCTCGCAGTACGAGCACCAGCTCAAGTTTTCCTGCGGTAAGCAACTGAAATCCTTGTCGACAGCAGTTCTTACAGCAACTGAAACATTTCGACTTCGACTTTTCATCCGTCCAAAACATTTGCACTCTTTGTCTGTCCGCTTGTCTGTCCGTCTGTCTCTCCGTCTGTCTGTCTGTCTGTTCGACTGTTCGCCTCCGACAACTTCAACTGCCTGCCAGCGTCGCGTTTGCTGTTGGCATCCTGCAGCATCTGCTGGTATCCTGCAGCATCCTGTTGCCATTCGAAGCTAAGAAAAACAAAGTCATGCCTGCGTTAAGAAATCAAATAAAAAGTTTTGCGAAAAACTTTTGCGAAAAAGTCCACGACGACTTTTGAATTTATAAAGTGCCACGCCCTTTGTTCGGCAGCAGTAGCAGTGGCAGCCAGAGCCTGCTTCCGTTGCACGCTGTGCGGCGAATGTGTGCGGTGTTTGCTGTGTCACCGCAACAGGGTCGAGTCGCAGTCGCAGTCGCAGTCGCAGGCGCAGCCGAAGTCGCAGTCTCAGCCGAAGTCGCCCAAGTGTTGAGTCAACGACGCGTCGTCTTTCATTCGACGAAGTGACTGTGAATGCTGAGCGTCTCCCAGTTGGCACCGCGCAACGGATTCGAGGGGATTCAAGGGGATTCAAGCGGATTCGAGGGGATTCAAGGGGATTCAAGCAGATTCGAGGGGATTCAAGCGGATTCGAGGGGATTCTAGCGGGGTGAGTTGAGGAGGAGGCCGCGCGCGAGGCAGTCAGCAACACTTCCGCTTTTCATTAGTAAGTTTTTGCAGTGCAACAACTTCGAAGCAACTGTTTGTGGAGTCCGCGTTGCTGTTGCATTTTTGGTTGTTGATTTTTGTGGTTTTCCTTCTCGCTTTCTTGGCTGCCTTCTGTGCTTCATGTGACTTCGTATTGTTTGGTTTGCGTTGCAATGTCGGCGTTAACTTTTCTAAAATGTCAACGAAAATTATGAAGCAATTAAGGAGTTCTTAAAACGGAGTGCGGAGTGCGGAGTGCTCGAGAGATGATAGAATGAAATGCGGGAGCAGTGAAAGACGCCTAAAAGTATGCATTCGGAGTTTGAAGAGTTTAATGGCGAAAAGTTTCGTGAGGATTTCACAGTTCACAGTGTTGACATTTTGACAGTCGAGACGGGAACCGAGCTCCTCTATGCATCTCGCTTCTCGTCTCGAATTCGAGGCGATGATCGACGTCGACATGCGGTTCCTTCAGTCGATGCGAGAATCGTGTTGGACTTGAGCGCTGATCTCGTGAAGTCTCGCTCGTGTCCACCATCCACTTTTACCATCTTTGTGAGCGATAATTTCGCCCATGACCGGCAAACAGTTGGGAAGCGCTGAAGGATGTCGAATGGTTTTTGCTGCCATGGCTGTGTTCTCGTTGCTCTGTCGGCTGCTTGTTGTTGCGGTTGCCAGCGGTCCTGCTATTTTATGTCGTCCTGTCGTTATTATTTTTGCCGCACACGCTTTTGTTAATTTTACTGTTATTTGTATTGCTGCTCGCTTGCACAGCGTTATCGTCGTCGAAGCATGCAAATCAGTTTGTTATGTTTTGCATAATTTGCATCGCATTAAAATGTCTGCTTGTAAGAGCAACGGAAACTTAATTTTATGTCAAATACGAATTTATAATAGGGGAAAAAAGGAAAATATGAAATTTCCAACAATTTTAGGCAAAACAAATTATGGATAAAAACTTCTATTATTTTCTTCAAGGCGTATCATAGCAAGCAGCCTAAAACTATGCAACGCAATTTTCCTCGCAGCAACATATCACCTCGCTCACTCACTTTTATTGAGAGACACAATAAATAGAGAAATTCGTGCTTCTCAACTGTGCTACTCAGAGTGATAACGCTGCATCAGAATTTCATTGCATACTTTTAGGCTGCGTTATTTCTTTAGAAAGGTTTATCGATTGATTGTGGAATCATAACGAGGTGGAAATCACGACGGGTGTTCAGGAGAATTGCGTTGCATAGTTTTAGGCGCCTTCTGCAGCAATAAATTGTTAAGCGGGCGCCTAAAAAGCCTAAAATCGCACACTGATTCTCGATGATCGCCTCAAAGTCGAGACTTTCAACTTTGTCCGAAAAATTGGATATTAAATTTGCCTATTTTTTTTTTATAAAGACGACATTGTAAAACGTTTCAAGACGATTTGAAATGTTCCGAAATATTTACAAACTATGTGAAATATGCGCGAGTTGAGCTCGAAAGTTGAACGAAGTTGAGTATCAAGTGAGGCAAGTTTTACCCTGCCGGTTGTGTGGATATTGTTTCTGCACTTTGCCACAGTCCAAACTTTAAAATGACATCAATAAAAACGTCCTGAGGAAAAATGCAATAAATGTGAAAAAGTTGCGGTGAGAAGTTTTCAAGCGAAAACCTTTTTCACTTTTGCTGCTTTTTGGTTTTTGTTTCTGTTTTTGTTTAAAACTTCAATTGGTCATTGAAGAGTTTTTCGCAAAAAGTTTTCGCTAAACACACACACAGACAGAATAACTGGACACACACATGCACGGAACAAACGAATTGAAAAGGGAACGGGGAACTTTTCTCGAGTATTTCAACCAGAGCGCTGGTGAAGAAACTGCTTGGTCACTCGTTGCGGTCCTTCGTAGTTCGAGTTGACCACATTCGGTCCGGTATCGAGTATCGAGCTTCACTTTGAGGTGTTGAAAAAAAGGCAAAGACAATGAAAGCAGTTGGAGAAAATAGAAGAAAATTTAACAAAGCCAAAAAAAGGGAAAACTTTTTTCGAAACGAGGTTTTAATTTCGTTGCCAACGAAGTAGGAAATCGAAGCCGCAATTGAAAACACGTAAAAAACACCTGCCAGTGACAAGGATGCAAAAAGAGAGAAGAAAGAAAAAAATACAGTAAAAAAATCTAAGGGTGGAAACTACAAATAGAAAAGTAAAAATAGAAAATCAAGAATTGAAAACACGAGAGAGGAAAATTTGATAAAAAGTAAAAAAGTTGAATCTCTCACACATAAAAACTGCCTGTGATTTTCAGAACTCAAGAAATGCTCTTCACCCAACAACAACACCCACCCCCACCCCACCTACCGACGACCCTCAGCCGGCCACCGACGTCCTCCTCCTCTCACGCCCACATTTCTTCTACGACGCACACAAAACGTCGCCCTTAGCAGTGTCAATTGAATGCCTTGACTTCCCCAGAGACCGACCAACTTAGTTTCCTCGATCTAAACGTTTTCTCACACCTCTGAAAGCCCGAAGTCCACACAAAGCGGGTTGATGTGGAATGTGTGTTCGTGTAAGTGTGGGAAGAACGAGAGGGGGGAGAGAGAGAGAGAGAGAGAGAGAGAGAGGGAGAGAGAGAGAGCCGCTTCTCTACACGCTTAAATGCCACAGAGGGAAATGCAAAACATCTGCGCTCTTCGCGGGCTCAGAGAAGAAGACGCTTAACTTAATAAACCCAAAGGATTGAAAGAATACAACAACAACAACAACAACAACAACAGCCGCAACAACGTCAGCGAACAAAGGACAAGAAAGGATTCTTTTATTATACAACATCCTGATTGTTAGTGCAGAAACATTTGGAATTTCTTTGTCTGTTATTGCGTTGTCGGAAAATTTGTTTCCCAAAAAAATAGAGAATAAAATTCATTTAAGATAATTGTATGGACTTTTTTGAGAATAAATAACATCTGTTGAATTTCAAAAGTTGGACTAGAAACAAGAGAGATGAAAATAGACGAGATTTGATGGCAGAAAAGTGACTTTTCTGCGAAAAATTTCCATTATGTTTACATTATTTTTTGATATTATTGTTGACTGTACACGTAATTTTTAATAGTAATTTTCGAAATCCTTAATTTCTTCTTATTTTCTCAGCATTTCGGTCTTTCTTCGAACCTCTTTTAATTAAAATGAACCCTTAATTTTGTTTGAAACGGAATTCGTCTCATTTTCAGTCCTCTCCGAAATGCGAATTTAATTTGCTGAAAATCAATTCAATGACGTCGTAAAGTTGAATGTGCCACACAATTAGTTTCACGGAACAACATTAAAATCCACTTTTACGGTCGGCCTGCTAAGCTAGCAATTTAAAGTTTTCGAAAGGTGGCAGCTTTTTAAAGCCACGACATTCGGCAAAAAGCGCTCCCTCGTCACCATCGTCACAAAAAGGGAGGCTTCGGCAAAATGAAATCCAGAGTCGTACTCGCCGAACGAATTGATGGATCGATGAGTGCGGTGGGTGTTGATGCGAAGGCGGCTTCATTGTGTGCTCAACCAACTGATTAATTGATTTCGATTGATTTTAAGCCCACGATTATGGACGACTTTAAATCGACAGGACTGCCAGCATCAACGACAAGGTCAGCTGTACTGTAAAGCGAAAATATTGTAGTACGAGTTGATACTGATGCGAGATCCTCTCGCGATAATCAATTCTTCTGTTTATTTTAAATCGTATTCAGCGTTTGAAATGCTGATGACATTGAAATCACTGAAAGACTTTATTGCAGAAGAAAATTGCAATCAGCGGTTGCAGAAGAGTAGACTGGGTCGTTAAAAAACAAACCCCCACCTCTCCCCGTTCCCCTGTATTCTCATGAGAACTCAAGCCACTGAACTGAACTCTGGAAACTCAACAAATGCGGCGGAGATACGCTGAAATTCTCTGCACTTAAACGTCACCTTCGTGTCAGGCTCGAAATCGATGGAATCGACGATATTGTGTGTGTGTGTGTGTGTGTGTGTGTGTGTGCGAGAGAGAGAGAGACGGAGAGAGAGAGAGAGACGGAGAGAGAGATGGTTAGGAATGACGTGAACGCAAACACTCTGCGGTTGAATGGCTCCAAACCACTTCGCGTGAAACGATGTGAGCAAATAGGTGTGCGAGTGTGGGTGCGGGTGTGGGTGTGTGCGTGCGGAGAGACATGTGGGTGAGTGTGTGAGTGTAATAGGAAAGGATAATCGATATGCTATCGAGGCTTCCTATTATAAAGAGTGAGCATTGCACGCTTTCCGCAATTGAACAATTTGGAGAGAACTTCTTGCTGGGGAAAATCGTCGAAGTGAAATGGCAAACGAATGGAAATCTTTGACAAGATATTGTTAATATAAAAATGCTGTGTTCAACGTGATTGCGACAAATACAACAGGACAAATACGACACGACAGATACGACACGACAGATGCACCACGATAGAATTGATTACAACTGGAGAACTTTATAGAATTTTATTAACGTAACACTTAAATACGTGAAGAAACACAACAAAGTAAACCGGAGAAAACTACAGAAAATACTGAGTTAACTAGTGGCAGCAGATACGAACTGCGAACTCCGAAGAGAACGAAGTTCTGGCAGTCGACAGAAAAGAACAAAACAGGCAGACAAACAGACAGACAGACAGACAGACAGATAAAGAGGTCGACGGTCGCCTAGCAACGCAGAAAACTACGTCCTCCTCTTCAATACCACGGTGCGCGCAGAGGAAGAAGTTGTTGCAAGAACGTGAGTTGCAGCCAAAAAATGGCCCTCGCTGCCCACTGAGCGGCTCTTCGGCGGACGCAAAATCAAATTACTACAAAACTTCTATTTTCCGATCAGTCGTGACATGAACGAGAAATCAAGTGAGAAGCAGAAACGGACGACGGCTGGAGTAGAGGAAGAAGCAGCAGCAGCAGCAGCAGAGAGCGTTTGTCAGCCTGAGCTGAGGGAGAAATAAGTGCGCCGTAATCATCGTCGTCGTCATAATCATCGGCGGCGGCAACCGTGGCGTTGTTGTTGCGATAACAACAACGAAGCACAAGCGACGTCGCTTCATTTTTGAAGTCAGTTCGCAGTTCGCTTGTAGTTTGCAAGTTTGTTGCGTGAAAAAGAAGAAGAAGAAGAAGAAGAAGAAGAAGAAGACGAAGAAGAAGAAGAAGAAGACGACGAAGAAGAAGAAGAAAAACAAGAAGAAGGAGAAGAATAAGAAAAATATATCGAAAAGTTGCTCACAGAATGTTTCGCTCGCTCTGAATTGAATCTCAAAATCTCTTCGGTCGCCACCGAAATTCGTAATAAATAAATAAATAATTAAATGGCAAACAAATCAAATAGACAGCAAAATGAAAATTTAAAAATGCAAATTAAATGAATGAAAATCACGTGTACGACACGGTGTCCACCGGGGAGAAAGTTTAAAGCGAACCTTTTACTTAATATTCATTATTTTAACGACTATTTGCAAAGTTTTGTTAATTCTTATAATTACAAAATGTTTTCCCACTCGAAAATCTGTATTTTTAACATTCAAAAGCTGTCTGAAACACGATCGCCAACTTGTTTTGCAAAGCTAAAGTTTTCATTTTCGCAAATAATTGTTAGTTTGTTGCTTTCGATTTTCACTGCGCACCGTGGGATGTTTTGTCGTGTGCTTTTGTGTTGCTTTTAATTTGTTTTTAATTCATCTGTAGAGAATTTAATTCCGAACTTTCTGCAAAAACTCAATCAACAAGCTGTCAGTCACGTGACCTGTCGGCCGCTGTCGCTGTCGCTGTCGCTGTGTGACTCTCGTGCTGCTCTGCTCTCGTTGTAAACGCAGTGTGCTCGTGTTTACCGTTACTCACACATATTTTCGTTTAAAGTTTTCCGCACTCGCTGCGCTTGCAGTTGAATTAGTTTTGGCTTGTTTACGCATTAAAGTGAACTTTCGACGTTTGCTCGAATACAGAAGCGAACTCAGCGACGCCATATTGTTTTCTGCAATTGTTGTTTGCGTTGGTAGTTGTGTTGGTGTTGGTGTTGGGGTTGGTGTTGGTGTTGCCGCCGCTGGTATTTGCAGTGTAAACAAGTTGAGCTGCTGCAGAATTGCTGCCAAATTACAGCATTTCATGGGTGTTGATTATGTCGTTCTTGTATTTGTGATGCGCGGCGGGGAGTGGGGAGCGCCACCCACCCCCTCCTCCTTCACCCCCGCTGTCATCTGCGTTTCAACGTTTTACGGCGTTCAAGGGTCCTTCGAATCCTCACTCTCCTCGGCAGCTCCATCGAGTCCTTTTTCATTTCTGCGGTTAGTTTTACTTTATTTTGCGCCATCTGCGCTGAGTTTTATGATCGCGCGTGTGCGGTAGCGTTGTTTGGCTTGGTGGACGAGGGGATGAAATAAAAGCCAGCCAAAAATTCGCTTGAAAAAACCTGCAAAAAGCTGCGATTTAATATATTTGCTCCCACCAAAGACTGCAGAGGACGCGGGGAAGCATTCAGAAAATAATTAGGAAGAATTTAGTGGAATTTTAGTTGTCAGTCACTCAGATTTCAGAATGAGAAGTCTTAGATTTCCGCTTTAACAGTTCAACTTTAATTGAATCGTTTCGTTTCGTTTCGTTTTCTACGTTTTCCTGTTGCAGTCGCCTTCCATTCTTTCGTCTTCAAACTCCAAATGTAGAGCAGAGAAAAGCAGAAGAAATGCCATCTAACAAATTTGGTTGCAATGAACTTCCGGGCGCGCAGCACACTTCGTACTCGCGTTGCTTCCGCGCCACTAAATTGCAGCGTATTTGGCTGCATAAACTTCGGCTTTTGTTTGCGGCGACAAACGCGCTTCACGGCACGACTGAGAATGCAAAATGTGAACGAAGAAAGTTCATTCTTTCTTTCGTTCTTCGTTTTCTCCATCGCCTGTTTGACAACCACGTGAGCGGCATTATTAAGAAGAACTTAACTCTGTATTAACGAAGAAGGGAAGAAGGAACGAAGGAAGGAAATGAGAGGAGGAAATGATAGACGAAGAGGAAGAAAACTTACACGATATCAAAGTAGAGAGAGGACTTCAAGATGCAGTTGTCCCAAGATTCTATTAGCGATTCCCTGCGTTTGTCCTCGAAGTGATTCTTCAAGTTGCCACATTTTGCTCGTTAAATTGCAGAAACATTTGAAACAAGAGTAAAAATCTATTGGTTTCTACGTGAATTTTATCGTTTAAGTTGGTTTTACCCTGAAGTCCCGCCCAGCAAGGACTTGTCATGCTTCTGCCAGCAAAATCAAGGCATCCCGCTGACTTCTACACCACTTAATAATCCACGAAACACAAAAATCAAAAAAAAAAAAAAATAAAAAAATAAAAAATAAAAAATAAAAAAAATTAAATATAGAATTAATTGGTGGCAGTTGTTCATATTATTTAATGACAAGTGAAGACACATTTTGGTTTTTTTTTTTTTTTTTTTTTTTTGAAGAAAGAAGAAACCAAACAAAGTTAGCGTGCAGTGAAGTGAGTTTCGGCGAGCCACACTTATGTTGTAATTATACCAGCGCTCTATCCTCCCGCCTTCCAGCCCCCTCCACCCCACCAAACGTTCGACTTTCTCACCCATTAACGCGTTTCATTATTTGTTCCTTCGCACTTCAGATGTACTTCCGAGCCGGCTCGAGTTGTCATTCAACTGCAGGTGCCGTCTTTCTGTGGCTATTAAAGTGGACGATGGACGAAGGCGTAGATGGCTGGACAGACAGGCGAGCGAGACGGACAGACGTAGAAATTAGAAAATTAAATAAAGGTTGCTATTGCGGCTAACGGTTGACGGTTGTTGTAGTAGTTGTTGTTCTTGTTGTCGTTGTGTAGTAGTAACAGTTTCGACCTCTGAATGTCATTTTAATACCCGAACACGCCGAAGTCTGACTGTACTTTTCAGCACCCGGTAGGAAATTCGAAAATAATTCGCATCTCTCGTCGGTGGATTCGAAAATGAAGCAAAAACAGTCACTTGCGATACTCATACAATGTGTTCGTGCTCTCCGATGGTTAGGTAGGTGTGTGTGTGTGTGCGTGTGTGGTTGTGTGTACGCGTGTGTGTGTGTACGCGTGTGTGTGTTCGTGTTTTTGTTACACCAACAGTTGGATAAACAGAACCTCCTACTTCAGCGTCCATACGCTATAAAATCAACATCAACAACCACATTAACAACCACAACAACAACAACAACAACAAAAACAACTATAACAACAGAAGCAACAACAACAACTACCCTTCCGCATAAACAAATGGCGACGGACACACCCACGCATCCGAGTCGCCTGTCAATCGGAATTCAACGAGTGTAGAAAATGCAACAAGACACTCGAGCAAATTCAAGCTCGATAATTTTGTCCGAATTTAATGTTCGGTTCGTTGAGCAATCAAATTGTGTGTGTTTTTAGTACACGTCAAGGATGCCCGCTGCATGCACGCAAAAGGATTTCATTCACTCTGCCAGGGATTCACTTGAGTGAGTTTGAGTCTCTGTTTGACTCATAAATCTTTCGCATTAAGTCGGTTGAAGTGGAGTGAAGCATTCGAGAGCCTTCAAGACTCACCGAACTGACTTACAAATTCCAATTCCAAAGAATTCGCCTTCACTGAGGAAAGTTTTTATAAATTTTCTTCAGATTTTATGAGATTTCAAGGAGTTTTAGAAGTTTCTAAATTTATATTACCTTCAACAGAACTAATTTTAATGATTTTTGAAAAGAAAGCAAAGTTAAATTGAAAAAAATTAAAAAATTAAAAATTAAAAATTAAAAAAAATATCTAAATTTTATAATAAAAATAAAACCATTGATTTTCAATTGCGAAAAAGCGCTCCCTGTCTTCGTCTTCGATACTCGTCCTTCTCACCAATTTGTAAGCTGTAATGGAATTTGTCACGACATTTAAAACGACAAATCGCACAACGAAACAACAAACTAACAAGGACACAATAAAAGCAAGCGACTGCTCGTCGTTGAAATACTCAGTTGCGTGCATTTAATTCGAGTGAGAAGAGAGTTCAGTGCAACAACAGCAGCCGCAACATCAACTACAACCACAACCACTGACCAACTGCAACAACAGCGCTCGCTTTTAGTCACTCGTCACCGCAACAAGTGATTAAAACTTTCCACCGTCACATGACGATGGACGCGTTCGAGTCTCAACGTCACTGCGACGGCCCGCGCCGCACCGCCCCGCGCCGCGCCGTTGACGAACAGGAGCGAACGTCCTGGGTCCTGCCAGCGCCAGTGTCAGTCACTGTGTTGCCGCAAGGGCAGCCTTTGTTGAGAGCACCAACTGAAGGGGGGCAACAACAAGTCGACGTGAGGCAGAGGACCGCAACCCTCGAGGGCTGCATTGGGGGGACCGGAGTTGAACGATATCCGGACGTAATGAGGCGCTGCAAAAGGAGCTGCTCGGAGTTAATCGAGCGCTTTCTTTGAACCCAATTTAATGGATCATGAGGGAGAAGAGGATTCCGAGGGGTCCTTTCAAGGAACAGCGCAGCAAAAGTGGTGCGCTGTCTCCAGGAAGGAGGGGAAAAAATGGAAGGCAAGAAATCGCGAAGGTCCTTCCGATGGCGAAAGTGTAAACGTAAGATCGAAATTGATGGAAGAATAATATAGGAAATATTATTAAATAAGAGGATAAAAAGTAGAAAAAGGACTTCCGTTTGATTGTCCTTATATTTTTAATACACAAGAATCAGTGTATTGCATTGAATTGTTCAACGAAAATTCGGGTAAAAAGTGTCAATCATAAATTGGAGGAATTTTTGAACTAAAAACTGATGAAAACGAAGACACTTCATAAACTAGTCTGGGACTAGTTTGGGACTAGTCTGGGACTAGTCTGCGACTAGTTTGAGACTAGTTTGAGACTAGTTTGAGACTAGTCTTGTACTAGTCAAAAATTAGTCTCATTGAGTGCAGAGCTACGCACCCACACAACTTCTAATATGCCTACACACACACACACACACACACACACCCCCACACACACACCCCCCACACACACACATACACAACCGTATAACCGTACTTAGTTGTGTGTTTGTGGGATTTTTTTGAAAACTTTTTGATTTATGTGGCAACGTTGCTCGTTGGTGGTCTACGTGGTCCACCAAGGGCAGCTCCAGCCCTCCACTCCACCTCCCCTCCAAAACCTCATCTGCCTTCCAAAACCTTTTGCTAACTTTTTACTCATTCGTGGTTTTTTGGTTGCATATCCCCGCTCTCTCGCCCTCCAGCGACTCTTTTGAACTTCGATGGCGTTCAGAGTTGCCAACGTCATGCACAGCAGTTGCAAGCCAGGCACAGCGCGGCGTTGCCACCACGTTGCTTGCTGCCGCTAAAACGGACCGCCGCGCGGCTTATCAAAATGGCAAATCGATTATATTGCAGGGCAGCGATAAAAAATAGATTCGCATGCGGCAGCTGACGGCGCAGAGAGCGGAGGTGCGACTGTGAGGTCGCGACTACCGCCGCAGGATGGAAGCAAAAACTTCCAAATGCCAGTGTAAATGCTGGTGCGAGTGTGTAAATCATACAAACACACACACACACACACACACACACACACACACACACACATACACACACACACACACACACACAGTCGACTGACACTCGTCCTCGACACTCGTACAGCGTTGCGCTCTCTAAATCGATGCACGTTCTGCACTCATAAATTTCATTTAAATCGTAACTTCCACTCGTTTCATTGCGTTCCTTTTATTCGCTTCCTTCCGCTACTTTTCGTCGGATTTCGAAGGACTCTTTTCGCATCCTGTCGTTGTGAGGGTCGCGAAGGTTTTAAGTCGCCACTTCTGCGTAATAAAAACGATTTGTAGAGATTATGAAGAGCGCGTTGCAACCTCCTCGCAATAAAGTGGAGAGAGTTGATCCTCAGGGTTGCCAGAGGCTGGCGAATCTTTGTCATGATTTTCAGCAAGAGGGTTTTGGTGGGCTGGCTGGCGGGGGTGCTGTTTGCGCAGCATTAAAGTGGGTCAATAATTTGAATGAGCCAGGCAAGCTTATCATTTCTATTTTTCACGTGCACTCCTTGCATTTGCCAGCTTTCTTGTGACGTTCTATGAGTTGCTTTTACCAATTTCTTCCTTTCATGCGTCCACATTATTATTTATCCGCAGAAACTCCTTCACTCGCGTTCCTTCTTGCTGGAAAGACCGTAAAAAGCTACTTGAAAAGTTGCGAGTAATTTTGTCTAATTGACTCCGTTCGGAAGAGGGTATCCCTGCTCTCTCTCCCTCCCCCACCCTCTCTCTTCTCACCCTGCTCTCTGTTGTGTTGACAGCATCTGACAGAAGGTGACGATGCTCTCGCAAAGTTGACATTTTACTTCGTCGTTAGCTTCAAATTAACTTAATGGCGTTGAAGCGACTACGAGGTCCTCGTTACGGGAGCTGCAGCTTGTTGTTTTGGCGTTCCTCCGCTCTTTTTGGACAATTTGAAGTTCCGTCATATTTATTTTTCTCTTTTGTAAGGTGAGCAACTCACGAGCAACTCAAGTTAGTGAGCTGTGAGTTGTTTTTAAAAGCTTCTGCTGCTGAATTTGGGAAGGACGATTTGCACTTTCTGTTCATCGTTGCCACTCTCCAGTCGTCTCGCAGTGTGAATTATAAACTGTTCAACTTTTGTAGAAACTGGCGTCCTCCGCTCCACCCGCATCCCAGCATTTCACGTCCTTTCCGTTCGCCACGGAATGAAGTTGAGGAGGATTTGCAGAAGTTCACGTTGATAGTGTTAACAGTTTACTTCTGAATTTTAAAAGGATTTAAAGCTCTTCAGCGCTTGCAGTTTCATTTTGCCGACGAAACTTCTTCGCTAACGCAATTTAAAGCTCTCACGGGAAACTCGAGTTGCTATAACGCTCCAGTTTTCTTCGGTAGAAACGAAATACTTGAATATCTGGAATATCAATTCCTTCAAATTAACATTTTCATTGTTAATGCAACCTGTATGAGCGACGAAATGACCTTTAAATCCTTTAAGTGTCCATGAAACTTCAACCCTTAATTGAGATTGGATATTTTATATCGAACACAGCGAGGATCGAGGACACCGCCAACCTTTGCCTCCAGTTCACTTCGGTAAATCGCAGTCTCTTTGTCTCTTCCAACCCCTCCCACTTGGGTCCCCCGCTCTCTTGGGTCCCTCGCACTCTGGGTTCCCCCGCTCTCTTGGTTCCCCGCTCTATTGGTTCCCCGCTCTCCTGGGTCTCCGTGTACGTTCGGTGCGCCATTTGTTTGCTTTGATGCAGCGTAAATTATCGCTCTGCGTAGATTATCTTCTTAGCTCTTGACCGGGCAAACCTCTAAACTTGGAATGCAAATCATTTGAGGGATGGTCGGTCTCCCTCCGGACGTTTCCAACCATTTCCCCCTCCCACCCTACAGCCAGCCACCCTTCGGACATTCCAACGCGAGCGCTATTCTAGTGGTGGAGCCACAACGGAATCTGTAGGATATTCTGCTCACCCTCTGAACTTTGAGGCGGTTTAAATATCTGGTTTCAATTTTGTTTCTCGGAGGAATGTGGGTTAATAAGTTCCCGAGGTTTCCGAATACTTTCGCGAATCGAAATAGCTGCGAGAAACAAGGGAAAGACGACAACAGAGAAACAGGAAACTCAATACCGAAAATACGAGGATTGCATGAAATGTCAAGGTTGCGAGTGGGTGGGTACGAGAATATTGAAACCCGTTTGCTACCCAACCGCGCGGATTGTATTCTGTGTAAAGGACGAAATTTAGTTTGTCTCTTCATTTGTTGATACTGAATTCCCTCACTTTAATTCCCGATGAACTTGTGCACAAGAATTTATAGAATTTTTACTCTAAAAAGATTTCTATATAATAATTTCTTCTCCTCTTTTGTTCCAGAGTGTAGAACGATATTTATATTTGTTGTGCCTTTAAATCTCTTCGTCGTTGTAAAGGATTCGTCTGAAACGGGTGGATATTTTACGCTATTATCGTCTGGTTCTCCTCCTTCTGGGTTCAGTGAAATATTTCCCATTTGCTTCTTACGACAGCCATTCCATTAATTTTCGCTTGATTATCAGCGGGTGGCCACTTCGGATTCATTAGTTGCGTTCGATTCGGTTGGATTTCAATGGCTGCCACGCTTCGGTTTGGTGTCAACATGCATCAGCGGAACTTAACAGGTGGCCGCAGGACTGTGCAATGCGGCCAAGTGTAAATAATTGAGGAGGACACTTGCTGTGGCAACCAAACAATAACAACACAACAACCAAAGCAGCGACAACAACAGCAGCAGCAGCAGACGTTTAAAGCAGCAGCAGCAGCAGCAGCAGACTACCAGCAAATGAGGGGGAATACATAGAAGTTTTGTGGCTCTACACAAACACAGAAACTCACACACACACACACACACACACACACACACACGCACAAGCACGGGCACACATGGAAACTTTATGGATCTTCTGATAATCAGAATCGCAAATATTGCGTGCGTTTCAAACAGCGGCAGCAGTAACAACACGAACAACACCACCACCACTAACAACAACAACAGCAACAACAACACCAACAACAACAACGACAACAACAACGACAACAACAACGACAACAACAACAACTAAAGACAAGTAACAGACAAACAACAAGCGACTGAAGCCAATTTGCGTAGTAATTCGAAGTAGAAGTCGTGTTCTCCACGAAGCGCTCACACGTATGAAGCCAGAAACACACAGGGTGACTCAGGAGCTGCTGCAGGCATCCAGGAATTCAGGAAAAATAGTCAGACGCACCCTGCAGTTTGGGACGGAATGTCGTGCGATATCAAGGAGAGCCAAACATAATCAAGCAAAGCACACACTCACACACACAAACACAAGCAAACATTCTTGAGAGTGCATTCCTCTCACTTTCCTCTCTGTGGTTCCAAATTCCCCTGACTATTCTTTAACCCTCTGGCGCCCTCTGTGATTATAGATTGTACGAGTGTCTCAGAAGCGCAGAACCTCATCAAGTGAAATTTTATAATTTAAAGAATATAATTTATAATTTTATATTTTTCGTAAAAGCCTCCATTCAAATGTAAAAATTCTTCTCTGATCTTACAAATACGACGGAAATTTTGCGGATATTTCGGAATTTTTTTAATGTGAAAGTAACGATAAAAATGTTGATTTGAAACAATTTGAAGCTTCCCAATTTCCACTATTTCCACTATTTTGCGGTACATTTCACAACGGTTCGTTTTTTTTTTTTTTTTTTTTTTTTTTTTTTTTCTGAGGTTATTACAAAGTTAAAGTAAAATTTTAAAACAAAATATATTTCACGTATTTATTTCGGTATTTGTGAAGTAACTCTGTCGCGAATGGGTTAAAAAGGAATGTGACGTCCGTGGATGTGTGTCTGTGTGTGTGTGTGTTGTGTGTTAGTTTGTTGGTGTTGGAGAACTTTGACGTCTGTATTTTGGTTGAATTTTGCTTCAGTAAAGTTAATTGGTTGAATTTGCAGGCCGTCCGTTTCAATTGCAGCAGAGATAATTTAACAACTTGCCGCAAATATTATTGCACACAGACGCAACACACAACAATAACAACTCTAACGATTTAAAACGCTCAAGGACAACGAGCAGCCTTCACTCGACTTCCTACTCAAGGAACGCAAAGTACGGAAGGCCGGACGGGGGGGGAGGGAGGGAGGAGGCGGGGGAAGCGCGTCCATCATCAGAAAGCATCGCAGTTCCCTCCCTCCCTCCTTCCCTCCCGCAAATTCATCGGTCGGTCCACCTGACTGACTGACTGTCTGTCTGCTTTCGCTTTGTCTCTGAAAAGTTACTGCAAAATCAAGATCACAGAATTTAAATTGCTTTTCCTTGCAGGACCAGAGGGATTCACGGCGAGGAGACAGTAATTTGTGTTCGTGTGCGTGTGTGAGCATGACGTTTATTCACAAGTGTGTGCGTGTGTGTGTCGTGAGTTATTCACTCAATAATTTCTGGGAGCTGGCAAAATCTCCATATGTGTGTGAGTGTGTGTGTGTCCGGTGTTGTACTTGAGGTTGCTCTCCACAATTTGTGTGTTCTTCTCTCTTTTTTTAGCTTTTACGGCGCCTTTGTTGTTGCATCACTCCGTGGAGGATCCTTCGCAATTTTGCAATATTTACTTAATTTGTTACAGCTTAAGTTGAAAACTTTACAACGCAAACTTTGCACTCCCACTTGTGTTGCAACATATTTTCCCCATTTTGTTTTTCTCAACTCAAATCATTTCGCACTCAAATAATTTTACGTTCCAGTTATTATTTACCGTTCAAGTGTTGTTCGCAAAATTTCTGCTCACTCAGATGGAAGATGGAAAGTTTTTCTCTGAAAATTTGTAAAATAAAAGCAAATGAATGAGTAAAGAAATCGAGTTGCATCAAAATTCGATTATTAGTCATGAAATCGAAAACATCAACTTGACGTTACTGCCGCTCCAGCTGTGATTTCTGACATTTTATCATTTTCTCAGAGCACATCAACAGCTCAGCTCTTCTCTCCTCGACCTCATTCCTCCTCTCAAGCTTGACTCCTCGCTCCACGCATGCTGTTAATTATCATCTCCTCTCTTGATGCTCACTAACACACTCTTGCCATTTAATGTGTGTCAATCACTCGTTCAATCATTCAGCGTCTCCCACTCGCACTCGCACTTGCTCGCTCTCTTGGCATGGAGATGGTAGCGGTACTCATTGCCAGAGCTCATTATTACTCAATTACACGACAAACTGCTCTCACAATACAGGAGTTTAAATGACAGATGTCATTCCGACGAGGGGTGTGGTGCTGGAAAGGAAGCGGGGGACACCGCAGTGTCAAACACATTCTCGCATCCTCCCTCTCGGCTTTTGTTGCCGGAGTTGCAGCAATCGTTTTACAGTTTTAATAGTTCTGTGGCTGCTGAAACTCTGTAGAGAGTGGAGACAGAGAGAGAGAGAGAGAGAGAGAGAGAGAGAGACCGAGGAAGAGACTGAGAGGTGGTGAGTGTGGTGTGGTGACGCTGGAGAGGCAAAATGACGACGCCACTTGCAGCACTCGAAGTTTGCTGCTGCCTGATGTGGCAATAAAGAGCTCAATTTTGAAGTCATTTGCCAATTATGGAAATTTCCGTTGACATCAGCTGGATCTACACGCAGGCACACACACACACACGGAGAGCGAGAGCGGGTGGTGAGAGAGTTGAGAAGCGTCTCTCAGCATTCATGAAATTATTGTGGCTTTTGTTGTTGTGTGAAAGACTTCTAACTCGACTTGACAGCTGAGCGGATAAACAATAAAAGAGTCGCATTTTATTCTCTCGCTCTCGCATTCGATATCGGAAATCACTCAGTCGAA
Organism: Sicus ferrugineus; assembly: GCA_922984085.1. Taxonomy (NCBI): domain Eukaryota; kingdom Metazoa; phylum Arthropoda; class Insecta; order Diptera; family Conopidae; genus Sicus; species Sicus ferrugineus. The sequence continues at coordinate 36,970,205 of OV277350.1, read as the reverse complement.
TGCCATTTTCTGCCTTCGAAATTGAGTTTTCCTCATTCAGTTCGTTGCAATTGCATTCGCTTCGAAGAATGAAGTCTCTGAATGCCTAATTGAATGAAATACACGAGGGGGACAAACAACTCGACGATCACGATGATGTTTACGTTGTTACTGTCAACAGCGCGCGTCAACATGGAATTTATAACGCGATTTATTGCTGCTGCTTCGCTGTCGATATCCGAGGACACACTAAGACGTCGCGTGCAATCGAATCGCGAGTCGCAATAATCCTCCGAGTCAGTGAGATGCCAAGAATTCGGAGGGAGTTCTACAATTTCCGAATTTAGGTTTGAAAGCGAATTGTTGGCCCAGCATTTTACTGATTCAATCTTCCTGTTTGCAGCTGCAGATTGCGGCTCAGCTGTAAATTGGCCACGAGAGGTCAGCAGTCACCCTCTGAACCCCCCGCTGGAGGCGAACGATGACGGCGCAGAGCGAGCGAAGACTGTCGCGCCCGGCCGCCGCGCTTTAAGTTCGCCGGGCGACGGTTGCGCGAGCTTATTAGGCATCACGGAGGAGGCGGATAAAAATCGAAAATGCGACAGCAAAAACCGAAAAAAACCCTCACTGACAAACTCTGCCGCGCGGCATACAAAAACTTGGAGTCGGCAAATCGTACAACTGATAAAAAATGAGAAATTTCCTCCGAATTTCGCAAATTTAGCAACTCTGCCACTTTTTTGTTGCGTTCTTCTTCTTCTTCTTCTCAATTTTTTCCGTTACCTTTTCTCTCACTTTGGTTGTTCTGCCGCCGCACGCTGCAGCAGCGTTGGCGGACGTGGCGTCACGTCGTCTGCTGTCTGAGGTTGCGTCTGCTGTCTTGTCGGTGTGGGTGTGGGTGTGGGTGTGGGTGCGAGTGTGTGGTTGTGTTTGTGCGTCTGTCTCAGCCGAGTGTACGAGTGTGTGTTTCCTTGAATGAGATTCGCCGACCGTCTGACTGCCGCGTCGCGCATCCTAATGCAATTTTTGCGCCGTGTCTACCTTGCTGGCAAAAGTTTTCGAAGAAACTGCTCGCGGCGTCGTTGGCTGGCAGCCGCTGCCGCCCACCTGTTCCACCGCGGCGCCTCCCACTCACTTTGCGTCAGTTTCATTCCATTTGATTGCAATCTCGTTGGCGCAAAGCGGGAATCTCGAGCTGCACTTCGGCGGCGACTAATGGGTCGCTTCAATGAAGGAACTGCGAGGACTAAAGAGGGCGAGGGAACTAAAAAAACTAACAACTGCAGCGCGACGCGACTGCTGTCTGTCGCGCGGCAGTCGCGCCGCGGCGGTGGCGGCGCTGCACTTTGGAAACTAATTGTGTTTTTGGATTTATGGCGGGCTGAATGCTGGGAAGCTGCCGGCTGCCGACTCCCGACTGCTGACTGCCGACTACCGACTGCCGACTGCCGACTGCCGACTCCCGACTGCCGACTGCCGACTGCCGCCTTCTTGCGTGTAGCGCGAGCTGAACCTGCGTTTTTGCTTGCGCGTGCATTCACGCCGCACTGCAGACCTGCTCGCTGCTACTTTCGGGGCATCGAAGGCATGCATCATCTCCTTCTCTCTCTCCCTCTCTCTCTCCACGAGCGGAGTTAATTTAAATTTGTTTTGATGTCGACTGGTTGGGCTGCGGCGGCTGCGAGGCCTTCGATCCCCCGGCTAATGGATTACAAACGCTGCACGCTGCACTCGTGCGGCCATAAATCGCGGCACCACGACGCCGCTCCTGAGTTGCGCGAGCAGCGCGTTTTTGGCTGTCACGCTAATGCGACTAAAAGCAGACGCGATAATTCTGGCGCGCTGTTAGATTGGCTTTCCGCTGATGACGATGCGTGAGATGCGATGGCAGCCAGCGTTCCAGTCGCGGCGATTTCAATCGGTGGATTTAAAATAGACGTGTTATTTTTAACATTTAGTCAACTTTAACTGGCAAAGCGAAACTTTTCTCTTGAATTTCATATTAAAATAATTAAATTTATTCTATATTTGCACATGCAAATGTATTTGGAAAGAAAGTTGATTCTCATGATTCTCCATTCTCAATAAATACCTTGAACACCAGGATCGGCACGTTCGGCGTGTGTGTGTGCGCCTCCCTCCGCCTCCACACACACACACACACGCACACACTTCGACTTCGCCGCGCGCTGCAGGATCTCGCGGTTGCGGATTTAATGATGAGTGATTTACGAGCATCTCAAATCTGTAACGTTAAAAAGAAACAAGACAGCGTTTAATAAAACTGCAATAAAACAAATGTTGTCGTGAGCGGGGTTGGAGAGGTGGAGTGGTGGAGAGGGGGAGGGGGGAGCGCCTCTCGACGCCGCCTCGAGGATGATTAAAATTAATCGTCGAAAGACACGCCAACAAGCGAAAAGCTAACAGCGGCCGCAATAATAGCGCGGCAGGAATAAAACAAACGAAGCTGAACGAAGCGGAGGCGGCGAATGTAACGTAATGCATGACGACTAACGATGGCAACCCTGGTGGTGGCGGTGGCGGCGGCGGTGGGGAGGCGAGACACGCGCGCACGGCGAAACAAAGTGGCGGCTGGCAGCTCAAACATCCAAAAAGCAGGACAGATCAGATCAAATCACAACGCTATCGAGGAGCGGGCGGCACACAGCGAGGAGACGACGAGGAGACGAAGAGCCGCGCGGCTTACGGAAGACGAAAAGAGGAAAAAAGGCTCGTGAAAAAACGCCACGAAAGGATGCGGAAACAGGCTGCAAAGTGCTGACAAGATTTTCAATGAGGTCGCAGCTGCTCACGTTCACACAACGCAAGCGGATGGTGTGTTGGTCTGTCTGTCTGTCTGTCTGGCAGGCTGGCTGGCTGGCTGGCTGGCTGGCTGGCTGTCTGTGGCTGTGTGCGGCCGTGTGCGGCCGTGTGTGGCCGTGTGAGGCTGTGTGTGTGTGTGTTCTGTTTTCTGGCATTCTGCGATATTAGCTTTTATTGCTCCTCCGCCCGCCATCGCACTTCAACATCCCACTGCACCACTTTTCGTGGAGCACCAAAGGCAGCCTCGAACGACTTTTTTTGGTCCGTCTCAACTTTTTCTTGTTACTGTACCGCTGCCATCTACCCACTCCCCCCCTCGCTACCCCTCGCCATGCTCTCCCTCTTTCTCGTTTGTCAATATTATCATCAACATCATCATCAGCTTCGTCGTCAACGCCAACGCCGTCGGTCGCAAACTCCGAATCCACCAGCTGGCAGCATTTAACTGCAGCGACGCGCACTTCGTGTTAAATCCGAGTTTTGATTTACGAGTTGAAGTTGTAGGCTGCCACGGCCGACCCACATCTGTCAGCCCGATCGAGTCTCGCTTCCTTCTCGAAGTTATAAACGGTTTTGTCACGGCCTCCCCCGCAGCCCGATTAAAATTTGGGCCCACCAGGACTTATGTGTGTGTGTGGGTGGGTGTGTGGGTGTGTGTGTGGTGGGGGGTGTGCGTGGGAGGCGTGTGCGTGCGTGTGTGGAGTGTTGGTGGAGGCAGGAAAAGTGAAAGAGAGGACAACACTTTTGATGCGATGGATTTTCCGGCGTTCTTTTAATTTGCCGCATATTTTTAGGCTCAGTGGAAAAAGATTGCTGGAGTTGTAACGCACTTTGGTGGGTCGAAATAACCCTTCTGTCGGTGGGTCTGATAATCAGCCTTAGAAAAAGAGGAAAAGGAAGTCAACACCACTGAGTCGCGTTCAATAACTCGTACTTTAAATTTCCACACATGTCAGGAGAAAATAGAATGACGGAGTTTATTACGTTTAATTAGACTTTAGCATGAAATTGCCCTCGATTAAATTCAGTAATAAATTTGGTAAGCCACTCCCAGTATGCACGCTGGTTGGAAGAACATTAATAATAATCACACTTCAACTAACGCGTTTCAATTTTGTTCACCGTGGCGCATGAGGGATTTTCGTTAATATTAGCACGTCGTTCTGAAATTGCACGTCTTTTACCGCCTTCAATAAGCTTTGCAGCACATAAAACGTCGCGAAGTTCACTCACTGACCAAATGCCACTCTAACCCCTCCCGCCCCGCGGTGCATGTGTCCCCCAATCCCCCTCCTGCGACACCGTTTCCCCTCAAGCGAAACTAAACTACGCGAAGCCACATCGGCATCGTAAATTCTCGCAAGTCGCAATAATAATCGCACAGCGATGGCAGCGTTTGATAAGTTATTGAAATAAAATTGCAGTAGCGTCAAGGATTTCGCCATAAATCTGCAGCACTCTCGCCAGGACTTGCAGCAGGAGAGTGCAGTCGTGACGAATGATGTGGAAATACGTGAGAATTCAATACCAAGCAAAGAAGGAGGCGAGAAAAAGGAGAGCAAATAAAATGTTTGTGTGAAAAGTCGATATCGAGTCGATTACTTTTTTACAAGTTCATAAAATCGGGGTATGGCACTCATACTGGCTCCTCAAACACACACACACGCACACACACAAATACACATGCAGGTGTCAGCTGGATATTTTATGGCGAGCTACATGAAAGTTAATATTCGAGTAATAAAAAAACGACGTGGACGTGGTATTTTTTCATTTATGAACTAAACGGTAACTTTTATCGATTTCAACGGTGAGCACGAGTGGAGAATAAAATTGGCTTGTATTAGAAATCGATAGGGTGTCGGTAATTTAAATGGATTTTTCAATTCCACGGATTGCGAATGCTTTTTGTAAAAAAGTTTTGATTTACATTAATATTCCTCTCTTTCGTCACCTTTGTACAAGAAAACATACATATATACACACATACATACATGCATTCATACATACATACATACACATACATAGACAAGTACATACCAACACGTCCATTTGTCTCACACACACCCACATTCTTAATTTCGTTTTCAATTATATGCAGTTCAACGAATACCGAGCAGAATACCATAAATTCTCACATGACACACTCACACGCACACACACACGCACACACGCACACGCAAGTAATGGCTTTCAGTGTTCCTTACTAATTTTGACCGATATTCCGCACTCGTATTATAAACGCAAACTTGCCACGCCCTTGATTTCAAGTCATGCACTCATTTGAATCGAGGCAAAAACTAGCCAAAATAAAAGGATGCTGAAGCTCGTATAATGAGAGGATTTGCATGCTTGCATTTAAGGACGGAGCGGAGTAGTTCTGCACTCACAGATCCACAGAGAGAGAGAGAGAGAGAGAGAGTCACACTTCCACACACTTCCACGTAGAGGAGTTTAGCTCACCCAGTAGGAAAAACAATCGCCTCCTTCAGCAAACGCGCGATTCCTGTTTTCAGAAAAGCTTTCCTGTGATAAAAATAGTTTACAGAATCTCCATGTTCAACTTAAAATGTGAGGAGAATAATTTTAAATTAATTTAAAAAATTGTTTTAGTTAGGAAATGCGTTGGATTTTATTTAATTCTCTTTCCTGCAATATTCTGCGCTAACAGACTTCTTTTTTAACCCATTTTTGTCAGTTTCGTGAGTTGTTATGGTTGCTGTTGATTTTTTCTCGTTGCCTGGCTTAATTTTGATTTAATTTTGAATGTGTTTGCGGTGATTGTTGTGGTTGCACGTTGCTCTGATTGCTCTGTTTCCCTTCTGTCCTTGCTTCCGCTTTTTTTTCTTTGTTTTCCTTTGCGGTTTCACATCGTCAGTCGCTGTTTAAAGTTGCCGCCGCAAATTTTCCAAATCTCAGTTTATATTGTTGACTGCTAAACAAAAGCGGCAGCAAAAAGACGAACAAGACAAATGAAATGGAAGCTGAGATAGAAAAGGGCAAAAACCAAAATACAATAAGTTGGCAGAGGCATTAAATTTACACTAACAAAATTAACAACTGCAACTACAACAAGTTTAAAGGACAACAATAAATAAGGACTAAACTCAGTTTATACGTGGGGATGGAGGCAGATAACGATTGCAATGATAGGGATGAGAAGAAGCCGAAGGAAGAACAATAAGAACGAAGGGATTCCAACAGTAATAACAACAATAGCGACAGGATTTCGACAACAACAACAGCAAAAACAACAACGGTGGCTACCTCTACAGCAACAGCAAAACTGCGTACGTTACAATGCAACAGCAACAATGAAAGAAAGGAACAGCGAACGCAATAAATGGCCAGCAGAAACTTATTTTCTTCACAGCCACTTTTGTTGTTGTGGCAGTTGTTGCAGTTGCTGCCGTTTGTTGACTGCAACGCTTAAGTAGGACGATGACGGTGATGATGACGGTGACGGTGACGATGATGATGGTGACGGTGACGATGATGACGGTGATGTTGGCGATGATGATGACGATGATGATGACGACGATGATGATGGCGACGATGATGGCGACTCTGATGATGAGATCTTTTGTTGCTCATCCTTTGTTGAGTTGCTCTCTTGTCATGTTTTGCTGGCGTTGTTTGTGAGAGGCAATCAAGTTTTATTTTCGCACACATCTGCCCCCCCCCCCGCCCCGCCCCTCTCTGCTGACGGTGTAACCTTGGCTGCTCTTGTGTTTTCTTTTGCTGGCCGTAACAAGCGACTGCCGCCCACTGTGCGGCAGCCATTCATCCAAATACGTGTGTGCGAAGCGTCCAAAGATTATCAGCGTTGCCATTGTTGTGGCAGTGTAAGCTCGTCTTTGCGTTTCCTTATCATTTTCCACCACAGAAAGACGTTTTCTATTCTGACTTTTCTTCTCTCGTCCACATCGCTGCTCTGCTGAACGCGTGGTTTGCGTAATCAACGCATTACTGACGCGTACACAGCGCGAGCTCAATGCTAAATGCAATTTAGAGGCTCCGAACGATGGAAGATGCAAGAACAGTCGGCATCTTCTAAACCGATACACGAAATTCTGGAAATCTTCCATAAAATTACTCCATAAATAACTTAAATCACGGGATTTCTACTTTAAGAATGTCATTTTATCGAAAACTTGTTCTCTCTATCAGCTAACAGAGAGTTTTTTCTTCTCTATCCACTCCTTTTTCTCTCAATTTATTTACTCTTTGCGCTCTTTCGATGCGATGTGATTTTTTAATTTATCGCTCTCATTTCTTTAATTCTTTCTCTCTCTCATTTTCTATGTTTTAGAAAAGAAAGAAGAGTTTCTCCTTCCTCTTCCCTTTTTTTCAGCTATCTTGATCTATTAACAAATTTTATTTCTCTCTCTCTCTCTCTCTCTCTCTCTCTCTCTCTCTCTCTTTCTCTCTCTCTTTCTCTCTCCCTCTCTCTGTGTATTTCGTCCCCGCCGTAGTTCGTTTTGCAGCAACCACTTTGTGGTTCATCCGCACTACAAAAGTTTTCCCCACAGAGCCTCGTTTTCAGATCCACAGCTAATTCCACACTTAACGGTAATCCGGTTATCTAACTGTTTGTTGTGCCATCGCAAAGCCGAATTCAAATCGCAGATCCAAACTCGTAGTTAGTGCGGAATGCAGGCAGTGGCAGTTATTGGTATCCAGGTAACCGATAACCGGGGATTACGCGAGTTTGCAGGCGCCGTGCTTACCTGGGAAGCACAGTGGGCATAGTGGGCGTGGCTTGTGGCTGGGAACCTGAAGAACTTCACATTGTTTTAGCTGCACAGTCATGCAGGATTTCACGAGCAGGATTTCACAAGAGGGATTTCACAATCATGATTTCACAAGCAGGATTTCAGTTTTCCGCTTATTTTTGTTGTTTTACTGCAGAAGCGATCAAAATTTAAGCTTTTCGTTAAATTGGATCAAGTCAAACTGTTGGGACAAAAGCGCTTTTGTTGTTGTTGTTTTGTCAGCGCTATTAATATGATTGTCAGCGCTATTATTCATGATGCGTATATAATGAAATATTTATGTTTAGACAAGCGAACGCCAAGAGAAATCAGAGATTTTCCTGGTTCTTCTTTTTTTTTGGTTTTAGAGAGCTTTTTTCTTACTAAACACGATCAGAGCGATTCTTTAGTTCCAATTTAACTGAATAAAGGTTTCCAGGAATATTCTGTAATACAGAAATTTACTGCCACTTCAAGGATTACTGCAAATATACACTCAAGTCAGAGGAAAAGAGGAAACGATTGGGATGACAATCGGAGAGGACGAGATCCTCGGAAGCATTTGAGGAGAACATTTTCCAGAGATGGCATTTATACTCCACACACACAATAAGGTGAAGGACATGCAATATAAGTCCTTCGTATACGACTTGCACGTGTGCGATATCCTTCCTGTCACACTGTGTTTTGACGTATCATTCCAGGAATCTCAGCCTGCCGGGTCAGCATTCCGTGTTGTACTTCGTGGCAGTGCACGAAGTCACAACTTTCCAGCCACAACGCGGTGATCGTCGATTCTGGAATCGAGAGGAAGCGCACTGGCTGGCTTCTCAATCGAATATTATATCCTGAATAATCCTTCTGCTCCTGAATAAACCTCCTCTCTCGTCGTGTTTGTGTTAGTGTCTGAGTCTGTATTTGTCTGCTTGAATTAAAAACGTGACAATTGCGTTGTTGATGGCTTTCATTCTTTGATGCAATAGATATTGTCAATGTTGTTGTTGTTGTTGTGGTTGTTGTTGTTGGCGTTGTTGTTAATGTCGTTGTTGTTGTTGCTGTGGCCGTGTATGTAGTTATATAAAAATGAAAAGCAGCGCAGTGAAAAGCCCAGAAATACACAAGTCGGCAAAACGTGACTTGCATTGAAATATCCTGCCAAACGCAGTAACAACAACAACAACAACAACAACAACAACGACAACAACAGAACGTAAACAACAACAGAACGACAGGAATAACAGCAGCGAATGCAAGAATAGTAAAGAATGTTGTGAAAATAATAACAACGGAGCAACAATAAAAAATAACAGCATGGGAAATTTCCCATTCCCACAAATTGGCTGCAGAGCGAAGCAAAAGCAATTTGAATGCATTCAGTGGAATTCCATCGATTCGGCGGAGCTTCATTTTGCTTTCGTGACGTCAAATTCACGTATCTGTCACACGTTTGGCAGCAGGGGAAGCAGAAAATTGCTAATGCTGCCGCTGTCTGCCTCCCGTGAGCTGGTTGATGCAGGACTCTGACTGACTGATTGGATGAAACGGTTACGAACGCATTTTTAGGATGAAAATAATCCGATTACGATGGTTAGCATCACAAAGTGACACTCGCAGCATGACTCCCACCCACCCCTCCGCTCCTCCTCATCTAATCAGTGACAGTTAGGGTAATTAAAAGCTTGCGAATCATCCACCTTTCAGTGATTTATAGAGATGCAGGGTGGTGGAGGAGGGTTGTGGAGTAGGAGGGTTGGGGGAGGATTCAGCAATTGACCTGAAAAATAGAGCAATTTTACGCCGTCGCCTACAACTTCTACAACTCAGGATGGATTGGTAAGAAAGGACCAAAAAAAATAACTTAATTTCTCTTCCTCTTCTCTTAAAAAAGAATTAAATTTCTAACTTTTAAAATTTTCAGAGAGAACCCTAAAAACTTTATTTAAGTATTATTATTTTGTTCTCAAATTATCTTCACTAATTATTCGAAAATAACTTGAGAGTTCAGATTTTCCACAACGTGTTGAACGCGAATTAATGACAGCGTTGAGCTGCGTTGAGCTGCGTTGAGGCTTCATTAAAAACCAACTCATTGAACTCGGCAACAATTGAGCAGCAATGCACGCACACACACAAGCACACAAATACATGCACGTAGACACTCCAATTCCATTCACACACACACTAACACACACACACACTAACACCACGCACACAAGTGCATTGCAAGTGTTGCAGCGCAAATGCGGTCATTCGATCTGATAAAAAAAACAGTTTATTTGCCGCTGTGAATGGTTGTGCGAGGCAGTGAAATCATTTCTGAAACCAGCCCACTTGAATATCGCATTAAAGCGCCTACAAAACTCTGTAATTGTATGTGTGCTTGATGTGTCAGCACCGTTATTATTTCCGATTCGAAATCTAATTCGAAAATTTGCAAATTCGAGAGAGGAATTTCACTTAAATGAGCTTGACAATTTTCGGTTTGGTTACTGGGCGCAGTTGTTGTTCTTGTTGTTGTTGTTTTTGTTGTTATTATTATTATTGTTTTTGTTGTTTTTGTTTTTGTTACTATTGTTGTTGCTGCCTGTTTAATAGCTTCTCTCCACTGCGACTGATAAGTTGGCGCATCATTTTAAAAGCATAAAAACTTGTTATTGCAATTAACTTCATCGCATTTGAAATTAAAATTGCAAACTACAACTCATGAAGCGGAGAATTAATGAAGTTTTTCATTTACATAAAATGTCTACACCAAATTTGTGCATCTCTGCGTTAATCCACGAAATAAAATCATTAGGGATTCCGTTTTAATGAGTTCTGAGAGGTTTTCAGAGCTTTTCAGAGCTGGCGATGACGCTGGCAGATAATAAATTCTGACCACGCTAATGCTACTGCAACTCGCTTCAAGTTTTGCCAAAATATTTCATCGCCTGCAGCGTTGAAGCTTTTCTATGTCGTTCCGCGTGGCGAATCCTGCTGTAGTCTGCAGCTGCTCCTCCCAGCAGATGGCGCGCTCAAGTTGCCTGTTGTTTGTTCCGTCTTTTGCTGCCCTTTTTTATCTTTTTTTGCCCTGCTGCAACACACTGCGCTGTGCTGTGCTGTGCTGTGCTGTGCTCTGCTGTGCTGTGCTGTGCTGTGCTCTGTGTGTTTGCTGTAGATTTTATTAAAAAATATATGTTGCTCATACGCCTCGAGCGACGAGTCTGTTGGTGTTTACCGATTTTCTTGCCATTTTGCTGCGATTTTCCTTTTATTGTTTGAATGGGATTGAAAGTCAAACAATAGACGTCGGCAGGATGTGCACGCGAGGATTCTGCTGCTTAATGCAAACGGTTTAGTTGGCTTCCTTGTAGCGCCTCCATCCACAACACGGTAAACATCCACAACACGTTGAGCTCCAAACCCATCTGATTGTTGGCAGTGTTTCGAATAACTTATGAAAAAGCTTTTCCGTATTTTCGGTTAAAGAAACAACAGCAAAACACATTTCAAGAGCATCACACATTTCATAATTCTAAATGTTCCCTCAAACATGAAAGACGTTATATGACCAATTAATGCAATCACTCCTCCCATTAACCTTCCCTGCCAAGCGTCTCTCATCTCCATCTTCTCGTCACCATAGTCATCACCATCGCCATCGCTGTCCCCATCAATCACAATCATCATCGTCAACATGAGAGCCGTTATCGCTATTATAGTCGTTATCATCGCCATCGCCGTCCTCTGATCCCTCCAATTCCATGCCAACATCATCAAAACCAAATAGAAAACCGATTTTTCTTCCATCATCAAAAATAGATACGAGTATTTTGCTGTTGCTGCGGCTGCTGTTGAAGTTGCTGTTTTTGAAGTCTTCCACTGCTCTTGGCACTCGAGATGGAAAAGCTATTGAGGATATTTGCACAGTACTCGGGAAACGCATACCCTCTGAAGAGATGGAGAGAAATGCCGCAAAAATTCTGTTATTTATTTGTGTTGCAAAGTGAAGTCAAACATAAAAATCTAACTGTGGGTCGAGCACATCCATCCATCCACCGACCGGAGGAGAAACTGAGTAACCAATACTGTCACGGAAACGATGGTGGGGGGAGCCGTTTAAGGGTCCCGGAAGGAAGTGGAAACAATGTCAGAAAGGTTAGAATCGATTATGAATCTGATGTGGGGCTTTGAATTTGAAGTAAAAGTGAATTTTAGGGAAAACTGTGACCTCTGGACATTTTGTGCCGGTTGCACCCGTATTACCACTGCGGTCCCTAGTCTTCTCTTCTCTTTCCATATTTTTAATAAGAAATCAAGCAAGTATTGATTACTTTCAGCAATAGCAGACCAGAATGAATGAACAGCAGACCAGACGGAGACGGAGTCCCGGTCTTCGGCTTGCCGATACAGGTGTTTGACCCACTAATGCGGCCGCCGCCAGCACCCAAACCCTCTCGACACAAGCGAGACCACAGTCAGCCATTTTTTCCTCTCAGGCAAACTCAATTGATAGCGCATCCTTAGAGGATGCAACTCAATTCTTAAGAAACTTAACACTTCAACACTTTTTCCGGGCTGAGCCGCCTGTTCTGGCGCACAAGGAGCGCCACGAGTGCGGGTGGCGGTGGAGCCGCAGAAGTAGCTCTGGAGTACCTCTTGCCAGATCGCAGAAAGGCGATGCCAGCCAGCTGAAGAAGTGAGCTGCACGCGCGTCAGACACCACGGACAGGTCGGCGCCGCCCTCGCCTCCCCGCCTGCCTTCCACTTCCTTGGACCGTCTGTTCAATTTTATTTGATTAGAGAAACGCTACGAAGAAACATTTTGAAGCAGCTGCTCGGTTGGATGGCTGGCTGGCTGGTTGGCTGGCTGGCTGAAGCAGCTGCATCTCAAGTCGAGGCGTCCTTGCAGTTGTGCTTGGCTGCTTACAGTTTGGTCGATCGAAATAATGTGCGGTGCAGCCGCAAACCGACCGCAGTGAAAACACTGCAAAAACAGATGAAACTTCATCTCGTCGCTCCTCTGCCGCGCGCTTTCCCTCCACCGCCCCTCGCTCCAGCAGCAGACAACCACAGATAACGACAGCTAAATGAGTACACTGACAGAGGCACCCACACAAGCACACGAACACCCGCTACCACCACAGATAAGGAACACCGAGGCCGGAAGTCGTAGCGACGCATTTCAAGTTACAATTTAACTACCGAAGCTGGAGATGAAAATGTCGGCAGAAGTTTGGTTGAGGAGGAGGCGGCTGGAGGAGGAACAGATGGACCAGAGAGGAGAAGGCAGACCGGAGAAGGAGCGCCTGCGAAGGAGTTCGTAAGGTTCAAATTAATGTAGAAGAAGTTGTAGTCTATCAGAAGACAAACGTTTCCTTCTTTTGTCTGAACAACTTGTTTTCCTTCGCAAGGTAAATCGTGGCCACGGGCGGAAATCGCTCTGGACTCTCGGCATTTAAAATGTATTTCAAGCGCAATGAGCTCGGAATGAAGTTTATTATTGCACACAAATAAGAAATCGTGGGAAAACAGAACAATTTTTTAACGAAACGCATTTAAAAAAGAAAGGATTGTTAAAGAACGAAGCTAAATTATATTTTATAAAGTAAAAGAAAGTAAAATAAATCGAAATAAAATAAAATCAAATAAAATGGAATAAAGTAAAGTAAAATGAAATTAAATAAAGTAAGTTAAAGTAGGGTAAACTACAGTAGAGTAAAATACAACTAATTTATTTTACACACACATACACACACACACAAACACATACATACACAGAACGTGGCCAAATAGTTATTCCGTCGGTTAGCGCCGCCGCAAAGTTGAACTAACACTCCAGCGACTTCCGCTTCCGTTGACTCTGCACACCGCACGTTGGGCGTTGGGCACTCGGCGTCCCTTCGCCATCCCTCCCCCCCGTCCTCGCTCCACCACCCACCCCCCCCCCCCCCCCCCCGCAAGCTGCTTGATCTGAAGAGGATTTCAAATGATTTATGCAAATTTTGTAGTTCCTGTGGATGCATTCGTGTGCTCGCGCTGCCGCTTCGCAGTGTCTTCTTCATTATTTTTTCCCTCAGCTGTCGTTGTTTGCGTTTGTCTGGTCGTCCCCTGCAGGATGTTCATTCGTAGTTTGCAGATACTCACTCGTTCTGTTTTAGTGTTTCAACATGAGAGCTGCATTTGTCATTCGAGGCTTTATTTAATTTGCATTTCACTGAATGGGCTGCTCAAAGTGTCGCAGGTGTGCAGGTGTGCGTGTGTGTGTATGTGTGTGTGTGTGTGGGTGTGTGGGTGTGTGTGGATGCGGCTGCAGGTACCTGTGCGTGCGCGTGTGTGGTGTTGTTGAGTCTGTGGCATGTTGCAAGAAGTATTTGAGCATTCATTACAATCCGTTAAACAAATACTTTTACTGCAACCATCTATCAAGTTTTGTTGACTGGGGGGAAACGAAAAAACGGTGCCACGCCTCTTGCATGACGACATAACTGTTCGTTGAGTTAGACTAAATAGGAATGCGACTTTTACTTCTAAATTCTCTGTGAGACAGCATTTTTTAACCGACACTGATTTTCACGAGAAAGTTCTATATTAAATTGTGCATTGTACATTGTACATTGTACACTACAATGTATTGTACAATATATTGTATTTATACAATACTGTACTTAATTGAATTTGTTACACTTCAGTACATTGGCGTGGTTTTCCCCCCACTATTTTTAGTCAACCAATGAGTTCTGCATGAAAGGTTCATCTGATTTTGATTCTTGTAAGAATGAGAGTGAAAATACGGACAAAATCTTACTTCGCACCTCCCTCTCAAAAAGCTGTAAATGTCTGGGTATCTTTGGGTCGCTGAGCATGAAGAACGTTGTAGGCTTACCGAATTTAAAAGGAAATACGATATATAAATGAGAACAACGAGAAATTGTTTTATAACTTTCAGAAAAAGAATCCTACAGCCGAAGGCTGGAGGGATATTTCCCTCCATTCCCAATCCTCTCTAACAATTCACCTATTTTTTCCGTTGGTGCCGCAGAAAACGAGACGAGATTGATAGGGAAAAGTAAGAGTTATATACATTCTTGTTAAACGATAGATTCTGATTCAATTTAACTTATTCATTTGGCTGTCTGTTGGAAGCACTATTAGGAGGAGAATAATTAGAGGTATTACATTAAAATTTGATACAAATATTCCCTGTTATGTAGAACAGTTTGGGAGTGAAAAAGGCGAAATCTATTAGCCTACTTTTTGTAATAAAAATACAGGAATACAACACATTCTTACCCAAAAAGTCCGTCTGTATATCTATATATTGTACCTCCTCTCTGTCTGTCTGTCCATCTGTTTCCGAATGTGTCTGTCTGTGTCCGTCTGTGCCTGCCTGTATTTCCGCCTGTTTGTCTATCTGCCTGTTTAAATAAAGAAAACAGGGCAGAGCTTTTAAAGGCGTTTCAATGACTTTTACTTTTTAGGGTGATTCTTGCCTGGACACCGTTGAGTTTTCTTAAAGAGTCTTACTAATTAAAGTCCTATTTTAATGCAACAAAAATGTCTATCGAGGTGTAGGATCGAGATGTATATCGGAAGGTCATTAGAATTCCCCGTCCATTATTATCACATGGATTGGTTCTCCAAAATAGCATTTTGATTAGAAGCGGTGTTTAAAAAATATTGGTGTGGTATTTCCCGTTAGCATTACACTACAACTCAGATGTCCTTCGAACGTGTAAAGTCTGTCTGAACTGAGTTAACCTTTCAAAATGAAAGACAAGAAGCTTAATTCATCATGAGGTTGTTTACTTACCATCAGAAAGTTTTAATCACGATACCACTTAGCGAATCAAATCAAAAGTTCGTGCCTGTGCGAGAATGAAACTTCTCCCTTCGTTCTTTGTGCTTCATAACTTGTATCCTTCTTTCGACGTAATTGTTTTTTAATTGCTCGAGTCGACGAAAGTTAAACGCAGGAGTCTACTAAGTATCAATCGTTAAATCGCACTCGTAAGTCGAGAACTCCGCCAACGTCTTCGTCGCACCCACTGCCGTGGATGTCTTGCACTTGCACGCCGCACTGGCGGCAGATCACAGTCACTTGAGGTGGCAACGCCGCCCACCAGATACTCTACCAGGTTTTCATTGTTTCTTGTTTTTATATTCTTGTTTTTCCTCGACTTCGCAACGAAAGTGCACGAATGCAGTTAATCCTGTCGTGCCGACAACGTAAAAAGCTTTTCTCGTGTTTCAACGAATTCCTTCAACTTCAAGTACTTTTGGTCAAATTGAAGGAAAAAACAGCAACAACAACCGGAGATATTAAACCAACAATGAAATGGCCACTTGATCGAAAAAATCACTCCACGAGGACCAGCAGCACCGAGCGCAAACGCTCCGGGCAACGGACTGCAGTCAACTGAACTGAACCAGCGGATCCTTCGAGGAGCGGCAGCAAACATCGAGTATTTCTGCTGCCTCGACGGCGGCACACCGAGCGATGAGCCTGCCAGGTCCTTCTTACGGGTGTTCGATTGCGTCGCCCGTCAGTTCGTCCCGTGCGCGTACAGGACTCCTCGGTCCTCGGTGAAGCGAGGTGTGCTGGAGAGCGCACACGACGCACGACAGGGTGCGCTGCAGGAGAGCGCAAGAGCGCAAGAGCGCATCCACACGTGAGCAGAGCCATTCATTTAGCCAAATTGGGAGTGCAGCACTGAAGGCAACAACAAAGCCGAGAGGAAGCGTCAACAGCAAATTTAATCAGAGGCGTACGCAGGATTTTACAGCAGGAGCAGAAGATTATTCCCACATACTATAAGTTGTGTAAATCTCTTTCTCTCCCAATTTTTATTTATTAGTTTTGTTATGTAAACTTTTCAATTTTTTAAATTATTTCCTTCGTGGCTGCATAATTAAATTTTTATTTCCAGGGAGGCAGCTGCCCCCAAACGTCCTCTCCAACCCGCTCCTTATGCCTGTAACAACAACAAATAAATAGTGAGATAACAACAACATAAATTTCGTGAAGTCGTTTCATGCAGCAGACTCACCCACGACGAGTTGCTCTCGTTACGAATCGTCCAGACGTCGTCGTCGTCGTCGTCGGTCAGTCGGGCTCTCAGCCGACAAGACAAAACTCCGTATGGTCGGTTAAAAAACAACAACAACAACAATGGGCTCACCCACTATTGCGCAGGTTGTTTTCGTGGGTGGCTCTTGGCTCTTGGTTTCCCCAGATTGAGCTTTCGATGCTCTCTCTCTCTCTCTCTCTCTCTCTCTCTCTGTTTTCAACACAATGATATTAAATAAACAGCGAGAGTCAGAGAGCGAGACTCAGAGAGTCGTTTGCAACAGTGGTTCAGAAATGGAATAAAGCAACAAAAATCTGTAAAATCTACAGACATTTTAATTAGCGGAAAATATACATTTTTTAACTTAGAATAGAAGGAAGTTAGAATTCTTGAAAGTTATTATATTCAAACGGAAAATTTTCATATGTTCGGAAGTTATAAAATTTTAAACTGTAAATTCTACTCAATTTATTGCCCACTGTGCTTACAGAAAATTGCATTTGAAGAGCACCGAAAGGGCTTGAAAATCGCATACGTGTTTTATTTCGCGACTGGTTTCTCTTTGTGCTCTCCTCTGTTGACTCTTTCTCTTTTTTTTCTTCAGCTGTAATGAGAAGTTCTGATATACTTTCCCCAACTAAATGAGTATTTTCTCACTTCTCTCATTATAATTTTGTCGTTTTAAATGTAAGGATTACAAAAAGGAAGAAAATTAAATCTGAAGACCTTATGAAAGCAAAATCCCGAATAGTTCTGACAATACTTTTCAATAGATTACAAGTATTCTAGTTTCAGAGGTAAACAAGTATTATTACAGGATATCGTTTGTTTATTATTAGTTTCCATTTCTCCACGAGAGCTGACAACTGCAACTTTAAACGAATTTCCTTCGTCCTGTTTTAGTAATGAGACATGACAAGAGACATAACACGACGAAGGACAGTGGAAATCGCTCCGTATAAGAAATACGGTTTTATGTTTTTTTGAATTATCCTTTTATAAAACTTTCAAAAGCGTGATTTTCTTCTTATAACTAATTAAAACCCATTGAGAAAAATCGCAAATAAAAAACGAAGGGGAAAGAGAGGGAAAAAGTTCAAGAGTTTTAGACAGAGAGATAGGGAGAGAGATAGAGAGAGAGAGAGAGAGAGAGAGAGAGAGAGTGAGTTAAGGGTAGGGGAAGAGTGAGTGAGAGAGAGGGGGAGGGGAGAGGGAGGAGACAGAGAGAGAGAGAGAGAGAGAGAGAGGCACAAAGAACAGATAGATTTATCCACAAAGAAGACACTGACATGAAGCTCTCCAGCAAGCTTTCGAATGTGTTCGATGCGTCTGTTGCAACCTCGACCTACGCCACTGCATTAAGAGAGCGTTGCGAAGAAGCATCTCAGTTGACAGTTCGAAAAGCACATCTGAGTTGGAGAGTCAGCCAGCCGCTTGCTTCTTACGCTCTCACTCATTCGCTGTAAGTAGGTGTCGCGTCAAACACGAAACGTCAAACGCGACGCAGCGCGTTCGTTGACTTGTTCGAGCGAAGTGAACGCCGTTCGGTAGCTGCTTCGTTAGCGTTGATTGCCCCCTCTAAAACCACCAACTGTCAACCACACAAACGTACGCGCGTGTGAAGAGCGATAACCAGTCAACCACCCACTCAACTCACACACACACACACACACATCACGCGGCAGCTACTCATGAAGCCTTCAACGCTGTTAACAGTTTTAAACAAAGAGAGAGGAAGAAAGAGAGAGAGAGGAAGAGAGAGGAAGAAAAAGAGAGAGAGAGAGAGGAAGAGAGAGAGAGAGAGAGAGAGAGAGAAAGAGAGAGGAAGAAAAAGAGAGAGAGAGAGAGAGAGAGAGAGAGAGTAAGAATTAGAGAGCGGGGGAGAGAGAGAGTGCAGGAGAGAAAGTGCACAAAATCAGCAAAAACTACAATGAAAAGTAAAAAAAGGAGAGCTCGAAAATTAAATGTCCTTTGAGAGCGCTTAAGGATATCGCGAAGTGCGAGTGCAGCGATTCGAGTGCACTTTTGTTCTTTTGCTTTTGCTTTTGCTTTCTGTAGCAGTTGTCGTTGCGCTTTCAGAACTTTTGTTGCTGTTGGAGCAAATTTGTGCTCTTATTTCAGGCAGCGTTTCTGCTTTCAGCCAGGATCACTCGTTTCAGGACGCGGCACACAGGTGTCCTCCTTGCCACGACGAGCAACGTCAAGTAGGGTTCGCATGGCTGTCTGGTTGTCTGACAGGCTGGCGTGTTTTTTAATTGTCTGCCTACCTTGTCGGCCGACTGTCTGCGCCGCTGTTTGCCGCCTGTTTGTCTGTCTGTTTATGTGACCGACCGTCTGTTCGCTGCCTCTCCCCACCTCGCTACCTGGCTGCCTTCTTTCGTCTAGCCAACACTCGTCCTTCCCACCCCTCGCGCCTAACAAAACTACTTAAAATTATGTTGTCCACATTTGTAGACATCGTTGCACTCGGACAGAAACCTCCAAAAAAAGGAGGTTTTTCTCCCAATGCTCAAACACACATACACACACACGCATACACACACGCACACACTTATATGTGTGGCATTCACTTCCACTGTTATGGCAACCGTTGTTGTCGGTGTATTTGTTTTGGTCGCGTTTCATTTCTGGCTTTTCCACTTCCGGACGTGCTTCGTGTTGCAATTGAGAAATTACGTCCACCAGAACAAAAAATGCTTCCACAAATAATCATGATTTTTATTAAAAAAATGGGATTTAAAGAGCAGAAGTGAAATAAAGTAAAATAATCCATTAAAAAAGTGAGTATAAATATATAAATGAAACAAATGAGACAAGAAATATATATGAATACAGACAAATTAAAATTAACTACTCAGTAATTAACTTAATTATTTACTCCTAATTATTTAAAAAATAAATTAATATTCTGATCCTTAAATTAAGAAGTTATTTTTATAGTTTTCGTTTAATCAATTATTAGCAAAAAAATTAACATTAATTATTGAACTAATTAAGTTAACACGATTACGATAGAATTTTTTAATGAGAAATTTTTGAGCTGTCGCGATAAATATAAAAATTGTGTGATTAACCCAATGAGAAATTTTTAAACTGTGTAATTATTTAAATACCTAATTACTGGAATTATTATTAAGTCAATTAACTGAATGTGATCTCATTAAATAGTAATAAATAATAACTGCAATAACTATGAGTAAAATAATAACTATTTAATAATGATGATTATTCAATAATTAATAACATTCACTGGTTAATCATTCAATAAATTTATAGATAACTAAATAATAAATTAATTAAGGAAGTCGACGAAAGTGTAGAGAATCGACAGGCTGCTTTCCTCAGTCGGCACTTGCAGGACAACGACAGCAAGGACAACAGGACTTGCGAGAGCAATCACAACAAGACTTTGTAGCTCGGGAATGAAGATCGACTGAAAATGACGAATAAAAGCAATCAGTCGTCGTCGACGGCGGCGGCGGCGGCGGCAAAGAAAACAAAAACGGCCGAGAGAAGAAAAACACGTCGTTCCCTCTGCTGTGTTATTTTTGCTCGAATTTTATTTACAAAAGCAATTTCATTGTTAGCACAAGGATATGCGAGCCTGCCGGCTGCACGCAGACTGCATGGATATGCTGAGTGCTGTTTGTGTTGCAGGAAATTCGAAAAAATAAAGCGTTTTTATTATATTGATAAACTTGTCATAAATTATTCGTTCACAACGATGCCGCGCCTGGATGAGCCACCACTAGGCACCCCAACTGAAGGCGAATCCACTTGCAACGCACGAGGAATCCAACACAATAGAGCTCGAAGTGGTGCAGCAGCGGCGGCGACGTCCAATGAGGTGCCCGAGTAACAATCGATCGATGATGGATCGCTGACTGAATGGATGGATGGATGGATGCATGTAACGCTCGAGAGGATTGAGTGCAGCAATGAGATGCTTGAACGAGTTGGTCGCTGATGGAGTGGATGGTACTCGTTTGTGTGGAGTTGAGGGTGAGTGTGGGGGTGGAATTGTGTGGTTGCTGGCGGTGAGGGGGCGAGTGAGGAGTAGGAAATGCCTCGTGTGTGGGATTTTATTGAATGACGTGGAGGTAAGCAAGGAATAGAGTTTCGTTGACACAGTTTTATGCTTGACGTGATTTAATTGCTTCAAAATTCTCCAATTTCTAAACTTTTCTTCGTTATTTTACTGGGAAGATTTTAAATTATATTATTAAGTTAAATCGAGAAACTGACATACAATGTTAACTATTTTCCTATGAATTTGATGACGTTCCACGTTGATAAAGAGAAAATAAAACATACACAACATGCTGTGCAACATTATGGATGTTGCACAGCATGTTGTTGTTCTGTGGCTTCGAAAATCTTTTTCATAATTAATGCAATTACATTTTTTATCCATTAAAATATGCTGCAAACTAAAAATGAGAAATTAAATTTATGTTTTTACGCATAAAAGCAGAAGTAAATCGATTTATTTGTATTGTAATTTTATGCCATGCGAAAACTTTTACCTCAGTAGTAAAATATATCGCGCAAAAGCCACAAATGCATGTTGGCCACACTTTTTCATGCGAAAACATCAATTGCAAAATGTTACTCAACAGTTTAATTTCGACAATTAAAATTACATAAATTAAATCGGCTGACAAGCGAAATGCGGGAAGGAAAGTCCGGCAGCTACGCAGGAGAGAATGTCGGCGAAATAATTATTTATATGCTGTTCAAATACAACCTGATTAAAATGTTTCATCAGATTACGGGCAGTAAAATGAATAATGAATACGTGGTAGAGAGAGAGAGAGAGAGAGAGAGAGAGAGAGAGAGAGAGAGTGAGAGAGAGCGAGAGAGAGAGAGAGAGAGAGAGAGTGAGTTGGGGTTATATTGCAGAAATAATTATTGATGATTCCTGTTGGTCGTCATCCTGAATGCAATAATAATTTTCCATTCACTGTTATTGACTTGTAATGAATTCCACTCTGATCTGCTGTTGGTCTCAAATAATCTCGCCCAACGATATCATGTCGTGCAATTATGGATGCAATTTAATGTGCACTGCAAAATAGCAGATCGATTAGAAGTTGTTGTGATGGAAATGATGAAAATTTGTGGGGGGATTTAAAATGTTCCACGCTAATGAAATCATCGAATCGCCGATGAAAGTTAATTTTAGGTTATTTTTTCAAACGTTGATTTCTGATGCTTTCAAAGGCTTTCAAAATGCCGAAAGTATCATGAATCACCATTAAAATGCATTCCCGAAGTGAAGTTGCCTCACAAAGAAGGCACAAATTAAGGGTAGAAAAACTCGCAACCATTTCTGGATTGCAACATTCGAGCGCAATATTTGTGTTCCACTTCCGGGACACCATATCGTGGACTCTTCATTATGTTAGCGTGATGTCTGCGGCGTCGTCGTCGTTCTCGTCGTTGTCGCCGGTTCTCGCCTATCTGTCTGTCTGTCTGTCTGTTTGTCTCTCTGTCAGTCAACCACAAACTGTCACGTAACTTTTTGGCCAAAAATCAGCCGTGGAGTTGAAGAAGGAACTGTTAATCAAACAGAAAGATGGAAGGAGAAAGAGGGAGAGAGAGAGAGACAGAGAAAGAGAGAGAGAGAGAAAGAGAGAGAGAGAGAGAGAAAGAGAGAGAGAAAGGGAGCGACAGACAGACAAACACCAGTGCAGATATTATTGGTGCTGCTGTTGTATATTTCGGTGGAGCTCGTATTACGTTGCCAGTCGCAAGTAAGGATGATAACGATGGCAGCTATAACTGCAATTACAACAACAACAACAACAACAACCTTGTTAGCCATTGCAACCGCATTGCATACGCCAGCAAAGTTCGTGTGGCTCTGACTTTTGCAACTGATAAGAATGACCATCATGTTGAGCGAAAAAGAGGTTGCAATCGCTGTCGTTGTTGTTGTTGGTGTTGTTGTTCGAATGATACAACTCCTGAAATAACACTTTTTTTGCATTCTTTTACCATAAGAATTGAAAATAATAATTTTGTTGCAATACATTTCGCGCAACAAAACTCACACAACACAACGAATCGCCGAAACTTCAACGAAAACGGAAGCGTTTCGGAAGCGGCCGAGGCGAACGAAAAGTGTTGCTTGCAATAAAAATGTTAAATTTTACAATCAAAGAAGGCAGTATAAAACGAGGGAGAACAACAACAACAACAACAACAACAACAACAGCAACAGCAGCAGCAGCAGCTACAACAGCAACATCAATAGTGGCAACAACCTCGAAATAAGTGCACGGAAACCGAAAACAAAGCATTGAAACAGCAACTGAATAAAACGAAAATCGACATTCGTGCAGAAAACAAGAACAGCAACAACAACAACAACAACAAACACAAGATATGCAAAAAAATAAAAGTAGGATTGGCGAAGAGATGGCAGCAGAAATTCACGGCTGGGATTTCACGGCGCTCAGAAGGCAGGAGGGAGGCATTTGGTGGCTCCACTAGATATGGAACATTTTTACCGGCAACCGAATGCAGTTTTGGCTTCTTCCGGGTTTCATTGCTTTATTTCGCTCAATTTTATTGCTGCAGCGAGCCTATTAGAAGGGGCGTGGCGGTCACCGACTGACAGCCCGACAAGTAGACGGGGGCGGGCGGCGGAAAGTCGAACTCGGTATCGTTGAATGTGAGGCAGATGTGGTTTGAATTGTGAGGTGGCAACCTTAGTTGTTATTGTTGTTGTGCTTCGGTGTGGTGTGCATTTTCTTCCCCCCCCCTCCCCCCGAAATCCCCCTGACGACAGCTGTTAGTGGCTGCCGTTTGCCGTTTCGACGACCTCAAAATATGTGAGTCCTGCAAAATATTTGCAACCAACGCGGTTTCCCTTCGAATGGAGTTGCAAGGGAGTGACAGAGCAGAGGGCAGCCTGCGAAATGCAGCCTGCCGAGGGTATTCGATGGCCTTCTGCAGTTCGGTCTTCCTCACTGCCATCGTAGGAGTTCCGTATCTTTGAAAATTTTAACTGATAATCGGCATCGGAAATCAAGTAGCGCGAAAATATTGCTCGCTAGGAGAAAATGGAGAATCTTTCAGGGATGCATTTTTACTACGTTATAAACAGCCGTTATCAACACTTTCAAATGGCAGCGCAAAGATGTGTCTCAGAATTTAGTTCACATGAATTTCGTGGCACAGAATTTGTTGCCAAAAGAAGGAAGGAGAAATAAATAAAAGTTTTATCGTTATATGAAGTCCCCGCCGCCCCACACAGTGACTTTGTTGCGCGATCCCTCTCGATGTGACTCCTCGGACAAACGCTTCGGGTCGCTCGAGCATAAAACGTGTTATTGCTGGATATTCGTGCACACGAATGCACCGTCACCACCGTTGCACTTCCCACCAACACGTCGACACAAACGGACTGCCGCGTATCATTGCAACCTAACGATTGCTCGGCACTAAGGAATGCGCTGGCTTGCGTCTTCGTGCCTCCCGAAATACAATGTTTTGTTTTGCATTCGCATCAGGGCTTCCAATTTGTAGATTTCAAAATCCCTTGTTTCGGCGTCGCCAGGTTTCTGCTTTCTTCCGTGTTACAGAATCTAGTATTTCTTGTACTTATTGGTATCTAGAGTTTCCAGAATATTGTGCTTCAAGAATTCCGTGCTTTTGGTATTATGGGTTCTCGAAATCCAGAGATTGCAGGAAATTCCGTTTATTGTTGGTGACACCGAGTGTCCTTAAAATTTCGCTTTTCTGGAATACCATGTATATGAAATCCAAATCTGCCGAAATTCGGAATTTCCAACTATAGCCGGTGCAATCAGATCCCGTCTTGCTAAAGTAGTCGGGATTCTAAAATCAATGCACACGAAATCCGCTTTACATGTTTTCCGGAATCCATATTCAGGACTTGAAGTATCGAAAATCACGGGATTGTGAAATTTCAAAGTGTGTACGTTTTGATGCCTGCGTCGCCGATGTTGCTGATGGTCAGGCTTTGTTTTTCGTGCACTCTGCTCCTTATCTTCCTCCCTGCTTTCATCCTCCCCGCTTTCATCCTCCCGCAATCCGCGCTGTCTTATCCTACTCACTCCTCCCTCAACCCTTGCCACCTCGACACCTTCCCACCCTCACCCTGCCAACATATGCTAAATTCTGATTTTTTATTGTAATGCATTTCCCTAAACCGGAATGTTTCATTGTATGCGTGCATGAGTGTGTGTATGAGTTTCTGGATTTTCATAGTTTTTCGCTCTTTTATTACCCTCTTTATTTTGCCCTCTCACAAGTTATTATTATTATTATTTTGATTATTTTACATGAAACAGGCTGTTGTGAGACTTGTTGGTGTGTTTGCATGACCAGGTGTGTGTGTGTGAGTGAGTGTGGGTGTGTGCTTCGCCGTCTCGCATATTAAAATAAAATTATTAAAATGTTCGGATTGAGCCTTAAATAACAGCAAAACGAGCACCAAGGACAACGCAAGGATTTATGCGACCGGAAGCGAGACATGCATTACTTTAAATGTTTTTGCCTGCATGTGTTCTTCGATGTTTCAAGTGCAGCTGACAGACAGTTGAGGACGCAGCCTGGAGAGCACGAAAAGAGTGGTGAAAGGAGCGGGAAAGGAGCGCGAAAGGAGCAGGAAAGGAGCAGGAAAGGAGCAGGAAAGGAGCAGGAAAGGAGCAGGAAAGGAGCAGGAAAGGAGCAGCAAAGGAGCAGGAAAGGAGCGCGAAAGGAGCGCGAAAGGAGCGCGAAAGGAGGAGGAAAGGAGGAGGAAAGGAGCGCGAAAGGAGCGCGAAAGGAGCGGGAAAGGAGCACGAAATGAGGACACCTTTTCTTTGTGTCGCACACGTCGAGCCTCTATTAAGCCGAACACAGCTCTTTATTGGTCTACAAAATAGTTTGTTGATGAAGGCAGACATTTAGAAGGAAACGAGACGAATTTTAGATATTTGGGATATTTTTTTAGATATAGATTTCTGTGTTCTAAATTCTTTCTTTATCCTTATTTTAAAGTAATTATTCCTTCTCATTGAAGTATTTAAACGCACTTCTGAGAAATGAAGAAATGCGTGCAGTTGCAAAAGGGAATTCATTCGGCAGCAGTGAAGCATTTTAATGAGCTCTTTGTTAAATTCGTAGACCACTGCTGGTCCTGCTGGTAAGCAGGGACCGCCTTACTTACGCGGAATTGGATGTTTTCTCCACTTGTACTGCTTATGAATTTTAAAATGCTCTCCTCACTGTGACTTCGCCCTTCATTTCCTTTAACTCTTGCGTTCAGGAACTCCCAAGGGCGCGTCTACGCAGTTTGCGGATACCTATGCATGTCCCAGATCCTGCTGAGTTTCGAGGACGAACGTTGTTGGTTCACCGTCGCTGCTTCTCTCACGCTGCGAAGCCGTTGCTTGAATTCATAAAATATCTGCCAAACCTTCGTCGGTTTAACGAATTGACTTGATACAGCTGGTTGCGATCCTTCTCGTCCCGTCGTCGCTTGTCCGGCACCCACTCCGAATGCCCAGGACGGCTCGGCTACAACCTCCTCGCAGTTCGCAGTCTGTACACTGAAGAGCAAATATTGGGTTTCACCGCAACCATCGATGGTTCTCAAGTGGAAATTGTTATATCGACTAACAAAATTGTTCGATATGACAACAACTTTATAATAACTTTTATAACAACTTTTCTTTTAATACAATAAATTTTTTCTTCAATATGATAAACTTTTTCTTCAATATGACAAACATCTTCTTCAATATAACGAATTTATTTTTCAATATGACCAACATTTTCTTCATATGAAAAATTATTTTTTCAATATAACTTTTTCCTTAATATAACAACTTTTTTCCTTAATATGATAAAAATATTTTTCAATATAACTCTTCAATTTGTAAAATTTCCTCTTCAATATTGTAATTTTGAATACTTTTGCGGTAACGTGATGTAAGTTGTTTTTCTGTGTACTTTACAAGTTGAAAATTTTATTTTTCACGTTTTAATTTTGTGGTTGTTGTTTCGGTTGCTCTCTTTTCTGTGTTTGTTTCCATTTCTCGGTTGCGAGCGAATTTTAAATTATTTTCTATGCAATTTTATTGAAGCGTAAAACGCGCAAGCCAACAAAATTTCGCACTCGTCCAGCTCAGCGTGCTAGGAATTTTATATGAATTCATAATTTTTGTTAATTTTTTTGTGGCTTTCAAAAAAGAAACGCCAACGCCAACACGAGAAGGGAAAAAAGTTAACATCGCAAAAAATTTAATAATCACTTTTATTTAAAATGTTTACTGGTTTCATTTTTGGTTTGGCTGCTGTGGAGAGAGCGACGGGACAGAAGGTCACCTACTGATGTTAATGAAGGAAGTGAATGCATGATAAAGTTTCGATGAGAAATAGATAAGAAATAACAAAAGTGATAAAATTATTAATAGTGAAAACACGATGGGGCGCGATAAGTCGCGATGAGTCGAGATAAGTAGTTTTCAGGTTTGCGTCGCGATTGTTTTAATAATAAAATTAATAATGCAACAAATTCTATCGACTTTGTGGAAATATAAAAGTAGATACAGCGAATGAGAGAGAAATAGAAAGATATATTGAGACAGAGGGAGGAATTTGATATTCTTAAATTCCATTACAGACTATAATTCCGCTTGCGAAAGTAAGGCAATCGATTAAATGTATCTTTACGATAAAGTTTCCCTCCCACGCTTGCCCAGCGATTTGTTATCTCCGACTTTCAATTTAAGCCGAATTGATTGCGGAATCACTCTGCATGCCGGGGATTTGCCGGGGATTTGCCGGGGATTCGCCGAGGAGCTGCTGCGACCGTAACATCGAGCGGCAACCGCATCGAGGAACCATTATTGTGTTTTTATAGCACTACATTTCCGATCAGGAAGCCGGCTGGTTGTAGTCAATGTGTGTGTGTGAGCGTGTGACGGCGTGGGGTTTGCGTGTGTATGCGTGAGTGTGAGTGCGTGTGTAGAGGTGGAAACACCCGGAGGGCAGTTTAGGTCACACATTACCTTCCCGGCGTTTTATTCACCAAATGAAGCTCAATAACGTTCAGTGCAAGTTTTTAGTTTCAAATGATAATCAAGTCGATCTCAGCAATTATCTTGACTCTCTTGTAGGTCTCTGAAGTGTGCGGTTATTCACTTTTCTCCATCGAGGTTTTGAGTTTCTATCAATTTTTCGTATTCCCTCTTTACCTCTTTTAATTTGCGCATCTGTCGCCCTCTGGAAAGGTCGATCGTCGATGAGCTTGTATTTATCCAGACATCTACATCCACCCGCCACAGTCCCCTCCACACGCCTTAACACGGGATGTAAGCTACTCAAGATGCGGGTACGAGAAGACGTGCCTAACAAATGCGTGGTTTTCCTGCGTAGTAACAGCGTGGAGCGAGTGAAAAGATATCCATCTGGTTTAATTAATACAACAAGGTTGAGTTCATGGGGATGTTCGCCGCAAATCGCTTAAATCCCTCCACACATTTTATCCCAGCGTATTGACTGGCTTCTGCTCTGTCGGAAGTGCCTGACAGACGAAGATTTTCTTTTAAAATTCGCAATGGAAGAGAGGAGTCTTCTATTTTAATTACATTTTCGAGATTACAAAATTTCGAGATCGAAAAATTCAAAACTGCGTTAAATTTTTCGAAAGAATATATGTCTCTAAAATTAAATTTCATAAATAACTTCTAATTTTTCCTTATTTCAAATAATTCTGTATTTCAAAAAAGTTTTTATTGTAAAATGTCACCGCAATCTCGCATTTAATAGCTTCGAGTTAAACTTTCAAGAACTTTTAATGCATGAGGTAATTTGCAGTCGTTATTAATTTTGAATTAATTAACTTAACGCTTATCAATAAATTAAATGAACACTTTGCGCCACTTCATTTCGAACGCGCGATAATGAAGCGAAACGAGTTGCCTGAGTTGGCAGAGGATCTCGGTGAGGCGATGCCAGCAACATCATGGCAACGCCAAAATGTAAACGACAACAACAGCAACAGCAGATCATTTCTTGGCAAGCATTTACACCCACTTCGAACTCCCGCCACATCCTGCTCGGCAGCGAAAAGGACGTAAAACTTAATTATCAACCAGAGTATTTATTGCGATATAATAATAAACACTTGCGGGCGCACCGCCTCTGGCCAGAACCAGCCAGCCGCAGCACCACCTCGCCCACCCTCGCCGAACGTTAATGCTGCATAATTTCAGGCGTGCATGCATGCATTCTCATTTAATGAAAGTGATGCTGCTGTAAATTTCCACTTGAAAGCATTTTCAAAATTCATACCGAACGCCCAGAAAGCAGGGCAATCGGCGACGCCCACTCGTCGTCCTTTCGCAGGCGGGAAGCAGATATAAAATGTTTTGTTGTTGCGAGTATCTCGTCGTCCCTGCTATTGTTGCTGGAGCTGTTGTTGTTTTTGTGGTTGTTGTGATTGTTGTGGATGTTGTTGTGGTTGTTTTTGTTGTTGTGGTTGTTGTTGTTGCTGTGCAGTGTTGCATCGAACGCATAAAAGCCAAAACTTGTCGAACGCAATACGCATTGAACGCAATATTTCATGGATGGCCTTCAAGAATGGAAGAGGATAGTGAATCATGTCTGCCAGGCGTCCCGCTCGGTCGACTTGCGCCTAATGGTACTTATTAGTCATGTGTTCCCCTCTTCCTCGTCTCCAGGCCAGACCTCAACGCCACACTGTTGTCCTTGCGTACGCATTTTATGTCCTGTCACCACCGAGTTGTTTACAATGAGTGCGAATCTGGCTCAGCTACGGTTGGGATTTGTGTTTTCTTTTAAATATTTCACCACAAATCGCAACTAACTTCAGGTTGACTCAACAATTTGCCTCCTACTGAGTTATGTAGCTCTTTAAAATAATTTAAGCTACAGAGACTTTTTTATCATTGTGTGGAGAGCTATTTCTTGTATGAAAAATAGTTAAAATTCTAGAGCATAATTAACATCTATTTGAAGCCATCAATATCGCACACACACACACACACACACACACACACACACACACAAACATACACACACTCTCTCTCGTGCATAAGGGAATCACTTCTCTGCAAGAAATTCTAAACGACTTTTAATGCATCCACTGAAAGATGGTGTTGGCGTTGCCAGATGTGCAATTAATTCAACCGCACGGATGCAATAACATCCGACCGCAAAACGGACATTACAATCGCCTGGATATCGGCCAACTACACACGCACAAATACACGCACACTCGTGCTCACACTCACATTAATGCGCAAACAGTGCTAGCGACCGACAAATAAACAGAAACTGCACTCGTGTTTAGAAGATACGCTGCAGCTGTGTGAATTAAAAAATGTGTGTATGTGTGTGTGTATGTGTGTGTGTGTATGTGTGTGTGTGTGTGTGTGTGTTGACAATTACACCAAGTTTTTTGTTGCAGCTTTTGTTTTGGTTTCCTTGTTCAACTCACTGCAATGTTAAGATACAAGTGTGAGTGCCGTCCACCATCCAACCGACCATCCAACCAACCAACCAACCGACCGACCAACCACCCATCCAACCGACCCACCAACCAACCGACCAACCGACCAACCAACCAACCGACCAACCGTCCAACAGACCCACCGACCAAGCAAAACATCGACCGACGAACTGGCTATTCAAGCAGCCAACATAGCAACCAACTTATCAGTCGACCGTCGGACAGAACAATCGGTCGACCAACCATCCAACAGTCCATCCAATCGTCGCATCGAAAGGAAACACAAACACGAATCGATTGCGTATCTCGTAGGTGAGGGTCTGCGATTGCAGCACCGTTGTTTCAGTGCGAATGTATGAGTGCGCGTTGATTACTTCTCGTCTACAGTTGCACTCAATTGCAACTTTCTGTATTGCATTCTGTTTCAATATCCATACACGGACGGAGAATAGAGAAACACCACACATACACATCAACACACACACACACACACACACATGAGTGTGAGAAACTCTGTAACCCATTTGAAAACAACAGACATCGAGGATTCCAAACGATTTTCTATACAGTGACCGAGGACTATTAATAGTTCAAGTAAAAAAACAACAAAAACAGCCACGGGACCAATACATAAACGACTTAAAGGAGAAAACAAACAGATTAGAGAAGGACACTTCAATGTGTGTGTGTGTGTGTGTGTGTGTGTGTGTGTGTGTGTGCATGTGTTTCCTTGTGCTTTACTTTCACAAAACTTTCTTATCAAAATGAGAATCAAGGATATTTCAAATTTTCGGGATTTCATATCGGATCTGAAGCTGAATTTTGAGAAATCCGCATTCTCCGAACTTTCAATTCTTTGGAGAAATTAAAATTAATTCCACACTCGAGGTATTCCGAGTCACAAAAAAAATTCATGTCACTCATACGTCCGGGTGTCCCGGTTATTATTAACTGCTATTAAATACTGCGTTTTATAATTTCAACTGGTTAAAAGCAGATAATATTGGCCGCAACAGTTGACATTGTATAATATATTTTAAAAATCTTAATAACTGCGCCACATAAACATTCAATGCATGCACGAAACTAATATAAAGTGAAAGCGGAGACAGCAGTCGACATCAATATAAAGAGCAGCAGCAGCAGCAGCATCCGCAGCAGCATCCGCAGCATCTCAACAGCAACAGTCACCCGCTACGTAGTGTTTGTAATTCGTGACTCTTTACCGCCGATGCAGCTGCTGTAGCTCCGTGCGAAAGGATATTCTTTCATATCCTGCCTGCGACGGAAGCGAAAAGAGAAAAATAAAACACGAATTAAAGCAGGTACACTTTTGAAGAGGAACTTTCGTCACAGCTCATCGACACATCAACACCGACATCGTAGCGATTCTCTCGCTCTTGACTCCACTCGAGAGGTTCTTTTGGAGAAGTTTTCCGTCATGACTGCAATGCTGGCACCAGAATCACACATAAGAGACTCGCGAGAATCATAAGCGCCTCACGTTTTATCCGCCATATTTTATATTTTCAATAAAACTTGTCAATGGCAGCAGATGTCGTCCATGCCTGAGTGAAAAGACTGGATTCGAGATGAGATGTGTGAGGAGTGCGAGAAGATATCGGTGGTGGTAATCTAATGGTGGTAACTAATGTGCTATTAAATTGCGAAAAAACTTGCCAGCAAGTTTAAACAGCAATCGCATCAAAAGCATTTAAGATCGCCATAATTTTACTTACTTTAAAAAGCTTCATATTCCACTTTCTCCCCTCCACCTCCCTTGAATTCCCACAACCCTTACAGTAATTTCCCCGAATAATATCTCGACCCATGTCAGTAGCTACTTTGAAGTCTAATAGCTTTCTTAACATTTTTGCACGTACGAAACGCATTCCTGCTGCTCATCCTTCAGCACTTCATACAGGGATTTCAATCGATCCGTTTCCACAGCCATGTTTATTGCGAATCAGGATTTGTCCCTGGCTAAGTGTGAATGCGTACGTGTGCGTGTCCACCTTCCATTTAACCGTCCATCCACTCATTTATCTATCCATCCATTTATCAAGCCATCACGCGTGGCTTTATTTGACATTTCGATTCCATTTACTTGGTCGCTAAGTCATTCGTTGCCGTCTTTACGAAGATTGCGAGATTGATGGCAATATATCTGTGTGTGTATGTGTACATTTGATTGCCTATACAACCGTTCGATACATAATCAATTTTTAAGCTGGTGAATGATTCTTCTTTCGGGGACACAAATTTTAACAGCCTTAAGAAACTGTAAAAACTCCCATATAATATCTGCAAATATTCATGGTATTTGAAGATGTCCGAGGTATTTGCAAGTATTTACAGTATTTAAAGGTATTTAAAGTACTCGAAATTGTTTGCAATACTTTAACGTATTTAAAAGTATTGAAAGTATTTAAAATTGTTGGTTTTATCTGAATTCCCTTAAAGCATTTAAATTAATTCAATATTTTTAAGGAAGTTGAGAAGAATATGTGAAGCTAATCGTATCTATGAGAAGTACTTGATATCTGAACATAATTGTAATTGATGTGTTGAAGTACATTTGCAAATACGTAAAGTATTTGTATTTGATTCTTATTTGAAACTACTTTGCATTAGTAATTACAACAGGTGCTTAAGTACCGAAAGTAATCATTATTTTGCAGCCACGATCTCAAGTTTCCTCACGCCCTTTTTCCCCTTTCCCTTCCACAATAAATGGATCCACAGCTTCACCGCATGCAAATCGCAATCGCTATCAAAGCGCTTCCATTGCAGGCAATCAGAGAAGCAATTGGCAATGTTGTCAACAACGGTTGCCAACAGTTTGCATTTAATTGCAATCGCCCTCGAGTAATTTAAGGTTGGTTACTCGTTGGTTGGTTTTTCGGGCTTGCATCGAAGTCATTGTCTGCGGCAGTCTGTGAGTAGCGCGACGATATGCAAAGATGACGGTAGCAAAAGTTTGCCCAGAACTGTGCACACATAAACACCGGGCACGAAGTGTACTGGTGGCCTCCGTGCTCTTGTTTATAACTTATGATGCTGCGCAGATGCCACCGAGAGCCGTTACGATTTCTAGATACGGCACACAGGACGCTGAATGCTGCACAAAAAAGAGGTGAAATCCGAAATTATAGTTACTCGGCCTAAGAATTGGCAGTGTGATGTGGCGGAGAATGAGGAAAGCGCAACGGTTGCCTTCGCCTGCCCTGATTAAGTCACCTCACCGTACCCGCGACTGCGAAAAAGCTGGCAACCTCTGCTGGAAACTGCTGTTGTATCCTTTTTATCCCTGCGGCTGAGTATCTGTATCTGCTGTGTGGCAACGGCGGGATTACACAATGTGTAATAAACCAAGTTAATTATGCTGCTCACTCTGCTAAGACGGTGTGCTGATGAGGGTGCCGGCGAGGGAGTGACTTGTGGGATGGCGAGGGAGTTGTGGCAACGAGATTTACCTCAGCTGACTTTGGCACACGACATTAAATCTGTCTTTAATATTTGCCAATTTATTTTGTGTTGGCAAATATTCTCATAAACATTTCTCCGCATGCATACACGAGCACACATATTCTCACACATATGCATGCCATTGTGGATGCATGCATGCGAAACACTTCGCATTCGCACATGCCAACAACAGCATTCCTCGAAATCCACCTCCAGCGAGGATCCTTCTAGAGGCGCGCATTTTTCCTCAGCTGAGCTTAAGGTGCGTCGAACTGAGTGGCTGACAGTGTGGTGGGCTGACTGACAGGGAGAGACTCGCTAACAGGGGTTCCAATCTCGGTATTCTGGCCAGTTTTAGTCGAGAAAGTTTCGGGAATTCGGACACTCAACTCCGAAACTCCTGACGACATCTGAAAACAGGTGAACGTTCGGATTTGATTTTAAATGCAAACAACATTTCAAATGCTTTCTAAAACTATAAAGTCAAATTTTTCGAAGACTCTTTGTCGAGATTGAAACCGGAGACTCCCGAATTTTTTTTCAATTCCAGAAGTCCCGAGACTGAAAATATGAGACTCTGGAGCTTGCTAATGTTGCTATGATATATGTTGCAGTTGTTGTTGTTGTTGTTGTTGTTGTTGTTGTTGTTGTTGTTGTTGTTCTTTTTGTTCGTGACGCTGAACTTTATTTTGCTGTTGTTGTGTTGTAAAAGTTTGCTGTTCTTCTCTTAAAGATGTGCGAACGATCAAAATGAATTCTTTTGTTCTCTTCTAATGTGTTATTTTTAGTTTTCCTAATTTTTTAACTTCCCCTCCATAAGCTTTTCCCCCATTCCCCCTCTCACATTTCCATTATTTAAGAGTCTTTTTTCTCACGTATTCTTTTTTGTTATTATTCAACAATTTTCGGTTGCAGCTTAAAATTGCAGTCTTTTCTTGTTATTATTATTTTATGGCTATAATAAGAGTTTCGCTTGAGAGCCAACAATATGTTGAGCGTTTTCTTTGTTCCATTAACAGTTGGTGGAACGAACGATGTATAAATGATGATAATTTCAGTGTGCCTGAGTTCTCTCAGTGGCGAGTTTTAAGAATCTCGGTATTTTCAGAGCTTCTTCAAGAATCCGCCATTAAAATCGTGAGTTATTTGGATGAATTTATCCTAAAATATCGGACTGATATATTTTCCCATCCGAAATTCGTGTTCTTATTTAACATTCAAAGCAAAAGTTGTCGCAATTTTCAAATTCTCACTCTCCACAAGCTGTTAAGGTGGGTATTCTGCCCCTTATGGCAGCGCAATTAGTTTCAAGATAAGCAACATAAAAACGTCAGCTGCTGCCAAAGGACTCCCTCGCCGTCTTTAAATACCGCAATAATCCTGCTATATTTGAGGACACAAAGTACACACTTTTGGCTTCTTGCCTTCCGTTTTTCCAGCTTTTGCTCATTACTTGTGTGTTTAAATACACGCTAGTGTTGATATTGTTGTTTTTTATTGCTTAAAAATGCAAAAATTCTAAGATTTTGGAAGGAATCAAGTAGCTGAAATATCAGCCATCTGAGAGACTGAGGAAAAGCCATGCAAATACAATCGTCCAGAGATTTATTTAGATTTATCTCTGCATTTCTTATTTCCAAACTCTGGCAGACCAGAGAAACTTAACGGAGTAGAAGAAGCAGGAAAGAGTGATGCGTGGAGAGAGAGAGAGAGTTATTATTAGAAGTTGGCCACCATGCATATTTTTATATAAAGATCTCGAATTCTATCACCTGAAATTGAAAATTTCCTCTTTTAAACTATAAACTTGGCAAGTTGAGGTGCAAATGACCTCGAAAATATTGACTGAAGTGGTGGCTCTGAAAGATATGTTGACAGTATTACGGAAAATCCATTTTGTGCTTCATTTCGCTCTGTCATCCTGAGTTGTAGGAATTTATCTACCTGTGGTCGTCTAACACTGACAATCCATACATTTCCACGTCAACCTGTTTGCCTTGGAGACGCAGGTGATGCCAAATCCCGTCACTTGTGAAAACTCAACGTGAAAAGTTAGTCAACTTAACTATTGGCTTCGTCATTCTTTCTCAATTCGTGAAATTCCTTTCTCGATTACGATTTGTTGAATTTCTTCGCAAACAAGTGAGTCGACTTTATCGACACTGAAATTCATATATTTTCATGAAAAATTCATTGAAACAATGATAAAAACGTTTAAATGGTTTTTCATTTAATGAATTGTTTCTTGACTGTATGAAATTGTGTTCATTAAAATTAAATACCAATATCAAGACATGCAAAAACTCGATTTATTAAATGTGAACTGTATGAAATAAACACTTCCATACTAATCACTTGGTGTGCGTGTAACATTCACTAAACCTACACAAAGAAACTCTTTATGCAAAAACCTAAAAAACTTGGAATCCCATTTCTCAAAAGAGAAAACGTGAATCCCACATGGCGAAACAAGGGTGGGTTGGTCCGGGATTCCATGGCAACTCCATTCCAAGGCGTTAGAAACTTTTGCAACGGGATATTTGCATTGAAAGACTGACTGCGAGATCTTTTGTGTCAACTTGGAACATATTTTGCACCACATATCGCACATCGCACATACATACGCACATCTGGGCGCATGTGGGAGCGAAGGTTTCAGTGTCAGTATATTTGGCGCTAAGTGCCGAAGTGTTTGTATGCCTGTATGTGATACTTCAGCCGTAGTCGACAATGTCAAATAAATTCCAATTGTGTGCCATCCTTTCAGCAGACAGCTGGGATCGGGAGGAGGGAAAAAAGGAGGGAAAGAAGGAGGGACTCGCATGCCCCACCGCTGAGCTAAATTTATGTCAAAGTCGACACGCTTTGAGTGTCATGTGGCGAAATCGAAGTTAGCGAAACGAAGACGCAAATAAAGCGGAAAACGACAACATCTACGCGAATTTGGAGAAATTCAGGCACATATATTTGTTAATGAGGCAACATCAAAATAATGAGGTTCGCAATAAATTCAAGTGTTTGATAATGAGACTCATTATTTAATTAAATACACACCAAATCGACTTTTTCTCTTCAAAACTGTAATACTCTATTTTCTTTTTCCTCTCCCTATCTCTCTCCATCTCTCTCTATTTTCCGCTCTATTTCTCTCCCCCTCATTTTAATTACTTACATAAATTTAAAACTATGTTTAATATTAATATTATTTTCCCTCTCCCGACAGACTAATTTTTTCACTCAGCAAGTATCTGCATCTCACCCTCACTCCCTTCCCCCATTTACCACTTCCCCCTTTCCCACTTCCCCCACCCCCCCCACCCCCCCACCATCAACGCCAATCTTCAATTCTCAACCAATTATAGTGAAATATGAAAATGCAATTAAGACGAAATAAGGGTTCCGCTGAAAAATGTCTCATTACAGTCGCTCAAACATGTCGCGCCTGTTGTAGAATTTGCATTTCCAATTAGAATGGAGTAGAATTCCTCCATTAAAATTCCTCCATCATCAACATCAGCAACAGCAAGAGCAAACCGGGATGTCGGACGTTGCAAGAATGTGATCGGAGGTTGATGCTTCACATTTTTGGCTATTATTACTGCAATTGGAGGAAATGATTTGAATTACGTTGAGGGAATTCATACTGCTTTCATTTCGAAATTATGCCAATTTTTGCGATGCATCACTTTGGAGTGAAGGAAGCGGGTTTTCAATGGCTTTTCTTACAAAAACAGTTAAATTCGTTGTCATTTGAAGTCGCAGGAATCCTAAACGGACACGAGGCAGCATCACTTTCACGTGTCAAACAAGAAAAACCGTAAAAAGCAAAAAAATTAAAAACAATTTGTAATCCGAGAAAAGAAGCAGAAATTCAATTAACAATGCAAGGCATTTCCATTAACCCAGAATAATGAATAAAATCAGTTGAATTTCGGATGGGTTGGGGGGGGGGGGGGAATAAATGACGAATAGTTATCAATATCGGCGAAGAGTTGATGGGGAACGCGTTGGTCGCCGTTGCAATCATGAACACGAGCTGTGGCCACAACAACACCATTCAGTAAGCAGCTGGAATATTAAGTTTCGAAGTAAACAATAACGAAAAAAGAGAACAAACAGAAAGCTACAGAACAGCAGAAGAAAAGAAACGGACGATTTCTAATCATAAGGAAGGACTGACACGAGAGAAGAAGAAAGAACTCTTCACTTGTCACTGTATTTCTCAAGGCAGCTTACAGCAAGTCATACAAATTGCTCAGCTGCAACCAGAGGCAAAAGAGCGATAAATGACGCCCCCCACACTCCCTCCTTTCCCTTCATTCCGTCAATTCACCGAAACCAGTGCAGCAACAGGACGCGAATACGTTAACAATTTTGTCGCGTGTTTAACACTTCCATGATTGAGTTAACGACTCGGCAGAGATGTAGTATGTTGTTGTTGTGGTTGGTGTTGTTGTTGTCATGGGGCCAGGGAATTGGCAACGGATTAAATTAAATAACTACAGTTACTATTGCAAGATTGCTATTCTCAGAATGGCTGAGAGAAAGTGTTGAGTTGACATGTTGACGCTGGAGTTGACACTTTGTAGGATAGAAAAAGCACCAACAACATCAAAATCAACAATTAGCCATGCACAAATGGTTAATCATGTCTCGCTTAAAGGCGTTCATACCCGGCAGGCATTCATATTGCACGTGTGTGTATGAATATCCTGGCGCATATGAGTCCCCTCGCCAGAGGATTGCATGTGCCGCGCAACATTCTGATTTACATCGAGGCGTTGACGTTGCTGTTTACATTGTTGCTGTTGATAATGGAATTAAAATGAATCGCGCTAACTAGCCTTTGGCGCTCGTAGTTCGTGTCACGGAATCAATAACGTCACCCGACTGCGACCCAGTGAGATGCTCATAATTTATGCACGTTTTTACCGGTGGACAGGACACGTCACGGATTGGGCCTGAGATGAGGTCTTAAAATAAAACTATTTGGTCTTTTTTTACTTTATTAATTAATTCTTTAAATTATTTAATATTAATATTCACCTATTTCTAAATTTTGGCTATTATTCTTAAATATATCGGACTGAATTGCTGCGAATGTCGATAAAGAAGTGCAAGTGAACAAATCCGACCCGCCGTGCAAAGTGCAAACGTGGTTCTGATTAATATTCGACATTTTGCGGGAAACGCCAATAATGAAAATATGATTTTTTTTAATTTTATTCACTACGGCTAGAAGTGAATATAATATTTTTAAGTTAAACATTGTTTTAGACACGGATGACAACACTGCTTAAGTCGATAAGGAAGTTGAGAAGACCCTACCGGCAACACAAATCAGCTGTTTATGACAGCTGGTACTTGCTATTCCAGCTTTGTTCGTCCTGTTATTAAAACCGATTTAAGTTTGTGTAAAACACAAAGTATTTTTATAACAATAATACATTAAAAATGTTATATCTTCGTACGCTTGTTCCCTGCACACGAGCACTAGCAAATCAAGCGCGGAGGAAGTTGAGTACAGGAACAACTTTGTGGAAAAGAACCGCACCACAGCACCTGACGATGCAACTGCGAACACTATCAACAGATTCCAGTGCTGGAGGGGACACACAGCAAGTCCAGCAACGCGTCTACTTGGGCCCCTTGGCATCTCGCATTAAGGCAGTCAAAGCGTTCTCGCTCACAAGCAGCATCGTGGGACTCGTGGCGCAGCCAATGCTGTTAGAGCAGGGCATGAAGCTAGGTGGAACTGCGGTAACGGTGTTCATCTGTGGCGTCGTTGGAATTTTTACATTCATCACACCATTATTGCTGCATTTTATAACCAAGAAATACGTTACAGAGGTCCATTACAATCCGAAGACTGAGGAATACACAGCAACAACGATTTCGTTTTTGTTACGTGAGATCCATGTAGGTCTGGAATCCACTAACCAGCGCTCATCTGATATGTTGTTCCAATTTCAGACCAAGTTCCGTCCTAGTGATGTGAAAGTTCCCGAAGTGCCGGGCATGTTTACCTCGTTCTTGTTGGGCAAGCGGCCGCTCTTTGTGGATCCGGCATTTTTCGAAGACCCTGAGCATTACGTGAGAATAATGGGCTACGACAAACCTATGGATTTCAAATTAAGTCTTCCAGAAGAGCCTCCGGAAGCAAAGCAGCAGAAGTAGGCAGAATTGAGTGTGGTTTTAATTAATTTTGTTATAATAAGTAAAACTATAACAGAAAACTCCCAAAAACAATTTAGTAGTGGCAGTTTGTAAAGCTCCGGAGTGCTTGAACTGAAGTGATTTGTGTGTTGCAGTGCTTCGCAACTATTCACATGTCAAAAACAGCTGATTATCTTCTAGCAGAAAAGCCTTTTTCGCTCATATTTCTTTTTATAATTCTAATATCATTATGGGCTCCAAAGAATTAAAGCTAGTTTTGGAATTTGGGTAAGTGAAAACTGAACTTCACGACGTTGTTCGCATACAGATGACTTCGTTCTTTTAGTGCCGGCGCGGAGTTACTGTTCGGAAATGTGAAAAAGCATGAGGTTTGCTTGGATGGTGATCAAACATGTAATTTGTTTAGTTAAAATAACAGCAAATGGTGTTGATTGAAGCAAATATGTTTGCAGGGACTATCAGAAGTTTGTTGAAATGGATGCACGCAAACTTGTTAACCGAGCGACCGGAACTCTTCATACAGGGTGATTCAGTGTAAGTGAATAAGTAGCGAAATAGTTTAAAAACTGCACTTTTCATTAAAATGTACTTTTCATTTAAGTACTTTAGTGAGGATAATTTTAAGACTCCATTTTCAAAATAACTATAATTCAATAAATTTTATTCTTTTATCGGTTTACAGAAGACCCGGAATATTAGTGCTGGTAAACGATACCGATTGGGAGTTATTGGTGATTACAGTGTTCTTTTGTCATTCGTTAACTAACGCGTTTCCTTTGATTACAGGGTGAATTGGACTACGAACTGCAACCACATGACAATGTTTTGTTTATTTCTACTTTGCATGGAGGATAATAACAAATACTAAGCAGTATATAAGTAATTTAATTTTATTATTATAATAAAGACTTTCAATAGCTGTGTTTTCCTATATTGCAAAATAAGATCTGATTTGTAAAACATCGAATTTTATGTGCATTTCGTTCTTGACATAAGAATTTTCAAAATAAACTGATCTAAATGAAATCTATACTGGTTATAACAAAAGAAATGCTGTTAAACAACAAACACACATTTCTGTTGACGATTTATTTTCGTTTCAACAGGAATTTGGCTTAAGATTAGAAATGTACAATCTAAAAAATTGTGGTTGCCCTGTTGGACTTTATGCATCAAGTTATCATAGACTTCAACCCAATGTTCAAGTAGTAGTATCTACACACATCTTGTGTAAAATTTTATTTCTTGTGTGTTGCAGGATGTTATAATTCGTATTCGGTTTTTCTAAACATAGTTTATTATAAATACGATTTAGCAGAAAAGTCAGCGAAGGGATTTGACGCCAGATGATGATTAATTTACGCTGAACAATCGTGTTGCCTTTAACTGTAATTTGCAGGTGACTTAATCCTGACCCATGACGTCTCCAAGAAAATATTTTGTTTTTTAAACGCCGAAATGAGAGAAAGGAAACTGAATTCTTTTGAAGCAAAATCAACAGTTACCAGATTTTCGAGGTCTCAATTAGATAGTATAAATTCGCGAAATACTGTAATGATAAAAACACTTCTATAACTCGACATGGAAACATTTATTTAATACGAAGTATGCTTTAAATTGTTTTTGTGAATTATTAAACACTAAAAATGTGCTCATGCATTTCGCTATTCATAAAGAATAAATATAATTATACGAAATATTTGATAAGAACTAT
Source organism: Sicus ferrugineus (assembly GCA_922984085.1). Classification (NCBI taxonomy): domain Eukaryota; kingdom Metazoa; phylum Arthropoda; class Insecta; order Diptera; family Conopidae; genus Sicus; species Sicus ferrugineus. The sequence goes on along the minus strand of OV277350.1, from coordinate 36,928,745 downwards.
TAGAAATTAATATTCTGATTTCACGACGATTTATTAGTTCGATAATATTATATAACATTTTCAATGGATGCGATTTTCGTATAAAGTATAAATTAGTAAAGTAGACAAAGTAATGGCATAAAAATAATGCAGTGGAGCTGAAGAAATAATATTTAATACAACTTAATCTGTAGCAATTGTGTAATTAACAAGGAGAATTCGGTGAATCAATCGTTCAAATCTTTCAGTGAACTTTTCTCCAATAATTTCATAATGCAGAATACTCGTGTATTTTATTTTACAAAGAAAAAAGCAAGAATGAAACTGCGTTACTAAGCATCTGAAAAATGAAGCTTACGTTTAATTCAAATGAAATATATAATTCAGAGTATACTTAAATATAAATATAAATTTATTTATAATTTTAAAAGTTAAATAAAAACGTTGTTACAAAGTTGGTAAGCAACGAAATGAGAACAAATAGAAATTTTCGCCCCATAATTTAGTTAAATCTGCAAATTTAACAATTTCTTTTCGCTGCAAAATGTGCATAATTAACTTAACGTTTGAAATCCATGAATATATCAGTGAATATTTAAGGCTTTGTGACTATTTTCAGTGTTATTTCGTTTCTAGATTTTTAGTATGATTTGCTTGATTCTTCATTCAGTTGAATTGATCTTCTGAACACATATTGAGAATGTTTTATATGGAGGTTAGTGTTAGCGGTGATATTTTTATATGTACAAAAGACTTAACTAATGTGAAACCTCGTAAAAACTAGTGAAAGTATCGATATTCAATAATCTGATCTTCTCATTCAAGAGTTAACGCGATCTTCCGCACCGAATGGATTCTCTTTACCGAGGACTTCGGAATTTGCATGCAGTGCGTGTTTTTCGAGTTGGAGTTTCTCTTTGTTTCTGATTTTGTAATGCTTTTTGCGCATCACCACGCCGGCAGTGGACCACGTGGAGGCAGCGTCTGGCAGTTGCTCCTGCTCGGGTGTCATCGACATGTCGGACAGGATGCCGCTCTCTGTGCGAAAGAAAGGATGCAAAATTCGATTAATTAGTTAGAGCGAATTAACACGGATCTCTGGTCTTGAGTTCGGATTCCCTGCAGAATAATAATGGAATTCTATTGTCCTACCCATCGAAAGCTGACTAACAAGCGTCGTAGAACGCTTGTGTTGACGCAGGTGACCGTTGGCTGCAACCGATGCGTTGCTGTTACTGTTGTTGTTATTGTTGTTGTTGTTGTTGTTGTTGTTGTTGTTGTTGACATTGTTGCCACCACTCTCAGCAGCGGCCAGCGTTAGTGTTTGCGTCTCATTGATCAGCTCCAAGCCGTGCGGATGATTGGTGGAAGCGGTGCCGTGTTTGCTGCCACCAAAAGAGCTGCCAGTGCTGGTGGTGGAGCTGCTGGTGCCACTCGATATGGAGCTCTCGGATACCATTGAAATGGGCCGAGTGGGCGTTTTGCAGCTGTCCGCATGAAGACCCACGAAGGAGTGGCGTAATTTGGGCGCTGCAATTGGAAGAAACGTTCAGTTCATTCGAAGGCTGGTTGGCGATTAATGACTACGGGCCGCATCACCTTTACCAAGTTGAGTGAAGGTAATGGAACGGTCGTTGATTTGATTATTGCTGGGGCGAATATCCAAGCAGGGCTTGCTGCCAATACCCATCGAGGACATTTCGGCCAGGCGAATATCTAGCGCGGGAACAAAAGAAGGAATCAGTTAAGCAACAAAAGAAGTAAAAAGGTCTCCACGAAAAGAAAGTCCTTTCGAAGCGTCGCATACCTCGGTTTCGCTTCGCCTGCTTCCACAACAGCTTCGAAATCTCCTCGGTCCAGGCGTTCTTGATGTCCTCCGACATGCACTGCAGTGTCCAGGTGTCGTCCGGCTTGCGTTTTCTAAACCAGATTTCGAATTTGGTCGGCGAATCGCCCACATGAGCCGTCAGCCCGATATCTGAGGTTTTGATGCTGTTCTTGTAGATATAGATGTCCAGATTCTGAGAGGCGCAACAACAAGGAAGCGTTTAGGAGTTCTTCGAAACGATTGCCACTCTCGCCAGCCGACTCACCTTGTGATCCGGAAAGCGACGTGCTTTGCTGAACAGCACCAGCTCCTCGAACAGGAACACCTGACGCAAGGTTTTCTTGCCGCCGCGTCCTTGCCACACGAGGAATTCGTTCTGCCGCATCAGGCGCCCCTGTTCCTTGACGTTCACGTCGCAGTCGCGCAGGGAGTCCATGGCTAGCAGATCGTTGCCGTGACGCAACTGAAACTTAACCATCTCCTCGGCGCGCTGAAGCTCCTCCACGTCGGCGGCGATTTCCTGATAGGCTGCACCCTGATGGATGGGGGGTTGGATCGTATTCGGGTTTGGAAGGCGAGCATTCAAACCTACCTGCACTGAACTGCAGGCCTTCACCAGTTGCTGCAACAGCAGCGCGTACTTGCCCATGCGTTGCACTGGTTTCAGCAGATACGAAGCCAGATCCATTTTGTCCTGGAGTTCCATTTGCTTGGACTGAAAGAGCGAGAAAGGAGCGAGTTCACCGACGAGAGTTCTCCAGCGAGGGAAGCTCGAGTCCGTACCTTGAAAAATGCCGTTCCATACTCGCTCATTAGAGTGTCGCTCTTCGGCTTGTTTTTGTTGTACAGCGCGTAGAGGTAAAATTTTGACTCCATTTCCAGGAAGGCGGCGCCCACTTTCAACGGGTTGCCGGCGTAGCGCTCCAGTTCGCTGAGGAAGTGCGTGTTGTGGAACTCGAATATCTTCTCGATGTTGCCGAAAATGACGTAGCGCTGACCGCGCAATGGCTGCGTGATGTCATCGCGCAACAGCTCGTCGACGTAGTTCTCGATGACGTAGTAAAGCGAGCGCACGTAGTCGCGTTCCGTGCCAATCATTTCATGCATGATCAGAAGAAGCGTCCTGCGGGGAGCAAAAATAGAGAAAGTCGGCACTCGTGCGTACGCGCGCTCGCACTCACTTCTGTATCTTTGGGTCCAGGAAGCTGAGCTCCTCCATTTTGGGCAGCTCCACGTTGAAGGCGTGGCTCTGCAGGTGCGCGTTGGCCTCGACGGGCGAGTGGATGTTGAGGAAGCGTTTCAACGGTCGTTCGAAGCATTCGCAGTCCAGTTCGTCGCTGTTGTGACTGAAAGTGGAATTAAAGAGACAGCTCGAACCTCACCTCCTCACCCTCCAGCCGCTTCTACTCACCCCTTGTCGTATAAGTGACCCGCCTCGTTCAAACTCTGACACGAACATATGCGTGACAGCTTCGGGTTGCCCTCGCAACGCTCGCAGCCACCCAAGCCAGAGTCGGCGATCTTCGACTGCTCCTCCTCCTCCACCTCCTTGTCCACGGCGTCCTCCTCACCGTCCAGCAACGCGTCCACATCCTCGACGAGGCGACTGTCGCGCCAGCAGTGGCACGAGCGTGCCTCCGATCCTGTGCCGCTTCCACTCGACACGGTCGCACTGGTTTGACCCGCCTTGCCAGGACATGCGATCTGTGCGTTTCGGCTGGAGCTCAGACTAAGGTTCAGCTGCAGATTCAAGCCATTTGCTTTCGCTCGGCTCCCCCCTTCCGCGCAGCCATTCGCGTTGTTATCCACCACCGATGTGCTGCGCGCCTTCTGCAGCAACTCGGAGAGTCCAATTTTGTCGGCCAAGCGCTGCATCTCCTGCCGCATCTCGTCGTCTACTTGGCTGTTGCGATTCATCAGCTGATGCAGCCGGGCGGCACCTTCAATGCGCTCCCTGGCCAACTCGAGCTTTTCGGCGAAGCAGTCCAGAGCCGACTTCAGATTGGCTGCACTTTCGTGTAGCGCTTCGATGTCGGCGGCTGCTTCGTGCAGATCGCGTCCCTTCGCAAGGTGTTTCTAAGAAAAGGCGATCGTTTGTCTGAAGTGAGCGCCGAGGACACAAAGAGGTGCGCGCTGGCGGCTTCCGTACTCACCATCGATATAAAGTAGTATTTCTCGAACTCGTTCTCGTGATCCTTGAATGCCGTCTCGCAGTCCAGCTGCAGATTGGAGAAGCGTTGCAGATTCTCATTCCCCTCGCTGGTTATCCAAGAGGTGACCTGAAAAGATGAGTTTCGGGTCGGATGAGTGATTGTTGTGTGATCTGCAGAGGGCAAAATAGTCCTCATTCCCTAAGGGTTTAAAGAAGTTGGCTACCTAGCTGGTTCGAAAATTCAATCTGTGAGGAAAATTAGACCGTTTTAGACTCGCAATATCGATTTTGAAGGATCAATCAATACTCATTCAAACGTTAGTGACTCCCAGATTATTAATAGTGACTTCCAGATTATAGATAGTAAAATACAACATTTCCCTCTCCTTTTTCAATGCTTGCTACAGCATTTGATTAAGGATTTTAAAAGGAATTTTAAAAATACTTAAAAGAATCCGATTAAAACCTAAAATGGCAGAATTATTATGTTAATCTGTCTAATTTCAAAGTGGAATATGGAAGTTTTTCAAACACCAGATGCAGGGGACAGACAACAACAAGAACAACAACAACAACCACATAAGAAAAACCAGCACAGAAATCAAGTGGAAAAACTTTTAGAATGTTTTAAAGCAAATCAACTCGTATCGATGAGGTATTTACAGTCCATTAGGAAACAAAACGACGGCTCCACAAATGGAATCGGCAAAACGTACGCAAGTTGCTCGCCTTTACTTGGGGCGACCGATAAGAATCGGGGAAGCAGACACCGACCGGACCGGAGACCGAGTTTCTGCGAGGCGCGCACGCAGCGGATCACAACGGAGCCTCCGCGACGACGACGACGACGTGTTAATGAAAATGTACGAACGCCTAAATTAGGAGTGCATCGAGGCGCTGCTCACTTTCGAATCGAATGCCGATTGTATCGGAGTCGATTGAATCGAAGTGAATCAATTTTCGCATAAATGAGCTGCATTTCATAGCTGAGGACGCATTTCATCTCAGCTAGAGATGTGAAAATCGTAGATAGATTAATCGATTTTTGTGTAAGCTGTAAATTTAAATTAAAGTATTTTGGATTTTTTTTGTGGACTGTGAAATTCTTGAAAAATTAAAATAATCGAGTTTAAAACTCCTGCCTTCGATTATCCATCGCCGATCGCAGCATGCACGCGACAACCGATGTGCTGCGAACATTCCGCGCTCGCGTTTAAGGAGTACGCGAACCAGTATCGCTCAGATTGCATCGCTCGGATGGATGATTATCGCCACTTAGTTGCGGTTGTCGTAGCGGTTTCTTCGTTGTGTGCCCGAGTTGTTGTTGCTGTTGTTGTTGTTGTTGTTGTTGTTGTTGTTGTTGTAGTTGTGCTGCTGCTAATGCTTCTTAGGAGCTGAAATTGGAGCGAGCGCGCGATATCTACGTGCTTAGCTCAGCTAATCTCGACACGAACTTTAATTCATTGAGATGCGTTTATTGAATTCATTCATTCAGATTTGTTCCATGTGTTGTATGCCGCTGTGCGATTCGTGCCACGCTTCACCGAAACCAAAGCCACCGACTGCTGCCGCTGCTGCTGTGGCTGCTGTGTTTGGTTAACCAGTGGGTCGTGTTGGTCTCGAGTGATTGTATCTTTTCAGATTGGATTTATTAACTGCGAAGAAGGCAGATTTAAACTGCTCGCAGCCTGCAGCGATGAAGGAGGCGAAGTAGCGGTGCTTCCTCGACCGACGACGATTTAGCTGATTAATGAGTTTTTCAATAGAAAAAGAAAATAATTAACACTCGGTATCCCATTACTAGATAATAAACGGTCTTTAGTACGCTTAGGCTGAGACAGTCGGCGATTATCTGTCGACTCGATTAATCAGTTGAGAGATGAGTTTAGAGGAAAGAATTCCGGAGAATTCACCAAGATCGAAGTTATTTCGACACGGAGACACAAAGCTTTGCGTAGCTTTCTTCAAAGTTTTAAAGATGATGGATTGTTTTTATGACACTGTTAGAAAGGACGGTTTCCGCTCGTTGGAAGTTTGTTATGGCGTTTGTTTGTTACTCACAGTATCCTAACTCGACTTCAAATCTTGCCACACACTTCACTATTCTTCTCCTGTTTGCAGATCGCTAAAAACTTGTTGACGTGTTTCAATTAAAAAGCAATTGAACGTTGTTACATATCTAGGCTAACTACTTGAAATAATATCACACAATTGTCTCACTGTTCTCATACAAACTACTATGACGGATCTTTTCTTCCTCCGTTGTTTGGAGTTAATTAAGTTTTTCACCTCACTCACGACTGACGTTTCATGCAATTTAAAATCACACGCGATAGAAAAGTGGCGACTCTACTGAAGAATACGAAAACACGCATGACAGCATTTCCATACTTTCCAAGTATGGGGAAAATCCATGGGGAAAATGTTTCCATGCTTTCAAAGTCTCGAAATCCCATATCTACGAATCTGTAATTGGTACGTATTGGTCTGATAGCAATTTATTAGAATTAATAAAATTTAGAGAATTTCCATCTAAAAGAAAGCTGTAAAGATGAGGATTAGCTGTCAGAATGTCGTCGGCATTCGTGGATAAACTGTCAAAGTGACAGATGCAAGAATTTCAACACATGCATGACACTGGAATTAAATTGTGGGAAGACAATGACTTCAAATATATTGAAGCTGTTTCTGATGTCAACACTTCTAAGAGTTATTTTAAGAATGAACAGCAGACTCTATGGATGATAACCGTTATTCTGATATACGATAGGGAAATCTGTTTTACGGTATTTTGTAAATAAGAAGCAGAAGCAGACGAGTCCACGTATTTCTAGGTTTTTATGTGAAAATAACGAGACTTTCGAGCAAAACAAGACCATAAAAGTGTTTTTAATTGCCATGACTTCCATATGACTTTCTTTGTTTTTGTCTTATTAAAGGCATTCATTACGAAATAGAGGAATATCAATGGAATTCTACCAAAAACACGCCGAAGAAACGCACTGTAAATGAGGATTTGGGAATCGAGATCACAGGAAGGGTATTTAATGGGAATATTAGAATCCGAAAAAGATTCATTTTATAAATTATATTTGTGAAAAAAGAAAAGCACAAATATCAATAGAGAAATTAATTTCGAAAAACTCCCTCCCTTCAAGGTTTCAAATGTAATTTTTACAGCACTCAGGCTGCTAGAGGTACCCACATAATCCGTTATAGCAGCAGCCAACGACCTGACCAGCCTTGCATCGCTCGCTTCCTGCGCCATCATTTTATCAGCGTATGTATGAAATTTATTGACCGTTAAACCTTTCAAGTGGATTGTGGCTACTTAAACACTTTCTCTGCTCTGTCCTCGTTCAGTGCGCGCGATAACGTTTGTACCGCACCGATTTCGAGTTGATTAACTTCGACATCTCTTCCCAGAATCCAGCCCGACGATGGAGCGCCAAGAAGCACTTTTCGAGAAGCCGTCGCGAATCGAACGCGTCGATTATAGAACTGAAGTCATCTGGAGTAACGCGTGCGGCTCGAACCGCAGATCTGGAAGAAATATTCCATTGCATTGCTGGAATCCCATTTAAACTATACAACACAACTATACAACACAACGCAAGAAATGCAATAGCGACTTCGTAAACTTTTCAGCTTGCAATACGAAACGTTGAGTGTTATCGCTCGTTCAGTAGTCGGTGTTTATGTGGTGGATGACGGCGACAGACACCAGAAGCACCAAACAAACAAACACCCATCAATGCACACGTCTATACGTCAAACAGAAAAGCAAACAAACAATAAAGATTCCGGAGATTCAGATTCGATTTCATTGAATTCAGTCAGTTTTGCACTTTATTGCACTTTTATTGGCTTTTGTTGATCTAGTTTCGAAGTCACAATCACTTAATGGGTTGACGATGACGGCGTTGCCAGATTGAAAACAGACTTGAACTTATGGATTCATTTTATTTGAGTTCAAGTGGTGGACTACGATTTGCTTACTTTTGCGTTTCAAAAGAGAGTTTTAGAATCTTCTAGAATATCACAGAATTTCTCGGTGATACGGAAATTATTCTTGCCACATAATTATTTCTCATGGAGAACTCGATTATTTTCATTTAGACTGGAAAAAATGCTTGGATCTCGACTCTCGTAGCGGCTAGAGACTCATATCTCGACGTGGATTTGTGTTAGGTTTTGAAAAGAACTGGCGCGGTATCCAATCTTCTCTTTGTCTCAATAACACTGTCTCGACCTCGATGCTCGTCCCGTCTGCAAACGCTGTCCCCAGTTCACTACTCGAGACGACAAAGAGAAAATCCTTTTCTCATCTTAAACGGAAAACCCGTCCCGAACTCGTTTATTTCAGACCAGACGAGATCCAGACAATATCGAAAATTATCTCTTCTTACGCACGTCACTGCGTTCAGTAGCGTTTGAGTAAACAATTCTCTTCAACTTTAGAACCGCATACACAACAAATCGATCAACACGTAAACTGATCTCAACAAGTAACAAAACCCGTACGAATTACGTACAGAACTCCATTTGGACGGCTAGTGACATGAGCGACGCACGAAATTCGATACACTCTCATGTATGTTAATTATGTGTTTTACGGTATAAACACACACTTAAGCCGACAGCTGAACAGGAGAACATGATATGCACATGTGTGCAGCGACGAGATATCTGAGATACTTTTATGAACTTGCCAGACACATGACGAGGAGCCGGAAAATAGGGAGAACCAGCTGACTGGCCCATGTGCGACCTCCTAACAAGCCATCGAATGGGGTGAGATGGTTGTATGTATTAAATAACTGCGTGGATGCCTACATTACGTCGACAACGATCGCTTCATTCATTAAAGACCGACATTTAATGCCAAGGATGCCTACTTAAAAGAAGGAAATGCTACTTCTGTTGATCCTCCTCGATATACACAACTTTACTCTCAACCTTCTCTGGAGAACCACCCCACACGAGTAAGGATCACGAGTAAGCTTTACCTGTATCTCGATCTGTTGCTCGTATAACCGATCATATCAAGTGATCAAGGCCGTGACGCCTGCTTTCATTTATAAATTCATAGACGCGATGGCAACTAAACCACTCATTTATGACTTCAATTAATTGCATTTTTGGCAGGACTTCAATAACTTCTACTAAAATACTTCTCCACTTGTGCGGTGGAGAAATATCTCTACTGGTGATCATGTCTGCCAGTGTGGTGTCGGAGGGAATAACGCGTCGGTGCACGTAAAGTGTGGCAAATGACGGCGCGACGTTATTATTATTATTATCGGCGTTGTCACACTGACACCGCTACGAGTTTGTGGTGAAAATTTATGGCACCTCGAGAAATTGGTTCGAAAGTGAAAATTAATCGAATAGAAAACCGCACTGATCTTCGCTGCGTTACTAATGCCGTCTGCGATCGTTATTTGTTGCGCCACAAACCCGGCATCACACAAGTACTCGCTCGCCACTTGCCGACACGATACGTCTTCGATTTCGGGTAACCAGGAATGGGTTTCCTTGACTGCAGGCTAGAAATGTTATTAAGTACGAGTATCGTTGTCGCCACCTTGTTGAGAGCGCACACATGATATGGATCTTGTAAGGATGCTGCGGACAGCTATTGCGATTCGGCGTGCTGTGCCGCGTGTTCGTGCGAGATGGGAGGAACGTGGACTTGGAGTGAAATGATTTGTGGAATAAGAAATGCGCATGCAGCCTTGAGCTGGAGGACGTTGTATTTACTGATTTGAGTATGAATTAATATCTCTTGTTTCTAGCTTTGAAAGGTTTAAAAGAGGAGTTATTTCGTTAAAGAGAGAGGGAGGGAGAGGAGGAGAGGAGGAGTTAATGGACGGAGAAGAGCTTATACAAGAGGTAAAAAATACTTTGCCAAACACCAATCCATAAGCTATTTTTGTAATTGATTTCTTATAATTGTGGATAAATTACACTCTGATTGTCATATTCGTTTACAAACCGCTAATTATAATTTAACTAATGATCGACTTGATATCTCAGAGCTAACATGTCTGAGAGTTCAGCCGAGATCGAGCCGCAATTAGTGTCTTCAACTCCACGATAGGCGGGATCTCAGCAATAGCGTAACATTAGCGCCGGCCGGAGAGGGGTTTGTGGGGCAGGTATCTCTTAAAAATGTTCCATGTCCAATGCGCTATTTAACGTTTTGCTATTACGGAAATGTTCGTTTTTCCCCCACTTGGATAAAAGACTGCGTCTGTCCGTGCGTAAAAGATTGCTTAAAAATTCCACAAATCATCACAGCGAGAAGGACGCGAACAGCACGCATTCCGCCGCATGCGGTGGTTTTGGGTTAGTTTTTCAGATTACTATCGGCGACTTGCCGTCAGAACTCGACGAGACGATGACGATGTACGGCTGCGTCACAGTCGCAGTAAGTGTTTCTGTTGCAGTTGCGTTTGCGGTTGCTTTGCGTTGTGTTGCGGCGAGCCTAATTGCCACCTATTAATTCCACTCAACTTCTCCGCTAAATCCGCGCAAACGCACTCACGCAGCTACGGCTCGAGTCGTGGTTTTGCTTCAAATCACAAATCTAAGGAGTTTTAATTTCACAGAACCAACCGCACTGCGGTTTTCCAACCAGAGTAAGCATATTTTTTGCATGTTGATATAGCAAAATTTGTTACTATAGCTGGCATTTGTTACGGCTGCGTTTGTCTGGAAATTCTTGTCCGACGCATTCGTGGGTCGCAGTGGTGTAGATGGGAGGGGGTAGCAGGGGGATCAACCCTGGAAATCACTTTTCACTGAGACACTTTGCCTTACTGAAAGAAAAACGCTGTAAAACTTTCCCTAGTTTAAATAAAAGGAGTTCAAATAAAGGGAGCGCAAGTTGAAGGGTCACCCTGCAGGGTGCCTCGAAGCTACGCTACTGGCTCGAGGTGCAGCCACGCAACAGCTCATTCTGTACGCAGGTACGCTCGGCATTTGGAAGATACAATCCGTGCACGTTGATTAACGACTAATTTGACCTCAATAGATTGCGCACCTTGAGTGTCGAGTGGGATGTTTTTGCACTCCAACTAATTAGCCAACCAGTCAACAGATTACGAAACTCCTTTTTACGATTTCGTCAAGTAACGGGGAGGAATTTCATGGCAGGAGACTGACTTCATTAAGCCGACTGGCAGCTAATAAGTTAGCTATTAAAAATTAAGTAAAATGCCAGCTGATTTAACCATATCGTCGTCATCATCGTCGTCGTCATCTTTGGCTGTCATCTGTGATGCCAATCAACGTTAAGCGTCAACTCTGACTTGGCAGTTCGAACATTTTTCGCTCGTTTTAATTGATGCGTTTAATCTTCGGCGTTTTACAATAAATCGCCGCGCACTTGTTTGGCGCATAACTGGCGTGATTCGGGGCGCGTTCAAAGCGCGTAGCATCGCGTTAATTGATGCGCCGGTCAATCAGTGCGGCTGGGTGGAAAGTGCAAGACGTGCATCCATCCTCTTCGCCGAAAGACAACACCAGAGACCCGCAGGAGTGCTGACTGGTTGCTGGGGACCTCGTTCGATTCCTTGGTTGTTCGGTCGCTCGGCTGCTCGGTTGGTCGGTGTGGGAAAGTGAAAGCAAGGTTAGGGAAATTAAAACTCGTGTACTGAGAGTGAAAACAAGTTGGACTCAAATCTGCAAGGTGGAAATTTGAAGCCTAAGATTGCATGTCAGCAGCGCCTGAAGCATATCGTGCTTCAGATCAGATGAGGTACAAACATCTTCCCAGAACTTGTTTGGCTTCCATGGAATGCAACGTCATTAGGACTGAATGACATACGAAGCAGTTAGATTGGCTTAGTATGTCGGCCAACTTGAAGTTTGCCATTTTTTTTGGTGTTAACGAAAGCCCCAGAAAATAATTACTTAAAGCAAAAACTTTTCTTTAGTCCTGACTTCTCTTGAATTTAAACTTTTTCTCTTTCTTTCATAATTAGCAGCAATCGGTGAAATTTAAATTGAAAAAGTGCTCCTCCGCCTCTCTTCCGCGCCGGTTTCTCTTTCTCTAAAACTCCTGAGTAATGTTCTCACATGCTCTAACAACAACAGCAACAACACTAACAACAACAACAACAACAACAACAACAACAACCCCAATAAACGTTATTTGTATACTGAAGAAGCTCCCCTATGTATTCAGACTTCCATGCGTTGCCAAGCGATTTATATACCGATAAATCAACGAAATTGAATTGACTTTGTAGGCGGACGGCAGAGTGTAAAAAATGTTGATTGCGACGCTGATGGTCACCACTGATTAGGTAGCCAAAACGGAATTCATAACCATAAAGGCGATTACGACGGCGCAAGTGAAAAGGATTTCTGAAGATGAAGAAACTTCATCTTCTCCTCGGAAAGTCGCGTGCGAAGTCAATTAGCCACTGAAGCTTCTTAAAAACGATGGTTTGTTGAGGGTGGGGGGGGGTGTTGTGTGAATATGTGATGGAATACAGGTATGCACGCCATACCTTCGCATCTGCGTGCATTATCTACAGACTTCTGCGTCTGCCAGATACGCCGCCGAATTAATCTCTGAACTTTAACTGCGTAATAAATGGTTGCTATTAGTACAGCCTTCCCTGCAGGCAGGTTAATTTGTATGACATCGAGTATGTGAATGAATGTGTTTATCATACGCAAGACGAGTGGCAAATTCAGAGGGAGTGGGGAGGTGTGGCTGGACTAAGGAGGATTAAGGAGGGTAGTAATGTCTTCCTTGAAATGACTTCAAAAGCATTTACGAAATATCGTTCTCGAAAGTGCGAGATTATTGCGACTTGAATAGAAACTCTAGTAACCAGTAGATTTCTGAGAAAGTTTTTGACGGGTCATTTAGAAGGGGGATCTTTCATCTTGTCTTCTTTTCCTTACTCTCGAATCTCTTTTACATTTCAGGCTTAAGAGGTGTAAAGATATTTTTTTTTCGAAATCACTAAATCATAAAAACTAAATCTGTTTAGATTTGAAAACATTAAAGCAACTTTTCACTTAGTCTTCGCCTTGACTGCCTTGAATCCGTTTACATTCCTTAATACCTTCATTCCGTTTTAATTTCTTTTACTCTTCTTCTCCCGCTTTTACCACCGATATGGCAACACTGTCGCCTTAATACAACTCGACATGCATTTCCTTCTTCTGATAACCGGTGACTGTCATTCATTTCTGTCCGCTTTTCTTATCACCGCGTGTGTTGGCAAGCATCGAAGAAAGTTGATAATTAATTCGCAGAGAACCTCTAGAAATGGTTACGTTAGAGTTTAAACGGATGCATGCATGTGTGTGTGTGTGTGTGTGTGTGTGTGCTAAAGATTAGTTTTTCTCCGCATAGAAAGTGATGATAAATCATGTATGCAAATAAAGATGATGAGACGATTCCCAGGCAAGGCGTTTCTCCGCGCCAACTTGCGGAAATGGTATGCGAAACAGGATCTTTAGAAATTGGGAGCATCATATTTAATTATTTTACATATTTTTGAGTGTGTATGCCAGCATAGAGGCGGCCACCGAAGACCTGAGCTTTCGACATACAAATATGGTAATAAAACTCAATTTTCAAATTGTTTTCATCGAAAACTAAGTGAGGAAACGAGTGAAATCGGTGCCATTTCTAACAATCGGTCAGAACTACTGAGCGAAACTTGTGCCGTTGGAATCAAATTCATTCGTCCTGTTGTGCTGTTAGTACAGGACAACTGAATTATCCTTTCTTCCAAAAAACAATCTCGAGTATCTCAAAACCTATGAAACTTTTCGTGATCTCGTTCCGATCCTCTTTAATTTCCCGCATTCCCATTAAAGTTACATGAAGGGACATTCGAGAGCGTCAACTACCGATTATTAAGAACAATAATGTCACCTGCATTAAATGTTATTGCAGATCGCTTACTCGCCACAGCAGCCATCACTAGACAACATTAATAAATCTTTCATTATACTAGACATTTCAGTACCCTTCCTCGTTTAGCTGCAATGGTATCAAAGGCTGACCAAAAATCGATCACTCACCTCGTTGATCTCATCCTCCAGCGCTCGTTGACGCGTCAGCTCGCGCAGTCTTTCGCGTCGCTGTTCGGTCAGTTGTTCGATCCGTTTGGCGGCTCGATCGACCTCATTGAATAACAGAGTCACTTTGTTCAGTCTAATTGCAACATCGATGTTGTTGCTGCTGCTGCTGCTGCTACTGTTGCAGTTGTTGTCATTGCCACAATGATTGTTGTTGGTGAGAAGATTTGGTGTAGCAGCAGCAGCAGCAGTGGAGGATGACGTCATCGTAGCAGTCAAAGGCGACGTAGCTGCAGATGACAACGACGATGACGACGACGATGACGATGAAGAGCGATTAGTAAAGCTGTAGATGTTGGCAATGTTGTTGTTGTTGTTGCTGCTGCTGCTGTTACTATGGCTGCTGGTTGAGCTGCTATTTATGTTTTTGGCCAATTCCTGCAATCGTGCCAACGTCTGCACTCCCAGTTTTCTCAGGTTGTGCAACTCAGAATCCATGAGCGCACGACTCAGAGCCCGATGTTGCGCGTACAGCTGCCGCCGCGTCGGCAACCCTTGCATGTCGGCGCAGCGGATCTCGTTCATGGCGGTCACCAGGCGCTGCCCCGTCGCCACACACTGGCGCTGGAAGGGCTCGAGCAGCGCAAAGAACTCGAGCCACATGCGCGGCTCGTGGCGGTGCAGGCCGCGGAGTTTGGCACGCGGTAACTGGCTGGGTGCAACACTTGTCGTGACTTCATCCAGGCTAATGAATTTCACCGAATGCGATGGCTGTTGTTTCTGGCGAAGAGAAAAGGAGAGAAGCGTGCAGTTAAAGCGAAACGAGGACCAAACAAAGTGGGGCGTGGGGCGGGGAAGCGTTGACGTTAGGGGCAGAAGTGGTCCGCTGCAAGCGGGTTAATTGGGTGTCATGCCGGGGCGTCAACAGCGTGTGCAGATGTTGATAAGGCGAGACGTGTGTCGTCGCAGCTGCTACCGTCGCTAATGCTGCTGCTTTTCAACGGAGTTCGGCGGACTGTAGTGAATTTACATGCCTCGCAATACGTTGGTCGGAAATTCGATTCGTCTGCGGACAGACAGGGGCAGGCGAGTTGGGCTCAGTGACTCAACAGTTGGTTGCGAGGAGCAATTAAATTCCATATAAAGACACAGTTAAGTGCTAAAAAGTGAGTCAAGAAACCGCCGAGTCCTTGAGTGCCGTGTCGAGGACCGAAATCGCGGAAATTTTGAGATGGTAGTTGAGATCGGGAACCTCCCTCCCCCTTGAAGACGAACACACAGTGCCGATCATGTTTGAAAGCAGTTCGTCGCGGTAGCAGTGATTCAAGTTTACCAAGTTGAAAACTTACCTTACTCAGCGTCAGCAAGCTCGGGTCGGTGCAGACGGCGATAATTTCGCAAACCTCGATATGGCGCGCAAGAAGCTTCAAACTTTGGCTAATTAAATCGATGGCGTTCAGCTGGTTCGCCGAATCGATGGCGACTAAAATGGTGAACTTCTGTGGGGCGGGTTGTTGCGAAAGTGATTCGACGGCGGCAGCAACATGTTGCGGTGATTGTTGCTCCGTCTGCTGTTGATATGACTGATGTTGCGGCTTCGGCTCGTGTTGCTGTGGTTGCGGCAGCTTGTTACCATTATGGAAATCGTTGTTGCTGCAACGAACGCAATTCCGAGTTACATAACGACTTCGTTTAATTTATATAAAGATATAAAAATCAGCTAGAGAACGTTGATAAAGTAATCTGTAATCATTTGAAGCTGCCTTCTCGGCAGTTGATCGGAGTGATGTATGACGTTGATCGCGTCGCGATGCAGCAAACCCTGACCGCATTTGGCGGCGGTTTTTCTCACGCTTGCCGCCTAAGAATGCGTACAGCGCGGCGATAAATCGCACCTGATCAACGCACACTCAACGCGGCGTGATAAACGTGCTCGCAGATGCCGCTCAAGTTGATTGCAACGCATAATGCAGTCGTCATCAAAATCGGCAGAAATTTATCGCCGCCATTCGTTGCCACCATCTGCGGCCGACGAGTCGGCTGCCACGGCATCTTCAGATCGGCCCACTCGAAGCGTTAAAGTCATTAACTGGCCGCCGCGTCTGCGCGGAGTGGCGGCCGTCCACTTTTGCGACGAAGGCAGACGCAGAGGTTAAGGCGAGCGGTGACAGTGCATTTCCGACCAGGCTTGGAAGCGACTGCGAGTGTGTGAGAGTCCAAGAAGCGCGAGCATAACCAGCAGCGCGTACTGAGGAAATCGAGTGCGGCTCCTCTTTACCACTCTCGTGTAAAGTGAAGCGGCCTCGCAGCTCGCAGCCGGCGCAGTTAAAAGTGGAAATGCGATCTTTTGCATTTACTCACCACTTCGGAATAGAGTTCGGCTAAATTTAACAATCTCCGAGCCGGATTCTTTAAAACCCTGTTAAAATGTTAACTGCCTCGTTAAAACTTTAGCGCGGGCCGTAAAAATTGTGATCAATAATGCGTGTCGAACTCATGGGAAGGAATTCATTAATGCGCGGCTGGGAGCGGACGCAGGAAGGTCAGCGCGGGAGGGACTGACTTGGTGCCATTTAAGAGAAGGTTAGCTATTCGAAGGCTATAAAAGCTGGCCGCAGGTGGTCTCAAGCGCCAACCGCCAGCCGCCAGCCGCCAGTCGCTCAAAATGCCCCGCTGGCGAGATGGTCGCGAGAGGAGGCTGTCTTCGGGGACCGCAGCTTGTCCAAGTTAGCCATTTTTACGCGTTTTTATAACCATGAAGTGGTTTTAAATATCTAAGTTCACATACTGTTTTCCAAAAAATTAGTGTTTCTAAAAAGTAATGAGATAAAATCTTCTGCAAAAAGGTCTCGTCAGACCGTGAAACTATTTTCATGAAGCGATAATAATCAGCTGATCATCGGAATAGGAATTAAAACAGAAAATATTTAACAAATTAAAATGATGATGCTTAAATTAATTTAAAATTGATTTTCCGACCTACCAGTGACCGACAAAAATTATTTTATTTTTATTTTTTTTTTTAATATTTCATTTATTTTTAATCACTCATCCCGGCTGTCCTATTTTTATCTGATTTCTCCTATTAATCTCTGTTCTTCTCGTATGTTCTTTATATCCGTCATAATAAAACCAGGCGAATTTTTTCTCTTTCGCTTAGCAGTTTTTTCTCTCATTTCTTGACCCCAGTGATTTCGGGTATAATTCGAAAGCGCCATTAAACGCCTCAAAACATTTCCACAGACAGCGAGGAAATATGGCAGACTTTACTATAGTTTATTCATAACCACGAATAGCCTAAAGTTCTCCTCGAGAGTTAATAGATTTTCTAAGAATTGAACTGCGCGCGATGATGAGACTTAAAAACTCGCTTGGTGGGAACAACAAGTTCGTGCTGGCAGGCAAAATGGATGTGTCACGGCGCTGCCAAAATATCGCCCATGTTAGTCATCTGACTTTGCAAGTCACTCATTAAAGGTTTTCAGGCAACGAAGCGCTTTGCATTTCAGAGGTCCACCCGCCGCGAACTTCCCCTCACCCTCGTACTCAACCTAACAAAGGATTACCGCGGCCGCCGACGTCTTTTGAAACGACGTTCTCTTCGTTTGCGGGGAAGAATCATCTGCGTACCCACAATCTGAAAGTCGGCCGACACTTTTTCCACACGCCCTGACTAGAATTTTTATATCTTCGTTACTATGCGCGGCGTGATTTGTTTTATTTTAATTTCATCTTTTATATTCTTTTCGTAAAAGTTTTTATTGCGTCCAAAACGCAAGCTGAAGGCGTTCGTAGTGTTGCGGGCCGCTTTTTCTGTGCCGCCATCCAAACCGAGTGAGGCCGGCTGACAAATTGACTGACATGGAGTAGAGTGAGTGTGGTTTCTGGTTCCTCATCCACTGCTTCTTCTGCGCGATGGTGTTATAAGCTCAATTCATCCTCTGCAGCGCTTTCAGTTCCCAGGCATTCGCGTGTGTACGAGATACTCTGCTAACCCAGAAGTGCGGGCGATTGACTTTAACGCGGAACTTCTACTTCATCGTGTTCTACCACGAGAATTCAATTGTTTGGTGCGGCACCGAACTGGAGTTCAGAGTGTGGAAGTAGAGCGTTGAATTGCATGCTTGCTTCGAATGCTTTTTCGCCCCACGAGAAACTTTGAAAGCACCAATTTGTGGAATTCTTTTTACTGCAGCTGACCCCGTTTGCACCCTTGGACAGGGAAATAGAATTCATTTAAGGGACCAGCGTCTGATGTCGGTCCTTCTTAAGTGGTTTCGATGAATCGATTAGAAGCGCTTCGATGGATCGAAAAGAAGCTTTTAATCTATTTTATAAAAATTTCCAAATCTAAATTGAAAACGATTACGTCTAACAATCTCGCGATTGCATTTCGTTCATTTTCTAAAAGTTGATTTACTTTTTTCTCACATTAATAACCGTTAAACCGTGAGAAATGTGTTGCCACACCCTGTCTCGCTCTGTCGCATGAGCGAAATTAAAAATTCATTCAGATTTTAGTTGTTAATTTAGCTATCAGCTTGTTAACAAGCAACACGATTTTTTGCGAAATTTTCGACTATCATCTCATCTGAATCTCAAGTGTTGTTCAATTTTTCTCCCCCCCCCCCCCCCCCCACTTGGCAAGACAGTTAAGGACCATTCATTTAGAGACTTTTTTCCTCTTTAATTGATTTAATTGATTCGCGCACCCAGTTTGCAAGCTGTTTGCGTGTTTGTTCGATTGTCAACAAGCGCCAAAATTATCAGCCGCGACAACAAGTTTTAATTCACAAACCTCCACACAGTGTTTTGCAAGTTTGTGTGTTGGAAGTTAAAAAAAAAGACGGAGAAGACATAGAAAAAACAAATTAATAAACTTCAATATCCAGTGGCAAAAACACGATTTTGTTCCACGCAAATTAAGAAATCACCAACTGGCGCCATCCTTTCACTGAGATCTTTTTAACATTACAGATCTTTTTAACATTAGAGATTAAAAATCGGACGCCTGATTTCATTATATCGAAGTGTCGTTGTCCCCCTTTTAATAGCCCATCACTTCAATGAAGTTAAATGGGAACATAATCCAGTCTTTTTTCAGCTTTTGTGAAACGATAGGGCAATAATTCCCTCAAAAATAAATGCCCTTTTTTACTGTTGCCTCTTCTACAATGCTCGAGCGAGGTCCCCTTCCTCAGTCCCTTCAATACCGTTCTCTACTCACTCAAATAAGTTCTCTACTGTATTCTATATAGCTTTCAAACTTACCGTTCAGGAATGGAACTGTAATATAGTAGAACAGTTGCGATTTCATAGCAGTTTAGAGCGGAATTCAACATGCATTCTGCATCAATGGTAACTAGGGGCAGCCCCTTCTTGTCATGAGTGCCTGTAAAAGAGTACAAATAATGTAAAAGTAAATTTTAAATTCAATTTGTTATTAATACCCTATCTTAAAAAGTAATTCACAATTTAAGGAATTAAATATAATGAAATTGAAAAACGGAATTGATCGAAAGTTTTTCTTTCTGACTTGTGAGGTCTCTTCTTACCGGGCAGATATACGCCTGATGTCAGAAGTTTCTCCGGTATCTCACTGATAGAAGTTGGGGCTATAATTTCCTGCGTGACAGACATATCTGAAAATATAGAATTTAGTTGAACTTCATAAACGAATCCGAGGACAATACAATGTAGAGCAATAATTGCGAATACTACAATATGTGAACTGAAGACAATAAAGACTCCCACAACAAATCGCATCTAATTGATTGCAATTTTAGAACAAAATACCTATAAAATATCAATTTGGGTTGGTAACCCGAATTCCTCGAATTTGCGGAGACAAAGATATTTCATCGAAAATTATATGACCGCCTCAACGGTGACAAAGGGGTCGACGATCAAAGTGCAAGCTGACGTGTGTGAGTAGGCGAGAATTTAAGAAATGTCAGCAAATTCATGTCGCCCCTCACCACCTTCGCCCCCCCCCCCCTCCACCCTAATTCCCCCTCTTAATTGGTTATTTGTCACTGAGAGCGTTGACGAGGAACCTGTTGCTGGTTAAGACCGAATTTCTCGGTATTTATAACTACATTCCGTGCTCAGACTAAAACTGCATTCCGTGCTCAGAGGCAAAGAAAAATCGGCTTTTAGTGTTGACAGCATGTTTTGGAAAATTCGGAGCAAGTATAACTCAACTCAGGGTGACAAATTAACTGCGAGGGGAAAACACCAGAAATATGAAAACACCGTAGAACCTCAACCTGAATGGGAAACTTCGATTTCACCTGAAAATTTGGTTGTCAGAAATTGGGTCAAAAATTTAGATGAAAAGGTGCAGAAATATGAAAAAATGTTTTTTTATGTGGTTTCCATCTCTTTAACTTTTCATTTAACAGGTGCGATTCATGCAAACGCGTCGAGGTGCATGTGCAACGCGAGCAAGAGCCGCCAACATGATACTCGGCATTTTGAGCCCACGCAGCAGTTGCAAGCCGGCTCCCACATGCACGCCACACTAATTGCAACGAATTTCGGGCTCGAGAAATATAAAACGACTAACTAATCATTGCCGACGCGCTGAGCACGGAGACCCGAAGGTGAAAACTGGATTGGCTGACGAATACGGAGCTGCTGCCGCTTCAGCGAAGTGACACGCTGCGGAATTCGTACACCGCCCAGTGCAACATGTGAAACAACCGACCGGCAACACTGGCGAATTCCAAGTAGTTCAGCGAAGCGGAGGTGCAGATACGAATACGAATGAAATCGAATCTGTGACAAATGAGAGCGTTTTATCTGCTGCTGTTGCTGCCGTGCCGCTTCCCGTTTAATCGGCGGAGTCGGCATCATGGGCGTAGCCAGGATCTTTGGACGGGGGGACTAGAGAACAGTTAGGTGAACGTTTTGAGTAGGCAAACACCCTTCCTCACCTCTCACTCCTCCCTACGCCCGCAATCGGCAAGTTGCACTGCCATGACGGAGCGCGCCAGCGATTGCTGTCGATACTGAAATTGAAATCGATAATTTCTTCAAATATCGGCAGCCTTGCCGATTGCACGATCGCAAGTTATTTGAAGTTCCGACCGGCAGTTTCGCCAGTCAGAAAGCAACCCGCTTCTTGGAATTAAAAATTACTTTAGCGTAGGTGTTGCAAGTTTAGAATTTGAAGGCGTAGCGATATCCGATGTTGAGCAGCGAAATAAATTTGTAATTTGACGGCAGTAATGCACTCAGCAATGAAATCAGAATATATTGATACTGAGCCGATTTTCGATATCGACGTCTGCGAGTAAGAGAAGGTTGCTGCCTCGCTGACAATACTCACCACAATCCATCGAGTTCCGCCTCTCGTCGGCATTCTCCTCATCGCTGTCGATGTGCGGAAAAGAGCTGCCCAGGCAGAACAAAGGCAACGCCGGCGACACCGACGACGCCATACTGCTGCTCCTCGAGACGCCCGATGTCGCGCCCGGAGGCATAAACTCATCGCTCGATGTGCTGTTGCTGCCCGTGCTGGAGCAACTGTTGCCCGACGATGTCGACGTCATGCTATCCTGACGATTCGTCAGACGACGCAACATGAATCTGTTGTTAAGCATTTTATTTTTGGTAATTAATTCGCTTCGCCTGAGGCCACATTTCGGTGAACCCAACAGTGATGATGGGACAGTTGCGGTGCTCGTTTTGCTGCTGCTGCTGCTGCTGTTGTTGTTGTTGTTGTTGTTATTGTTATTGTTATTGGTGGCATCTAACGTTGTCTGCTTTTGATGCAGGCTTGTTAACGTGTTCAACTCATTGACGGGAAGGCGCGCGATGGCGCGTTCCACACCAACGAGCAGATTTTGCAAGAGCTGCGGCAGTTCGTCGCTCAACATCATTTCCAAGCTAAGAATGCTCAGATATATCGTCGGATCGCTATGATCGATACGGCGAGTGTGAAGTGTAGAGTCGGTACAACGCCAAACTGCATGTAGCTGAGGGCTCGAACTGTCAACTGAGGGGGAAGGTAAGAAAGAAAGAGAGCGGAAGAGAGAACAAGTATGAAAAAATATATCTAGAAAGAAGATAAATCATATGTATATACGTAGGACTGTAATGAAAAAGTGAAGGCAGTTCATTGACGGTGCATCTTACCTGACTGGATGCACAAATATATATCGGCTGGTTGCACTAGGGCCGCATCAAGTGCCCCCAAATGAAGGATCACTTCTCCAGTAGGTGTTGCAAGGGGCCATCCTTGGCACCATACAAGTGACTATAAAAGGAAGAAAGAATCAGTTTTAAGAAAGGAAGACAAACTGTTCCACGATGTGTTTTAATTGGAAATAATAAATTACAATGATTTGAAAAACATGAATATATCCACTTAAAACGGGGATTATTGAACCTCCCATATTGGCAGTTATGAAACTCTGAAATATTACTAAAATCCAAAAGGTATGTTTCGAGATAAAGCCAGGCAAGTTAGCTGAACAAAATAAGAAGAACTTTATTTTTATACGCTGTGAAAAATTAAAGGAGATCTAAGAATTAAATTTGTAACGGTATATTTATTAGATATATTTTACCGGCGCTTCTTACTTCTTAATCCAACGCCAAACTATTGCTTGGTAACGAATGCAACATAAACTCTAAGGTCGAGATACAATACATAATGGATTGGAAACGATGACCGCTCACTTCTAGGCTGTTATTGTTTCTATTGAGAATTTGTATTTTGTTTTTTTTTATTTACGTTGAGATCAATTTAAAATTTTCACTCCTCAGGCGGTAAATGGAAACATGAAATCAGTATTTATCTGATGGATTTGCTTTGGCAGCTACTTGTAGACAACGTGAATAAAAATCAGGCGAGGTAAATGGATGATTAAATAAGAAAACACTGATCGAATTAAGAAAAGAGGAGTGTTAAAAGAAAGTTAAGGAAATGGCAAATATTTAGGTTAAAATGTGTTAAAAGTTATAAATTTAGGTTAATCCAAAGAACTTTTGATGTTCAGAAAGTCTTAAAATGTTGAAACTGTTTGGCTTTTTTTACAGAATTCTAAAAACCTGACACACCCTGCAACAAAAAATGAAGTAACAAAAAACTCTTCAGCATTCAAGAAAATAACAATGAAAAGATATGGCAACGCTATCGACCACCTACTTCGCCAGAAAATCAATTTTGAGCACTTTTTCGCTGTTGTTGTTGTTGTTGCTTTTTTGAAGCCCATTCGAATGAAACCGAATTTAAAACGCTTTGTCATGCGATCAATGATCGCAAGGAGATCTCAATCGGTTCGAATTCTTTTATTTTCGCTTTTTGTCGTTCGCTCGACTTTGTAGGCATCCATTAATTCTGCATGAGTGAACATTTGCCAACGTTCCCAGCGTGCCACAAATGGATCCATCGCGCCATTTGTTTGTCAATTTATATCGGCAATCAGATCGACCGCCAGCTCGATCGAACGATTGATCAAGAATTTGTCGCGGTGGGTGGTTTTGTAGTACGTACCCCGTTCACATTCAATGCTGCACCATTTTAGACGAACAAAAATTGCAAAACGGTGCCGAATGACTAAATTGATTCTAATGGGAACGCGTCATTGACCCTAATCGATGATGCAGCGGCGAATTTGGGTGCGTAGATGGATCGATCGATCGATTGATGACTGTGTATTTCCGATTCGTTTGCTACGGATCACCGACTGGCAGTGAGCAACAATTCAAAGCCATTAAGCGAGTCATTTTCCCTTCGAAAATTGGAAAATAGAAAATTTAATGACTGAATTTCGTTCTCATTTTTTGTTCATTTGAGTAGAGTAATTCTCAAAACGGCGGATATTTTAAATTCCACAAGATCTGCAGATGAAGACCGTGGAGTGCCCTCTGACAGTGACATGTAATTTTCAGTCGATATTATAATGATTTCTGAGAAAATCAAATAAGATTTTAAATTTTTTTTTTTTTTTGTGATTACCAAGAGGTCGAGACGGAAATCGAGATTCACCAAATTTTAAGACACTTCGATCATACGTATTTCTCGCAACAAAATAAAATTTTTAGAAAACATCGAGAACGATTATTGTTTGTCATTTATTTCTTTTCAAAATATTGCATTCTACGAAAAGTGCAAAACGCAAAATTATGCATTATTAAATGCAAAAAAAATTATTAAATGCAAAACGCAAGAAAAGTTAGGATGTATGAAATTTATGTATGAAATCCTATCGAAGGTCTCGTATTGCATAATTTGGTTGCAGTCTGGAGTTCTCTGCTAGAATAAAGTGGGCGTAACAAGACCTTCTTGCAGAGAACCCGTTTGTAAGTGAGGCGAAAATATAAATCATTGGAAACGTATGTCCAAGTTGTCTGCAATCCACACGCCAACACAACAGATTTCGTTAATTGACGAAGATTTACACTCATTTATCAAACAGCAAGCAGCAGTAAAATGAGAAGAAGGCTTAAATTTACTTTGAAACTTTAAGAAACTTATCGGCAAGTTAAAGTAAGTTAAGTTAAATCGATTCGAAAAGTCGTAATAAGTTTTAAGTTTTGGTATATAAAATAATTTCCTCAATTTTTACTCCAAAAGAAACCTCGCTTACAGTGAAAACCTCTCTCTCCCTCTCTCTCTCTCTCTCTCTCTCTCTCTCTCTCTTTCTCTTTCTCTCTTTATCGCAAAAAACTTCTCTAATTTTCACTTTAAAAATAAATTTAGCGTGAATGATTTTTCCTTTTCGAAATTAGCTTTTAAAATCAAAAACTGTCAAATAAATCAATCCTGCTGAATGCAACTGCAACATTTTATGCTTGATGAAATTCCTCTAACAAGGCATTTGACAAACAACAACAACAACAACAATAACAACAACAACAACATCAACAACAACAACAACAACAACAATGACAACAACAACACAACAGCAACAGAAACAGCAAGTCGTGCAAGTAAACTCCACAACCTCCCACTCGATCACAATAAGTACGAATATGTTTATGAAAAAAGTCAAGTGCTCGTAACTTCAACTTTGTAATTCGCTTTAAGGCAACGCATAACAGAATTGCAGCGCTGGCTTTTCGATCAAGAAATTCAACTCGCAACTGGGCTCCTCCACTCAGCTCAGCTCAGCTCTGTCTGAGGCTGAAATCAGGTCAAGCATTCATTATACGTATCTATCGTAAAAGCGACTACTGTGCTCTGGAGGAGTGAGCCGCACAATGCAACGTGAAGCCATTTAATTACAAGCCTCAGTGTTGTTAACGTCAAAAGCCAAGAAACAATTAGAACGCTGAGACGAAGAGGAAGAAAAAACAAGAAAGTCATATGGAAAACTATAAAGTGACAGCAGAGATACGTATTGAGCATACAAATCCAAGGCACTCAGTCATTAATCACGTTTGATGCGAGGCTGAGAGGTTGCCATGATGCAGCAAGAAACAGAACTGAGAAGTGTACATTTTTGCCTCAGTGTAGAATTTTTCAATGTGAACGCCGCCGAGTCGACTTGAACTGCGAACCCCCCGCGGCATTGATTATGACATCATTTTGCCTTCGTCACCTTTTTGTGTCACCTTTTTGGTTGGGTGCAGGCGGCGCGCCGGTCCACTTCTGTCAACCGTTAAATTCGTTTAGATTTCTTATCGCAGCACCTTCGATTTCTGTTCATTTGTTTCGGTTTTGTTTTTTGCAAAATTAGAATAAATTATCTCCTTGTAAAACTTGAAGACTTTAGTGGAAAGTAAGTTTTTTTAAAATGTTGCAAGTAGATTTTTAAATTAATTATAAACCTCTAAAATCAGACATTTCAAATTAAAATGCTACACATGTAAAAATATCAGTGAAAGTTGATTTTAATTTTTATACAATATAAATGCTTGTTGAATTTTCAGATTACAAGAATTTCCAATACAATCGCTTATTTTCGAATGTAGAATTCTGCGACCTTGAAGGTTTTGAGTTTTGAACTTTTCCTTTCACATTTTGGGAAGTCGGTAAGTCGCCTTTTTGTGTGTCACCTTTCTCATGGCTGATCCTGTTCTAAAATTGCTAAAATGAACTTCTACTATATTGAAATCCTGCATATCTAAAAAGAGGTTTTCGATACAAAATTCTTTCTGCCTCTTCCTGGTCTCAGAGCATGAACAAGAAACACAAGAACGTGAAGAAATGAACGCAGGAAATCGTTCAACATATGAGAAGATCCGTCGAGATTTCTGAATTCCCTGAGAATTCATATGAAAAGAAGTGAATTGAGGAAAAAGAACGCAGTATAAACGTTCCTTATTTGTCATTGTAAAGCTGTTTATAGCGATTAATGTGCCGTTCGGATATCTTGTCATATCTGACACGAGACACATAAGTTACTTTAAAGCAAATTGTGGGGATAAGTTCGGATAACGGTATATGTGGCATGTTAAAAGCATGCATTTTTCAACTTCATTCCTTTCCCAAGCATATTTTAAGCGGCAACACTGCGTGTCTGTCCGTCCGTTGCCAGCTTTAATTGAATTTATTTCTGCGAAATACGTTTTCGAAGGGTTTTATATTTTGCAGTCTGTTCAGGTTACAAAGATCAAAGCTGCGTAAGAAGAAGAATGTGGTGATAATGCGGTTATTTTGTATTCCTTGAACGTGAGAATGAGCGATACTCGTGCATACATTCGTTTCACGTATTGCCACACAACGCGTGTCAAGCTTCTTCAGACCATCGATTTGCATTTTCTTCAAGGATTGTAATTCAGGTTAAGTCGGTGTTAATTTAGTGTAAAAGTAGAAATTCGTTTTGCTATATCGAGGAAGCTTTTCAAAAATCAGCTACTGTTTGAAAAGTCACTTCAGGTTTGTAATGAAATGAAAGAATTTAAGAAGGTTAAGGGTTTCGTTCCCAGTTCCATTCTCACGATATTCAATCTTCAATCAGTATTGAATTCGATCTATGACATTTGAAGATATTGCAGTTAAATATTTATCAATAATTAACTGATAAGATGATCAATATTAAGTGATAATTAGGATGAAGTTATTAATAAAATTATATCATTAAATTATATCGTTAATCACCTGACGAAAAACAAGGTAATTCTTTCAATTTTATTTCGATACGTTCGGTCTTCTATGTTGATCGTATTGAAATAAACACTTCAATTGCACTCGATCATTTTGCCGTTTGTTCGATTTGAGATGCATGCAACAAGTGGTAGATCTTTAAAAGAAACTTTTTCTGAAGCCATAAATAAGATTTTATAGAGTTACCTATTAAAAATTCGTAGACTTGCTACAAAAAGAAAACGAATCATTAAAAAAAGTGTACGAAGTATCGTAAAAAAAACAACCAAAAACCATTTCTATTTCACGGCCAGAAGGTTACATAAGAGCAGCTCACGTTTAAACTTGATCTCAACGTAATTTTGTACGTATCTGCCAAGAATGTTGCTATAAAACGACATGATCGTGAAACTGAATGGAGTTCTGAGAAAATCGCAAACATAAAAGCACTCCGAGGCTTCACACGGACTGAGGACTGAGTACGGACTGAGTATATGAAACGCATGGTAAACCTGTTTTGGCCAACCTCAGTAGAAACCAAGCCATTCGACCAAACAAAGTGGGAAGACAATCAATTTTGCGGTTTATTCGCATCTGATTGTATTACTCATGAAAAACTATGCAAACATTTTTAAATATGTAATTGTAGCCACTCAACAACATCCAGCATTAACAAGATTGTAAAATTATAGCGCAGTATCCCTGTTCCCTCTGAGAACTACAAGAGTCCTGTAAATACCGGAGATACTCGTCCACCAGGTACTTGAGCAGAAGTTCAGTGGCCCTTAAATGAGTACAACAATAAGGAGAAAAACGTAAAAAAGTCGAAGAGCAGAAGAAGAAGAAGAAGCATAAGGGGAGAAAACGTGCGTTGTGAGTCAATAATGCATGAAACATAAAAAAACTATAGTAAAAAGCCGATAAAGGAAATCCTATTTCTGCTCATCATCATCGTCATGGCCCTCTTCCTTCACGAATTCACCTCTCCTCAGCGATCCGCACAACTTGCACGTTACCAAGTTCCAGAATTCGGTTTGCTTTTATTGCGCTACCACTAGAAGTCGTGTCTCTGGTTGTGTATTTTAGCACTTTTGGCATTAACTGGGTTTAAATGCAGTTAACCACGTACCGATGCTTACAACTGACTGACCAGTCTATCCTGGGTAACCCGATCGTTTCCACGTACACCGGAGAATCACTGAGTGTGCAGATGATCAGTAAGATGAGAGGAATGAGGATAATGAGGATCGTAGTCGTCAACGTCGTAATCGTCGTGGTGCGTAGTAGACTCTGCACATCACTGCCTGTTGTGACTGTCGACTGCAGCGACCATTCACCTGCAGCATTTGGCTCGCTGATCGGTGACTGTCCGCTCGTATGTCCGCTAATTATTATTCGCCTCACACGCATTTGAATAATGCAAGACTGCGTCTAACTAAAGATAACTCGATTTTCTTCTCTTTTCTTTTCTTTTCTTTTCTTTGCCTGTTGGCGACTATTCTTCGGGAAACTCAACGTTTGCCTCCGACTTGAGAAGTTATTGAATAATGCATGTTTTACGTATAAGTTTCCTCATCCAGCAGCGAAACAAGAAGGTATTCGGCAATCCGGGTATTCCGTGAAACATATGGAGACGGAAGTAAAAGTTGTCAGCTACTGATTCGTGTATCTATAGGAGGAAATTTCGATTGGAGAAGCTTCAACCCTCAAAAAGCGAAAATTCTAAACGCGGAAACAAAGAATCTAATCCGAAAATGCAGTTTAGAAGAAAACAGCTTCTTTTCCTTAAGAATAGAATAGGATGTTCAGTATGTTAAGTAGAGAGATAGATATGCGACATATAATCCTTCAATAGAGAGGTAAATCATCGCTCAGTTGGTGGTGACTGATTTACGTTTCAATTTCGAATGCGTATTTGCTTTGCTCGGTGGTGGAATGGCATAGCAATTCACGAAAATTACTACTTTTAATTTAGAAAGAAGAGAATTTGCGTTCATTATCAACTTAGAAAGAGTCATGAGCAATAAATTGGAGACACTTAAAAGTAAGTAAAGCGCTAAATGTTTGCCGAAAGACACTCAGTGAGAACCTCCATGTGCAGTGATTTGGAACGTCAGTGACTGCAGCGGTTACTCAGTAATAGCGGGGGCACTTCCAAATTATATATAAATATTGTTTTATCCGTACATATATCGTGTCATAGCTGACAATGATCTCCCACCAGTGAAATCGTACGACAGATCAGATTGTTTAAAAAGTCGTTCCAAACTATACTTCGATTCCAATTTACGATTGTTCTTTTCTCAAACCCCTCCTCGCCCCCGCTAAAAGACCAACCGTAATGAATTGAGTCTACCGTAGAGTTCGTTCAAAGGTATTCAAATTTATAAAAAAGAATGAATTCATATTTAAAAGAAAATGGAAATTGGGAAACAAAAGGTTTCAACACAGAAAACAACAGAGTTCTCATTAAGAAGATGATGAATACATTTAAAATAGAGAAAGGAAAAATCCACTCAAATATCTTTATCAAAAAAGATGGGGGGGACTTAAATACGTTATAATAAATACAAAAATAACTTCAACATACGTAACGATTGTTTATTTGAAGTAGGAAGCCGTAAACAGGGCACAAAATCTCTTTTGTCATTCAATTTAAGCCCTTCATCAAGTGCAGCCGCTATTATAATATTTTATGGTTCTTTCCCACTTCTTGCTAAGCGATTTAAATAACCCTATTTAAGTACATCAACTCGTGTAGTTTTATGTAGGAAATCTCAGCTGGAACACTTGGCTTTGTTTTGTGTTTTTATGGCATGGATTTCTTTTCCCCCACTTTTTACGAAAGGTCTGCTGCATAGCGGTTATTGTTGTCCCACATTGTTGCAAGCTACGAACACATACACACACACACACAGACACACACAGACACACACATACATATGTAGATGGGTACAAAATTTAGTTCGGTCTGAAATTCACTTCTTAATATGTGAATGCCTAGAACTTGAAGTACTGCCACTCTGGCGAAACTTTAAAGCCGGAAGTAGAAGAACAAATGGTGTTCCTCCCCTCTTCAAAACCCATACGAGTTTATCGAATAAATTGTAGATTTTTAAAGGTTTGCTTCATTGGTTCTTGAAATAAATAGGAAACCACTACTTAAAAAACTCGTAATAGACGCGGTTATTGCAAAAGAAGTCGATGGTGTAAATAGGAACATTTAATTCATTTATCTTATCTTGGTGCAAATGACGCCGAGCCTCAACAAAGAGCTGGTACTGTCCGCAGGAACCATCGACTCCGCAAAGCTATTGATGCTATCCGGCGTTGGTCCCAAGGAGCATTTGGAACGCCTGCAGATTTCGGTGCGACATAACCTGCCGATGGGAGAAAACCTCCAAGACCATGTTTCCGTTCCCGTCTTCTTCAAACTTAATATAAACACGGCGACCCCCAGGAGTGAGCAGAAAGACTTCGATGATATGTACGATTACTTGCTGCACAGGCAGGGTGTACTCGCCACTAGTAATTTGCTTGTATTTAGCTGCGTTTATCAATACAGTAGAAGACTCCAGAAGCCCCTACTCCGATATAGAGCTCATCATCAGTATAATTCACCGAGGCGACTTCAACGGCTTGCTCAAAGTGGCCAAGAGCGTAGGCTGGGATGAGCACTACACCCGAATAATAGTGGATATTGTCAGCACCAGCGACGTCGTTCTTGTATTAACACTTCTTATTCATCCCAAATCAAAGGGCAACGTAAAGCTGCGCAGTGCCAACTACGTAGATGTCCCGAGTTGCAACACAAATGGTCTATCAAATCGGTAGCATGATCGACCATATAGTGTAGAAATAGCTAACAAAAGCGATCAGGAACCCTGGTTCCCTCACTATGTTGTCCAGTCTTCGTTTATCAACGCTGCCGCCTTCTCGGTCAGCGTTATGGTCGACTTGGCCCGACAATATTGGCTCGATCATGCTACCGTTTTGGTTCATCATTTTATGGGATTTCTGATAGATCAGGGATCTCAATATGAGTTTGTTATTTAAATATATTTCTACGTCCCGGTAGTGTAGGGCGTAAGTCGTTCTACAGTATGGTAAATGTAAATAAATTAGAAAAACTGTCCCATTAGCTACACCCATGGGGCGAGAGTTGTTTACTTAGTTATTCCATTTGTAAAGCAGAGAGACAAGACAGTTATGGAAAAGTTTGTATATTCTTGTTCAGCATCAGTCGAGTCGATTTAGCCCGTTCGTCTGTCCTGTTTGTTCATCTGAATTGCCCTTCTGTCCGTCTGTCTGTCCGTTAAAATTACGATTACAGAATTGGGAACAGAGATAATTTATGCAATAGTTGTCAAATATCAAAACTATAATATAAAATTAGATTTTTAAACTAGTGAATATTTAATATCTACAAACATATTTTGTAATTCTATTTGTAAACAGAAAACAGCAGCTTTCCACCCAACTTGGGTTTGGTTGGCCCATTTTAAATAATACACAGGATTTCAGAGCTTCTAAGAGACTTCTGGGTCATATTTTTTAATTTGCGGCTATAGATTATTTGGACTTTAGCCTGAGCAAGGAAAGCCTACTCACTATTTTTTACTTCTATTTGACTTTTAACTTCTCAGACTCCAATGTGTTAAAGCCGAGTTATTTTTTTCTTTCTGTCATACGTAAGTCACTTCCGTAATAGTCGGGGTTTCATTTCGAATTCGAGACGATAATCAGCATCAAGACGGCTTTCTTGTCGAAATGATATTCAAGAAGGCTATTTTATGGACACGACACCCGACACACGACACTTGTTTCTCGTTTCGTTCTTAGGATGAGACGACAGTCAACTCACTGAGAGCTTTTCAATGTTTTAATCGAAAGAAAATCAATTGTTTAATTATGGATCAATTCAAATATGTATTACTTAATAGTTTTAATTAAAGAACAAACAAAAGAAAATGCGAAAATACAAATTAATATTTAGCTATTTTAATATTTAATGATATTTACATTTAAGTTAATATTTAATGATATTTACATGTTAATAAATATCATTTATATGCTAATAAATATCATTTAAACTTGTAACAATAACTAATTTTTATTTTGTTGGGCAAAATTTGTTATTCTTAAATTGTCTCTGTTTTACCTTAAGGAATTCAAGGATAAGAAACTTAGAACAGCCTCTTCGTCAGTTAATCCGTCACTACAAATGAATGGGAAAAACTTAATCCAGACACCACTTTAATTTTCATTAAAATTATGAGATATAAAAATTTAACTTTTCTCAATTTTAACTTTTAATTACTCAGTTTTAATTTCACGACAAAACTGCGGAAATAAATTCTACATTATTTGATTTTTATCCTCCGTTTTTTTGTTTATTATTGTCTTTCCTTTCAAATTCAGGAAATTTTTCACTTATATTTTCAAAAAATGGTGTTTTGTAAGTTATTTTCGGATTATTTTTATACTAATTCTTCAAGGCACAAAACATTTTCTACTTAATTCTCAGCAGAAATTCGCTATTTTGAAAGGCACTTAAAAGTTGTATTCACTTTAATTTCGTTATTCAATTATTTGGCGATAAAATTTCAATAAAAACATTGCAGCACCACAGCGTGAGGCAGAAACGATAAACTGGTACAAATCACGAGCGCCACCACAAAACACGTCCGCGACCATTCAAAGCTGACGTTCGAATAAGCAAGGAATTGCAAACGAAAGCACAAACAAACCGCCGAGAAAACCGCCGTACGTGAGAAAATTCCTCACAAGAAAAAATACTGCAATGGAAAATGCATTGAACGAGAGAGAATAGTTGGAGAGCAAAGTATGGAAGAGCAAATAATGAGAGAAATGTTATATTCAAGTTGCTGTTAATCAACAGAGCTGCAAGAAACGAAATGTAAACAATTAAAATCAACAGAAAGTGTACACTGTTTTCTAATAAGAGAAATTAATTCATGCAATTAAAATCATGGATTCTTTAAAAATTGGCACACAAATTTAGTTAATGTATACAGAAACAAGAACAAAACAGTTTCAAAAGATGGGTAGAAGAACATGTACAGCTTCTGTTATACTGAACTTAAGACGAATTCATCATTTTCTGTTAGTGTCCACTTCTACAGTGTGCTGTTACAGTGCTGGATTCCAACGTTAACAGTGTAAGTTTACACTTAAAAAAATTATGTTTGCTTACAAAAATTTTTTAAATAAAAAGTTTTGTTAAATAAAAAAATGGAATAATTAATTAATAGAAAAATGGAAGATTTATAACAAATGAAATATTAGATATTTAAAAGGCCATCATATAAATTGCGAGAATTTCCCTCACATGCTAGACTTCGAAATTTGCATCACTTTAAGCGCACAAGAGTGATTTTATTTAATTGCGACAAAATAATAGCAAAGCTTCACGTATTTAGGTATCTTCAATTCTTTGCAGAACTTGCCCTCTGGCAACCCAATTCTTTCTAATCGATTCGCGTCATTATCGCACTCACCTCGCCGATCGCATGTTTGCGCTGCAGCGTCCTGACGATCTCCGCAAAGTGGACCAGAAAGAGACGCTCGAATGCCCGCAGGCAGCCGTCGTACGAGCGGACGAGCAGCTCACGCGCCTCGCGCACGAGCACCGCACGCGCGCCCCGCCGGTACGCAGGATAGACATCCGATAGATAGGCGTCAATCAGCGCCGCGACGTCGAAGTCCTGTGGGCGAGAAGAATTGCGAGGCGCAGCGAGAATTAAGTCATCCATCAATCGGCCGTCCGCACACCTACCCCTCGCTCGGCGTCCGTCTGCGTGCGACGACTGACCTCACGCTGCATTTCCGCTGGACGCGTACTTGCAGCTGTCAGCGGATCACTTGCAGCGTGACTGAGGCTCGCCGCGCGCTCCAGCGTAGATGCAGCAACGTCAGTGTCTTCATAGGCGTTGTTGGTGTTGCTGTTGGTGTTGCTGTTGTTGTTGGTGTTGCTGTTGGTGTTGCTGTTGGTGTTTTTGTCGACTGCATCTCCCAGCAGTGTGGGGGTGGCTGCGGTGAGGCTGCAGACGGGAAGCCAAGCATCTGCCGCGGGCTGCAGTTGCTTTTGCGGTGGTTCTTCGCGCTCCGCGGACGCTGCGAATTGATTTTCCACATCGGCATCCGCGCCGATCGCACTGGACGGCGGCGTTGCGACCGGATGTGCTTGTTGTTGGTGAGCGCCAGTGAGACGCTCCTGAAAGCGCCGCAAATACGCGCGTACACGCGACTTGCCGCGCCGAACTGCGCTATTTTCGCTGATTGCCGTGCTGTGAGGGGATGGCAGCGGTGCCGCGTGCTTAGAAGGATTCTTCACGCACTCATATTCTTCTGTCCCTTCTTCTGCTTCGCCTTCTCCTTCTCCTTCTCCTTCTCTTTCTCCTTCTTCTTCCCCTTCTTCTTCTCCCTCCTCTTCTTCACGTGCGATGGGTGCGGTTTTTTGGGTTCTCTTCTGGGAATCCATGTTGCAGTTGCTGCCTCTGCAGGCCTCTGAAACTACAGCGGTACCGTCGTCTTCTCCACCTCCAGGGTCGACTGTGGCGCTTCGCTCCGAAGGACGGTCATCATCGGAACTCGAGTGAGGCACCACTAGCACCTCACTTAAGCAGGGACTGCCAGTTGGCGCCGTTGCAACCGCAGAGGTGTTGTGGCTCGAGTGACTGTCGTTGCTGTCGTTGCTGTCGTTGCTGTCGCTGTGGAAAGCCTGCAATAACATCAATCGATTATTAAACTCGTAGCATTCGGCAAGAAATGAGAGCTTGTGATCTAAAATAACTGAAATAACATCTGCACATCCTGTATTTGCGAGAAAGACATCCGCGCGACAGCGTGAATGCGATAAACACGACGCGACAGTTGAGATAACGTGAAGGCGATTTCCCTCTTTTTGTTTTTTATTTTTAGTGCCGCAATTGTCGCGTCTCAATTGTCGAGTCGTATTAGCGTTGTCGTAGCTGTCTTCGCGTATTTTCCGTATCGCTTCTGTCCTGTCGTATCTGCTGCACCGAATTTGTCGCAGCGTATTTGTCGTGACGTACTGTCACACATTTCAGTATTCTTCGAAATTCAATATTTTTACAACTCCACAGATAAAAACTTTAAATTACAATTGCAATAAAAAAATAAATCGTTGAATCACCGCCGCCTGACTGTTGTCCTGCCAACAACAATGAAAGCGCAACTTAGCAGTCGTGTGGCAACCGACTCCCTACCGTCTCACGTGGCGCACACACGCGTCTGCAACACGATTCAGGACATCGAATAATCCAGGACATCGAGTAATCCAGGACATCGAAAAAGCACAGAATAACGTTACGTTGCGTGGAAATCACGCAATGAAAAACGATGTCACGTGCAGTGAAATGTGAAGTTAAAAATAACAATGCGGTTGAATATACGAAAAAACGCGTTGACGCAGATAGGGATTCCTGTAGTTCAGATAGGGATTCCTGTAGTTCCACCCCGTTTGATAGGTAAAAATAAAGGTATTTAAATTACTAGGAATTACACGCCGCAGGATTGATAAAATATGAGGTTTTTTATACACGACAAAAAGTTTCTAGCATTGTAAAAATCGCAAAATGTCTGCTAAAAATGCGAAAGCATGTCTATTCTTCAAGGTCAAACATACGACAGACGAAGTTAAGGTGGACAAAGCTGCGGCAAACGTCTAGACAGCAGGCAGAATCGTCTAGACAGCAGGCAGAACCGCCCGGCGACCCTCCCTCCTCAACAATCGCCCGCCTCACAACGATCCGGTAGACGATTTCTATCGGTAGACGATTTCTATCGTCTTCGAAATCAAAGAGTTTCCTTACTTTCGCCGATTTTTAGAAATATTTCACTATTGCGAGCTTTGTTTTCTTCTTAAAAGCATTGAGATTTCTAGTATTTTGTACAATATTTCTTCACGTTGTTCTGAATTTATGCAGTATTTTCAATGCACACGCCTTGACAACCTCGGTTTTGATTTTGTTTATATTTTTGAAATCCCTTTTTTTAGTTGAAGAGAATTTTCAGTTAGTTTTCAGTTTCAGTATTTATTTCAGAAATTAAGTAAACTCAGCAATAAGCAAAGCAACGAGACACTCAATTTACTCCTTACTAATTCGCAAATTGTTTCCTTTCCGACTGCAAGTTGCAGCGTCAAAAAAAGAGGAGGAATCAGAAGAATTCACCTGGAAACCGCAAACAAATGAAGCTTTTTCAAGTTTCAGATAAAATAACTCGCGGTTTTTTGCAAGATGTCGCTGGTAACTGCAAACAATTAAGGATTTTGCGCAGTGAAAAAAGCTTTCTAGGTTTTGAGTATCCCGAGTATTTCGGTTTATTAGCTGTTGAGTCGCGAGAAGTCCGCTGGTTATTAACTTTTAAATCGCGATTTATTCATTTAAAATGTTTAATTCTTAAATCTCAATACATAACGAATAATTCATTATGCGTAATTAGTAATAATTAATAATGAATTTATGATTTTGATTCATAATTCCCAAGTTCAGCTTTCAGTTGTCAGGATTCGCAACTTTCACTCCACAATTCGTGTTCAGTCAGACGCTTTTAATTATCCGCAATTCATGGAATTCATAAGTCTTATTCTACAATTTATCTTTCACAGTTTACAATTATTAAATCATAATTAATAATTCATAATTCGTAGTTCATAATTCATAATTCGAAGCTCACACTTCGTA
Source organism: Sicus ferrugineus (assembly GCA_922984085.1). NCBI lineage: Eukaryota > Metazoa > Arthropoda > Insecta > Diptera > Conopidae > Sicus > Sicus ferrugineus. The sequence goes on along the minus strand of OV277350.1, from coordinate 36,891,957 downwards.
ATTCATCATTCATAATCCACAATTCGCGACTCACTATTGACTTCCTAAAACAGAATTCTTGATTTTTAGTTCTTAGTTTTTGTAATACTTAAAAGACTCCATTCTCCAGTTGCATTGCATTCATTCCTTTCACAAAAGATTTCAACGCATGAATGCCACCACCACCACCACACTGAGTCATTCGCAGCAGTCCCAGTCTTTCTGCCGCTTCACATTCTCCTAAGATTGATATCCACATTTTGACTTGACTCATGTGAAGAATCATAAAAACTGAATTCTGGAGAAAAGTTTTTATCACTGCGTGTGTGTCTCGCACTCAGTGCGGCTTCTTCTTCCTCTACACTGGGTCACCGCTTAGGTTATCCTGTCATAATTTCTGCAGCTGCCATCAACATTTTAATGGATTTATTAAAGCCCCGCGCAAGAATGAAGCCGAAATCAATCCGCGATCCATAAATTTCGGCTCAACAAACAGCCATTAACCTCCGATAGCGACTTTTATTGAATAATTTGAAAAAATTAGCTGGTATCCACATGGAACGGAAGATGTGAATGTTTTTATGGATGCAGCCACGACTTTCCCAGATGCGCGTGAGCTTCCCCCACCACTACCCGCCGATGCAATAGCGGTGCGGCTCACATTTCTAAGTTGAATGAGTAGATAAGCGGCGACCGAGTTGGTCGGTCGGTTGGCTGGTTGGCGGTGGAAGTCGGCGGCGCTAATGTTGGCTCATTTATGCCTTCACGCGAACGCTGAACACTGAACACAAACGCAAACATACATATTCATAGACACCCTCACACACACACACACACACCCTCACACACACACACGCACAGACACACACATCCATTCCTACATTTGTCCATTCGTCGTTGGCTCGTCTTGCAAATTAAATGCATGAGTTTTGTGAATAATAAAATAAAATAATGCGATATTCGTGCGGATCGCAGATCGCAGATCGCCGCGCTCGTCGAAGCTCGGCTTTCTCAGGAGGAGCGGATGTAAACATGACGGCGATCATGGCGGCGGAGCGCCAACAACAACAACAACGACAGCCCGGCTACCGATTTCAACCGCAGCTACCACACACACGTACCGCGGCCGCCGTGTGTACGAAAGCGTTACGTTCGAGTGGCTCATAATTTATTCGGCTCGCGTGCAATTAGACGCCCGTGCAAGACGGCGCGCTGCACCGAGTTCCCGAGTTCCCAGCCTCACCGTTGCATCCATCAGCGTTCGCGGTCTGGTTGCGAGTGCAAAGTGCATGATTTGCAAGCGATGTTTGATGCTTTGCATTGATGAATTGCTCCAGCCAGATGCACTTACAAGCCACTTGCCTCGCGTTGCATTCACACTCAAGGGAAAATGTTGCTTGCCAGCGCGAATTTCGTTTCTTTCTTTATTGTGAGAAAATTGTTAGCGGGAGGAAAAGTCGGGAGGAGATCCATCGGGAAAGGGACAGGAAATCTTCTAAAATTTTTTAAATCTTCTAATCTACATTCATTTATGATTCACTTCATGATTCACTTAGGGTTTTTCAAGCACTCTAAACTTTTCTTTGACTTTCGTCCGTTTTTACCAAGTCATTGAATCGCGTTCTACAAATATTTTCATATCGGCTGTTTTACCGCATTTAATTAGTGCATCTGGCGGCTTGTTATTGTTCGAGCTGCCGTCAGTGACTGCATGTAAATATTTCGCACAATTAAGAAAAATCGCTGCAATCAAATTTTACGATGATGGGATGAAATCAACGTTGCGTGGAATTGAGTTGCAAGTTGGTGGCGTTTTTCAGCAAGACGCTTTTCAGAGAAACGTGACTGAGTTAATGAAATGATTCACTGAACGCTGCACCGAATGGTATACCGAACACCTACCGGGAAGAGGTGTTCGAACACAACCGGGCAAACGAATATTTCGACTCAATTAAAGTGCGATGACATCCAGGAGCAAACTTACGCCATTTTCTGCTCGCGGACCGCTTTGTCGGCCCGAATGGTCGGTGGAGGGGGTAGCGGAACAGGAGCGGCTGGGACTGGAGCTGGCGGGACTGGAGCTGGCATCCGCCCTGTGACTGAGACTGAGACTGAGACTGGACCTGAAGCTGAGGCTGCTGTCGATGCTTCTCCTGCTCCGCGCGATGCTTTCGAAATGAAGTTGTAGACATTGCTTCAGAAATACTTTCCAGATCACGAATGCCATGTTTGTCGGTGGATTATCAGGGAATTTTAACCGATTTAACAGGGAATTTCAATCGATTTCTATTTAGAGTTCTATGCAAAAAAACATGAAAAAATATCACAGTTAAATATAAATTTTTCTATTTAATTAATTAACCTTAATTAATTAACCTTTCACTCGATTCTCGCCGATTTTTATGCCACACGACAACGCATTTTATCGCCTTCCATCTCTCAGTTAGTTTCTCGCCTGTCGCACATCAAGAAATTCTACGCAATTTCCTCGAAGGACTTACTAAAAGTTTATTAGGGTTACTCGGCTTTTACAAATCGTTTCGGGGTAAAAGGATACCGAGGATATTTTTATTTAGTCCTTAATCTCTCCCAAAAAGTTCGTCTTTTTAATGTTTTTATAATAGAGTTTTAATAAGGAATTTTAAATTTTAATCAAAATTTATTTATAAATATGAAATGTATGGTTTTTTAAAATATTGCACAATAATATTGCTCAAAACTATTGCGCAGTTTTATTGAGTAAAATATTGTACAATTATATTGAACAGTTATATTTTATTTTAAACAATTGGCAATTTTTCCGAACTTTTTTGGTTACAACGATTTTTTGCTACATTTTTAGTACAAAATGTATTTTTTTGTGGTTCCCACTGCACTTTTTTTGTATTTTCAAATTTCTACTTCTTTAAATCGAAACTTATTTCACTAAAATCTCGTTTGGTATCGAAAAAATTCAATATCAACGATTCAATTCAACGATTCCAACACAAGGCAGTCACAACTTCACTCAGCAAAACTTAAAAAAACAGCAATAATCAACAACAATATCGGCGAGATACTGTTGCTAAAATGAGTTCGAAACAATTCGCGGGTTCTTCAGCGACTGAATAAAACGCTCGAAACCAAAAAATCCAAGCCGTGGAAAACTAAAAATTGCAACGAATGACGGTGGTGAATGACGGTCTGCACGAATGACGGTGGAAGATGAGAGGGGGATGGGGGTGGGGGGGGAGTCGTATGAAGGCCTGATGAACTGACGAACCGACGTCGACGCACTCACAACGGCTAAATAAATTGTTAATATTGTGGGGCCGGAAAGTAGCAGCCGCTGCGCATTAATGGCTGAAACACACCTTCAAGACAGTGGCCACCACCAACAGCAACAACAACAGTAGCAGCAGCAACAGCAACAACAACAGTAGCAGCAGCAACAACAACCACAACAACAGCAACAGCAGCAGCAGCGATACCAACTCCACGTTGCTGACGGTGGTGCGCCGTGTCGCGTGTGAGCACGTGATACACTTTTCAGCGTGTTCAGTTGTTGCTCGCCTGCTTATTTTATTTCATTTCTTTTTATCTTATTTCAGTTTTCAACGCTTTATATAGCGTTTTCCCCGTTTCTGGCTCGGCTTTTGTAAGTTTTCAGTCAAGTGACGCTTCTACGAACACCGCGTTCACCCCGCGTTCTCCGCGAGAAGAGAGGTTGGGGTGCCTTGAAGACCTCAACGGAGGCACCGAGTTTGCTCTCAGACCCGAAACCCTATTTTCGCAAAGGCTTTGGATGAATTGAGAAATTGGAACAAAGAGTTTAATTGTGTCGTGTGCGTCTCTAATTGATTTTTTTGTAAACTGGTTTCGCAGTTAATTCTTGTTAATACTGTAAATCGAATTAACTCTTTCGATTCCTTTGATTCAAGAAGTTTATGATAATTAAAATCGTTCTGAATTACTGAATGCGTACGGGAAGAGAGATCGTTTTTGTGTCGATCCCTCCTCGAATCCGAAATGAAAACCGAGCTCAAGATGGTAATTTTCAGACGAAACGCGACCGAGATCAACAGCTGCCCTCCCGTCTTGAATTTGGCACGATAATCGAGGTCGTGAGGCCGTATTGAAATGAGATGAGAGCCGATATCAATACAGCGCTCTTCTCGCCTCGAATTTGTGGGGATAATCGAAATCGTGAGGCTCGCTTTCAGTCGAGACGATCGAGACCGAGATCGGAAGAGCCCGCTTCTCGTATTGACTTTTACACGATTGTTGAGGTCGTGAGGCCCGTTTTCAGTCCAGACGAGAACGGAGATCGGTACAGCCTTCTTCTCGTCTCGAATCTGAGAGGATAATCGATAAAAAACCCCAATAAAAAAAATTTAAATAAAAAATTAAAAAAAAAATAAAATAAATAAAAATAAAAAAATAAAAAAAAATAAAAAAAAAAAAAAAAAAAAAAATAAAAAAAAAAAAAAAAATAAATAAATAAAAATCCAAAAAAAATTAATAATTTTAAATCACTTTTGAAACGAAAATTTAATAGTGTGAGAAACAATTCACGCGCCCTACTATATAATCGTTTATATAACACGCGGTATTACGATACCGATGAGAGAATAATTAATATTCCGCTTCGGTAGCGACCAACACTGCGTGAATTATTGAGTACCCTCGAGACGGTGCTGTCTGCAGGCGAAATTATTGACGCTGGTAAAAAGTGAAAATTTATTTCAAAGAGCTTTTACATTCATGAAATAGCTAAACGTGGTTTGGAAATTTATTTAAATGGTTTTGATTTTTTTTCTAATAACCTACATTCGAGGGTTACACGAGGCTAAAATAGTTTTTACGACAGCTAAAATAGTTTTTTTCTTCTGTTTCAACACAGTTACAGATAATACAGTTTTTCCTATAGTTTTTTTCACAGTTACAGATAATACAGTTTTTTTCCTATCCTTCCCTCAAAATCGATTTCGTCTGTAGTTTGAGAAGCACTGTGAAAAGTGAGTTTCTTGATTTAGCACGCCGTTTTTCTGATGGAATTAGAGTTGCACTCCGGTCACTCCTTTTTCTAGGGACACCCTATACTCGTGTTTATGTACTCAATCGGGAATTTGATGGGCAGCAAGGAACAGACAAACAATCCGCTCCTTCAACATTCCGAACGCGGTCTGTGACCCGGAAAGGCTCTTCACGAGGTATAAAATGCACCGAATCACACACCGTGAAGGGGGGGGGGGGGGAAATAGGACGAGAAGAGTGGATATTAAGGAGGAATTGGCTGAAAATATGGGCGCAAAATAGATACGGAAAGCGTTCAGCGCTCAGTTACAAAATTGCACGGAGTCACGCGATGTTTGTGTTGCTTTTATCGTTTGTATGCCGTACACATTCCGCTTTCTCTAGCAAAATAAACCCAAAACCGGCTCGAAAGGGTTAAGAATACACATTTCGAGAGGGTGGCGCATTCCAGGTGGTGCTTGAATCCAAACCTTTACTCACCCCACTTGTGAAGCGCTGCAGCAACCACTGCAACGCTTCGCTTTTCATCAGAAACATTATGTTGCGCACCAGAAGCGCAAAAGTCAGCTGGAAAAGTCGGTGCAGCCAGATGCAGCCAGGCAAAGGGCAATCAAGGCGCAGCCAGGCCAACATTGAGAAGTGCAAACGAAAGCACTGCGATGATCGTGGAGGACGACGAGGACGACGAGGAGGACGACGAGGACGAGGAGGTTGACAACACCTTCAGTTTCATCGCTGGCCGAGAGCTAATGAGGTCGCGCAAGTGGAACGCCGCCTGTTAAGTCGGAACCGCACCAGCTGAGAGCCACCAATTTCAATAATTTTTATTGCGACCTGATTTTGTGCAATATAATTGTGACGACTTTATTGATTTCACACACACACACGCTCGCCGCACATTCCACTCCAGGGTGGGGGGGGGGCAGGGATACACTATTTTGTCACAAATCTTTTCGGCAAAAATTTAAAGGAAAAAAAGAAACCAGAACTTGTTGCCTTCAATAAACGCGCGATTGCAACGACAGTTGATTTTCTACTGCTCGACGAGCTGGTAGCGGCCTCGGAATGCCAGCGGCTACCAACAACGCTGCAGCAGCGACAACAGCTGTCACAACTATGCTAGCAACAACCATGCCAACGGAATAACAACAATAACAACACCAACAACAATAACAACACCAACAACAACACCTGGAAAGTGAATAAATAAAAAATGCGAGAGGGCGGTGGTGGGGCGACACTCTGCGGCAGGCAAACAACAAGAAAATCAAGGAAAGACATTTTTGAATTTGCTGGCCAAACGCATCGCATTCTCAGAGAGTAACGGAGCGGGAGTGGTGGGGCGCTCGATCGAGCTGTGAGAGAAGCTGAAGCTTGTAGAGAGTTTCCTTTGTGAAATTCAATGCAGTTGTCTCTCCTCATGTTGTTGGGCGAGGAGGGTCGTGGAGGAGGCGAAGTGCGGTGAGCACCAGAAGCTTGCAGTCGAAGAAGAGGAGGAAGCAATGTTTCGAGCAATCATTGAAATGAGAACAAAGCCTGAGAATGAGGAGGCGCAACAAAAGCTGCACCGTTGAGTCGCGCCGCTGAGTAGCCCTTCGCGAAGCCCTACATTTTCACTCATTCATTATTTATAAATTCTCTTTTCTCGGCTTTTGTTTATAACTTTTAACGGTAGTTTTTCCCCACTGAAAGCACAATTGTTGTGAGAGTGTGAGAATTAGTGTGCTCTCCGAGTGAGATTCTTCAAAATATCCACACAAATTCAGCATTTTTTCCAACTTTCTCATTCTCGTTTAACTTCTCTCTGTAACGAGTGAACTTCAAAATGCAGCTGTTTTACAGAAACAACAGGGAAACCTGATCAAGCGACGAGTAGCCGCACTTTGATGTTCGTATCAATAACTGGACGGATAAACGGTATTCAACGATACGCGCGACATCGCGAGACGGGAATAAACAAATTCATTTATAAACACGCACATTTGCACCTAAATAAACATTAGAAAATAATCGCTGGACTTCTGGTATATCTAGAAAAAGCTGTTTTTATTTCTAAAAACCGATTTTACTTTCTTTTCTTTGTTTACCGTGGAGTGAATCGAATTAACTGAAATGAAAACTTGTCGTCTCATCGTTTTTATCGGACGACATTCCTGCCACTTAACGAGATCTCGCAGGTTTTCACTTTCCGAATAAGTTTTCCCTTCCTGCGGCCCGATTAGTGGCTCCGTATGAAGTTGTTGCGAGAAGTGAAACCAAGTTTGACAGCCGCCGATCGCGATGTCAAACTCGTCGCATCTGCTCGCCCTGCGAGAGCTGCGAGAGCTGCGAGCTGCGAGCTGCGAGCTGCGAGACGCACGCAGCAGCATCGCGTTCTCCGCTGCTGCTGTTATCGCTGCTGTTGTTGTCGCTGTTGCTGTTGTTACTGTTACTGTTGTTGTTGTTGCTGTTGCTGTTGCGTTGAAATCGAAAGTTGGGGCGAATATTTTAAATATTCTGTCCGGCGTCTTTTAATCAAGTCTCGCTGCTTTTAATTTCATGTTGCCGCCGCCGAAAACGCGCTTCAAAGACTTCCGCGGTCATCAGCTGACAGTGAAATCTGTCGATGCGCTCGTTGGTCGCTCGTCCCTCGTTACTCGTTACTGGTCGCTGGCGGCTGGCGGCTGCTCGAACTTTCGCGAGCACTTGCAGCGAGCGGCTGCTCCTCGCATGGCGGCTCCTTGCGCCGCACGAAATGCTGAATATCTGCGGATATCAGAGTTCGCTGCGCTGCCCTTCGCGGCCATCTGCGGAATGCACTTCTGGGAGTTTCTGTGCGCTTTTTTCTTCTCCGCAGTCTGCGTTTCACCTGCTTTAACTTTCTTCTGACAAGCGATTTTTTCGCGAATGCAATATCAATGAAATCGACTTTTAGTTATGCGTGAGAAGTTGCGCTGCGATTCGAGTCCAAAATGCTGGAGTCCAAATGATTTCTTTAAAAAAGCTGCAACTCTTTGTGTTAAATAATAGTTGTGGCACGCTTCTGCTGCATGCAACACGCCGCAACACGCTGCAACGCGTAATGAAGATGTTTTGCGTTTAATTTTCATTGTGTTTCTCGCTGCTTTCCGCTTCAATCTGCGATACCGAGCTGCAAATATCCTCCGCAACATTAAGGAAAACAAACAGCGACACGAAGAAGCGACCGATCTGAAGACGCTGCGGTGCAGCGCGCCGAAAACGTGCGCCGCCGACTCCGGGTTCAAGTAAAAGTGGTAAAGACGCAACCCTAGCGAACGTTTAGCTGAGATTTGCTGCCGCGATTTGCTGCTGTTTATGCAACAACCAACACACAACAGCAACAGCAACAGCAACCATAACAGCAACCATAACAGCTGCGCCGCACTAACAGCCGCAGACGCAGCCACAACAACAACCACAACAACAACAACAACAGCACCACCACAATCCAACAGCAACAATTAGTTGTTGCGGGTGATACGATAATGATAACGCTGACGCAGAGAATGCCGAAGCCGCCGCCGTCGTCTGCGTTCGTCTTCGTCTTCGCCTTCGCCTTCGTCGTCGTCTTCGTCTTCGTCGTCGTCTTCGTCTTCACCTTCGTCTTTGTCGTCATCGTTGTCGTTGCCGCTGTCGTTGTCGTCCTCGTCGTCTTCGCCTTCGTCATCTTTGTCGTCGTCATCGTCGTCGTTGTCGTCGTCGTCGTCGTCGTCGTCGTCGTCGTTGTCGTCGTCGTCGTCGTCGGCGATGCCGTTACGGCCTGCTAACGTTGCTAACGCGGCTGACGATCGTTCGTCTCCCCGCAGCAACGCATTCGCTGTCCAGCGCTTAACCTTCCTGGGCGGAAGTGTGCAGCGACGCGACGTGCAGCAAACAAAAAAACTTGAGATGCCAACTCTCAGCTCTGAGAGCTGGAAAATCTTCGCTAACGACGCAATGCATGAGTTTCGTTTTCTTACCAAGTTAATTCTTCGCGTACATCTCGCGTTACGTACATCAACGAAGGTCAGCTGGCGTTGACCCAGTTTGTCGAAAGACATGATAATCCTCATTCGAAGCACTCACACCGAGTGCCCGTCAATCTCCATCAACGCTTCGAGAAGCTGCGTGTTGACTTCGATTTACGCAGCGTTTTGACTCTTCAGGAGGAGGCTGCACACTGTTTTCCGAACAAAATGCGACCTTCTCAGCATCACATCATCCCATCGCGTAGAGCAACATTGGGTTCGAGCACCAGCTCGAATGCATCTCCCTGATCTACAAAACCAACTGGAACGCTTGCATCACAACAAGCGGCGCGTCATTGCACTTCAACGCACGAAAACTTCCTCGAGAGGCTTTTAGGTGGATTAAAATCCCTTGACTTTTGACTGAAGATCGATCACTCGAGAGTTTTTCGATTGTAAGGCATTACAAAATCTCTATTGCAATCTATTGTGTTTCCTCGATGGCGACTTTTTAATATTTCACACGTTACAAGGTTGAGATTGATGGTGGAAATATTTCAAGAGGAGTTTTTCTAGAAGAAATAGAGAATCACAGTTGCTGCTCACAGTTGCTGTTGCTGTTTTTGTTGTTGTTGTTGTTGTTGTCGGTTAGATGTCTTCAAAAGTTCCGTACGATCAGATCAGATCATCGTCGTTCTCATGATATCAATCGCTCGAAAAGATCACTCGAAGTTTATTTACGAGTGGATCGATTTCGCAAAGTACACCATTTTTTACTCTCATCACGCGTTATTAACAATCCCGATGAAATTAAATATCTGTCTACTAATCTGTCAACCTCTCTGCAATACAGATCATCTCAACTTTCGCTTTTCTAAGCCGAAATGTCATCAGCAGTCGCGAGTTGCGACGGACAGTTTAAAAAACAAACAACGTGGCATCGCACAAACATCACCAACATCACAAAAGTGACACTTGAAAGTCACTCGCGATGATTGTTCAGTTTTGTCATGTCATCAATCATCGCGAGTTCACTGAGTCGCCGTCAGAAAGTCCGTTTCAATGTGTCACTTGTTAGGCGACTGAAAAGTTGCGTGCATTTTAATTCCCTTTCAGTTGGCTTCATAAATAAATGAATTATTAAACTGCTGAGTTCATGTCGCTGCTGTATTTACAAAAACAAACCGAAAAAATATGAAATGAAATCGCGTGATGGCGCTGACATAATTAAACGATTTAGCAACTTTGAATGAAGCAATCAAATCGAAAGCTTTTTAATCACTGCAGAGAAATAGAAGAAATTTGTAGTTATATTAAATGTTCGTGCTAAAGAATGTATTTGACATTTTTTGAGCTAAGGAAAGTTACTATTTTCATGTTAAAGCAAGACATCCTGTAACAAGGTTTCCCCTATTCTTTCCTTAATTCACTGTCGTCATCCAATCTGTCGTTTTATCGTACCTACTATTGAATCCTCTAATTGGCTTAACTTCACTTAGCCTGGCGCTAAATTTATTCACCACCAAACTGCATTAAATACCGACCTCATGTCCTTAAAAGGAAGTCTGCAAATTTTGCAGACTCGTAAAACTTGTGGGCGTCGTCAATCTTCTTGTCGAAACTTTAAAGTCGAAATTAAAAATTGATATCAATTGAAAAAACTCGAAATAACGTTTCACAGGGAATCATAATTTCATTCTCGTTCGATCTGCTGACTCAACAGTTCCATCAGTTGTTTCAACAGTTCGATCAGGTGTTTCAACAGTTCGATCAGTTGTTCCAACAGTTCAATCAGTTGCTGCAACAGTTGAATCAGTTGTTGCAACAGTTCGATCAGTCGTTTTAACAGTTCGATCAGTTCTTCAAACAATTCGATCAATTTCTCCAACAGTTCGGTCAGTTTTTTCAACATTTCGATCAATTGTTTCAACAGTTCGATGAGTTCTTCCAACAATTTGATCTGTTAAAGTTAAATTGATTAAAAAACTTGACCTGGAGTCGAGTTTTGGATCAATTTTAGTACGAAATAATAACTAAACTCTGCAAGTCAACGTCTGCAATAGCAAATATAAATGACAACAACAGCTGAAAAATGGCGCAAATTAAGAGTCGATATACTGTAGAGTTTTTATTTTTCTCATTTCTTTACATTACATTGAAGTGGACCATTTAATTTCTAACCCTTTGTTACCCTGAATTCGGTATTTCGGCTCATTGTCTGCAGAGACCGACTGCAACGTTGAATCCATAAACCGACCAACCCAACAACGACAGACTGTCGGAGAGACAGACGGACAGACAGAAGGACGAACAGACAAACAGATGAACAGACACCAAGACGAACAGACAGACAGATAGAAACCGCAAACTGGGTTACTGGCGCCTGCTTGGGAAATGCGATCGTGTCGTTCGATTTTTATCTGAAAAATAAAACCGAAAACCGTCTCCCAGTGGGATACGAATATTTGAGACAGAAATGCACACACACACACACATACACACACGCGCGCACAACTGCCGTCCGTGTTAACAGTCAGTCACAGAGCAGCGTTGACGACGGTGGAGTCCATAGTTATCCGGAACAAATGCCGTCCTGTCTCTCCGCCGCTTGCCGCCCCCTCGAGGGTTGTCGGTCTGCGAAGACAGAAAAAGTATTTAGGAACAAAAAGGAGACGGAAAAATGGTAGTTAAAAAGGGAAAACAGTGAAAATTCACGGCACAAGCGTATAAATAATAAACTTTGACATTATTTTTTGTGGCATTGGCGCTGGTAGTAGTTGTTGTCGTTGTCGTTGTTGTTGTTGTTGTTGTTGTTGTTGTTGTTGTTGCTGCTGTTGTGGTTGTGGTTGTTGTCGTTGCTGTTGCTCTTGTTCGCTTGACTTGTTTAGGTTGTTGTCGTCATTGTTGTGGTGTCCGCCAGATAAACGCAGACTTCCCTCGCTAAGTATGGGATGGAAAGCAAATAGGAACAACAACAACAACAATAACAACAACAACAGCAACAACAACTTCAACAACAACAACAACAGTTGTAACAACAATAGGCATGAACATTCAACGACACAACGGCAACACTAACAAAAACAACAGCAACTCTGCAGAAATCGTGACATGTTTCAGTATTGTCGGGTTCTTCCTTCAGCTTCAACTGCCTCCGCGTCCTGCGCTCGACTTAAACATGTTGAACAAATTGAAATTTATTATTGTCAGCGTCTTTTTAAATTTGCGTTGACTTTGCAAAATCTTTGCAAGTCAACGAAAATCGAAATAACGTATTTAAATAGAAAAAAAGTGAAGAAATAAATAGAAATTAAATTCAATTAAAGCAAAATGAGCGTTTTTCAACTTCAATTTGTTAGATTTTCATGATCCTGGCGCCACTTTTCACTCTTTTCTCTCTCTTTTCTACTAATTGTCTCCGTCCTCCTGCCTTCTCTCCTTCTTACCCCCCCCCCCCAACATCCCCTCTCCCCACCACCCACAAACTCACTTCAGTCATCGAAGCTGCTTTCCTTGCTTGGCAAAACTTGGGCGCATCACGTTTCGATCCTTATCGCGAACAGCAAACACAACAAATGGAAAGACGGAAACCTCGGTGAAAAATTAGAGCCATTAATTTCGATTTGGAGGCTCGAATTCTCGACCGGCGCTGCGTCGCCAGTGCAGTCGAGGCGTTTGTTTGTCTCGAGGATTCGATGTCTCTGGCGTTGAATGTGTTACGTCACTCGTATCGGCCGCTGAAATCAAAACGCAATCGCGGCGTCATAATACGGCGAGATTTTCGTTTTAAATAAACGACGACGACGACGCCGTTTCTCTCTTTCTAAAACTCTTAAAAACTAAAATGAAAACTCGACAAAAGCGAAGCATAAAAGAAAATTAAGGACAAGGCAATCAATTACCGAATCAAGTCGCCGGAATCGCAACGAATCTGCATTCGAAGAGTTCAATGGCAACCTCAACAAATGAGGCAACAACAACAACCGAACGGCCAACAACTCGCATCAATCGAAATTGATGAGAATGCGAATTTCTTTTCTTTTCTTCTTTTTTCGATGCAACTTCTTGTTGTTATCACATTGTTGTTGTTGGTGGTGTTGTTGTTGTTGTTGTTGGTGTTGTTGTTGTTGTTGTTGTTGTTGTTGTTGTTGTCATTACAGCTGTCGCTCCTGTTTAATTCGTTGTTTCTGCTGTTACAGTTTTTTGCATCCCAATTAAACGCACCAAAAACGAAAGTAATTCTAAATCTCGTTGTTGTTGTTGTTGTTGTTGTTGTTGTTGTTATTGTTGTTGTTGTCGTTGTTGTTATTGCTGCTGCTGAGGCGAGTTTTTACTTTCAGTTGGTTGGTTTGTGGAAAAAAATTAAAGCATCCGTCGCCGCAATCGCCTTCAACGTCGCCGCTATCAGACGAGATGAAGAAAACGACTCAGCAGTGTGGCTTGGCGATGATTTCTTTAGCGGCTAACAACGGTAATGACAACAACAACAACCAAACAACAACGAAACAATCATCTTTACTCGCGCTACTGTATTCGCGCTGGCTGGAGATAGAAAAAAAAACCGTAAAAATGCCAAAAACTACGATTTCGTTAACAAATCACACGCGGCCAACATCAAGATAATCGGCAACAAACGATTTTGGCCGACCGCGGCCGGTCAACATCGCGCCACACTGCGGACGTCGTTGCGCACCAGAGTTGGTAACAACTTTTCAGCCAAATTTGGAGCGGCTGTCGTTAGCGAGAATTTCAAGTGCAAAGAAAAGTGAAAATCTTGGTGAAAAAAGTGTTTTGTTTTGTTGATTGGTTGCTGTTGATTGTTGTTGTTTCTGCTGATTTTTGTTGTGGTTGATTTGTTGTTGTTGTTTTTTGTTGTTGTTGGTGGTGGTGGTGGTGGTGTTGTTGTTGCTGTTGTTGCAGTGGTTGTATTTGTTGGTTGGTTGTTATAGTCGTTGTTGTTGTTGTTGTTTCTGCTGTTGTTGCTAATTTAAAAAAGCCTCGAAAATAAAAACAGTGGCAATCTTTACATTTCTGTTGTTGAAGAATTGATTTTCAAAAGTAGGATTTTAATATTGAAGACATCAATTGAAAACTAGAATCGCCGATTTCTGCACAAACTTCAATAACTTGATAGAAAACTCGCTCCGCATTTTATTTTATCATCAGAAAATTTACATTTTTAATAATGAAACTTTCAAAATTATCCTTTTTCGAAGCGATCCTTCCAACGTTCGACTTCGAAGCTCGTTCTCTAAAATGCACTCTCCAGTTGCCCACAGGAGGCGGGGCCACACATTTCAGCCCCGTTTAATTACAGCTGACGTGAATTCGTAAACACGGACTGCCGGCCGTTCATGTCCGACATGACAGAGAGCGGCAACTGAGCGGCTCGTTGCACTTGTTGCATTCGAGCGAAAAGACAAAAAGCTGCATTTTAGAGATGCAAAAACACGGAAAAGTAAAGGAAGAAAATCATCATGATGCGATATTTCATCCCGAAGGCAGTTCGCGCTGTCAGATTTGATGTTCAGCGTGGCGCGTGATGTGGAGCAGATCCACCCACTTGTCCCCCCTCCCCTCTTCTCGTCGGCAAGCTACACGTTACGACTTCGTAACGGACGGCAGGGAGTTCGAATACTTCATCGAACTCTCGCCGCTGATGCAAGGAAAGTGAGATGCTGCATCTTGTGAGCGGCGAAAACTCTTTGCTGCGAGTATCAGAAAACGCGACTAGAAATTGTGGGCAAGATCGCGAACAAAAAAACTCCATCTTATCTCACAAAAATCGTCTGCACGTCAGAAGATCCCAATCACCGGTGGCCGACGTGGAAAGAAGGAGAGGAAATAACACGCGAACGAAACAGAAAGTGGAAGAACTTGATTCGCAAACAGATCGCAATGATGTCGACGATAGAGTTTCTCAAATATTGTAATTGAAATTAAATGAAAGAATTAAAAAACAAAAGTGAACATGAGCGTGAAAATAATGAGCGGTGAAAATAAAGTGAAATAAACTGAAATAAATGAAAAACTAAATTAAGACTCGATCGGAATTCCAAAAACTCCCCAGCAATGAAATTTATTACTCCATTAATCAATCCAAGTCGGCGATTTTATGATTTGCACACCGAAAACTTTCCAAACACCTTGACTGACACACTGACTGCGGAGTTGACAGCTTCGTTTGTCATTCGTTCGAGCGAGTGGAGTGGAGTGACGCGGCGTGGCGTGGCGCGGCGCCGCACCGTCATCGATGCTCGGACACGCCAAGCCGTCCAGCGAAGACACGCTTCGATCCAGCGCTCGATTTATGTGTGGAGAAAATGAAAGTCGCTAAATTGAGTGCTAAAACCGATTTGTTCGCACAAAAGTAACGCAGCAGCGCGAAGGACAGCCCGTGTTTTCCACACTTTCCTGGGCATCGCGTGGTTCTCATTTACATTTTTAGCGGGAAAAATGAATCGGAAAAATGAGTCGGAAAACTCGAAGAAGCGCGGCGCATGTGAACGGATGCTGGCCGGCAGCCTGAGTGTGCCGAGACCGCTGTGATTCCATCTGATGTTCGCTGTTGTCGCCGCTGTCACCGCTGTTTCTTTCTGCCCCCAGCTGGCCGGCAACTCCAGTGCATCACCGTTATCGTCATCGTCGCCGTCGCCGTCGTCGTCGTCGTCAGCATGACAGGGTTTTCGCCTTCCTGCGGCGCACGCTTATGTTCTGCACGATTATGTTAATCGCGGCGAAAGTGAAGCCTTGCACGTCGTCCTGCCACACGTTGTCGCCCCGAACACCCACAGCAAGTGCCGTCGACGTTATCTTCCCTCCGAACAGCCGCGAAACCGAAAACAGCTCCAGATCGGCTGGATGGCGACGGTCTACCGCGGAAATTAGTTGCTTGCAACGAAAACTGTTTCATTTAAAATGAATTGCATAATTTTACACTTGTGTTGTTTGAAGGTTTCGGTGAGGTGAGCTGTCCGCGGTGGACCGCGATGATCATGATTGCGAGCTGCTTGTGAGACATGAAAACAGTTGAGTTGAGGTTTCCTGGGGCAAAATGGAGCTTTTTTCCTCTATTTTATACTGAACTGCCTGTTGAGTTGAATCGGTCTAGCGAACTTTTAAATTTAAAATTCCTTCAAGGTAGGAGTTGCTTACGTTTCTAAGGTCAAAAGGTCGACTTTGTCCGTGGCAATCAATGACTTTGACTGTGACAATCGCTCACTGCGAGGCTGTGATAAACTCCTACTTGCGAAATTGTGGAGAATCGTAGTGAACAAGTTTTCTCATTGACTGTGGCAAAAATATGACACCGTCAACCTTCACTTTCTACTACTTTCTTCATAATTTATTAATACTTTTCAAGAAGTAACAACTCTCTGTCGACTCTCTGTGATCATTTCGCATCAGCTGATTGTGGAATCTCATGCTTGTCATTCTCAGATGTCAGTGTCAATGTCAAAATAACTCAATTCTCTGGATGCTGAATGGATGTCATCTCTTGATCTCTCTGTTGGTCTTCAGGTTGTGTTACAGCTACTGTTAACTTTAACAATTTCTGTGAGGCGAAATCTTCCATTCTTCATAAATGGAAGAAAATAGAAAATCGCTGACTGGTGATTCGCCTCCGATGCCGGAGTCCCCAGGTTCGAATACTGGGGTTGACGCAGTGAAACTTAATATTTTTCCAGTAAAAACGGAGAAAATTCTAAAAGGATTCTAAAAGAATTCCAAAAATACTCTAAAAAGATTCCAAAAAAATTACAAAAACATTCCAAAAAGATTACAAAAAAATTTAAAAATACTCCTAAAAGATTCCAAAAAGTTTCTAAAAAGATTCCAAAAAGATTCCAAAAAGATTCCAAAAAGATTCCAAAAATATTCCAAAAAGATTATAAAAAGATTTCAAAAAAATTCCAAAAAGTTTCCAAAAAATTCCAAAAAGATTCTAAAAAGATTCCAAAAAGATTCCAAAAAAGTTTCTAAAAAGATTTTAAAAAGATTCCAAAAAGATTCTAAAAATATTCCAAAAAGATTCCAAAAAGATTCTAAAAAGATTTTCGAGAAAAAAAGTTTAGTAACGAAATTTAGACACGAAATTTTATTAGAAAGTATTTTTATTGCCTTTCTCTTCTTTATGCTTTTATAAGTTTGTTCGTTTCACTAATCAAATCAGTGAATGCATCACAACTCAAGGCAGTTAAATCTTTCACATCACAAATCTTTCGCGGAACTCAACTCCGCGCTCAGAAATTTAAATAGGCGCCCATTAATAATGCGATTGTTGATTGATATTCGTCGTCGCTAAGCTTCTTAATGCGTGTTCGCCGACATGGTTGTGTGTGTCTGGAAAACATTTTCTTAGTCAATATTTACAAATGCACTCTTTTGTGCCCTCAACTGCTGCGTTGCGCGTTTCTACGATTTGTTCGCAGCGTTCGTTGGTTGCTGGGTTGGTTGGTTGTTTGGTTGGTTGTTTGGTTGGTTGGTTGGTTGCAGGAAAATGTTATGCAAACATGCGCGGAACGCTGGTGCGGACGCGCAGCAGCGCAATTGCACCCGTGTGCCACTTTCTTCGTGTTAATTCCTTGATTACATTTCGATGGCAAATATTTGTCAACCGCTTGTCATCTGGAGAAGAAAAGTAGGCGAACGGCTTGAAACTATTTAAGGAAAACAAGGTTTTTAAAAATCGAACACATTTTCGTAACAAAAAGTTAAGCGATACAGAATGGAAAGCAATAACAGGCCTTCAGTATGATATCTAGAAAAACTCCGACAGCTACGAAACATCAAAAAAAGCAGCAAAAATCCACGAAAATGAAAAGGAAAACCAAAGAAGTAAGGAATCGACCACCCATAAATCAGTCGCTTTTCGTCATCGACTCAAGTCGACGTGAAAACGAGACACGCAATTGTTGTCAATCGATTAGAGAGCCAGCGATATCGATCTCTGTCGCGGCCGCGATTTTCATTCTGGATCGATTCACTTGGGCGCGCATTGAGAACGCAGTTACCGCCGCCGTCGAAGTTCTACCAGCCAGTCTGTCAGTCAGTCAGTCAGCTCGTGAGTCAGTCATTCGGTCGCTGGACGACCCGCATCGATCGTACTGCCAGTGGATCGAGCGCGATCCGATTTAAATTGCATAATAAACGTGGCTGTGAGCAGCGAGCTCGAATTTGCGAGATCGCGGCCACAGCGGTGGGTTGTCATTGACCCAAATCGATTGAGTGAATTAAACGTGCGGCAGCGACAGAGTCAGTCGGTGGACCGATCTTTGGCGATCTTTGACTCCCGCGGATCGCTGAAGGACTTCAAAGCCACTGCGGTGCATTTTACGATGATGGAGTTCAAACGTTTTGACACCAAATTAAGCGCGAGACACCTTTTAATTTATGTTGCAAGCTTGTTGCAAAGAAAATTTCTGATTTACGATTGATGGATTGCTTTGCAATGAAGCTCGCTGCGGAGATCTCGAGAGACTTTTGATCAGACGTGCCTTCAGCTGTGAAATCGAAGAAGAAACCTGATGAGATCTGCTTCGCAAATCCCTTCCCCCTCCCCCGGCCGGCGTAATGAGCGATTCCGTTGTATGCCTGATGATATTAAGAAATCGAATTCCTTGTTGAAAACTCCGCGAGGTAAACAACTTCTGCGCTTGTGTGCTGTTATGTTCTGCAAATGACTGCGAGCAAAAGTTGAAGTTCAATGATCGTCGCACGCAGTCATGAGAAAAATGAGGTATAAAAGACCAAAATCATTTTCGTTACCCCCTCGCAACCACAAGAATTATATAAGAACTCACGATCGCTATTGAAATCGAGGCGAAGCAGCGTGCTACGAGAAAACAACTCGTGAACCATCATCATCAACGTCATCACCAACCAGATCATCAACGCGTGCAGACCGTGAACGAGGCGTACAGGACGTCCTGTATAAGCAAACAACTTCAAGAAGGGGGAAGGAGGGCAACGCTTCAGAAGACCGAGTGGGCGTAGTATTTCGGGGCGATTTGGTCCAGTAGAGAACTAAATATAACAAGAAATCAGCGTTGAATGAGCGCAAGTTCTGTTAATCCTGATCATTTTCAAATATAGATTGCTTCTAATTTTGCTTACTTTCTATTTTTCCTACTTTTTTCTTTTGCTACCTTTTACGGTGGCACTTTTTTCGAATTGTTTAGTCACTTTAATTACTTTTTTAATCTACTTTTTTCATTTCTAATTTACTTGCTTTTTCTTTTGCTACCTTTTACTGTGGCACTTTTTTCGAATTGTTTAGTCACTTTAATTACTTTTTTAATCTACTTTTTTCATTTCTAATTTACTTGCTTTTTCATTTTGGTATACTTTTTGAATTACCTATTATTTTACTACTTACTACTACTTTACATACTTTTTACTTTTGTTAATTTTTACATAAAATTCTTAAATTTTTTATTTTTGAAGAGGGTGCAGTAGCTACCCCCAAATGTCCCCCTTCCCTACGCCCATGCAGGCAATCGGAAAAGGACTCAATCATGCAATACAAAATGCAGAAATCCAGAAATGAGAGAAGAATCAATCAAAAAATCAATTTGAACTTGCAACTGTTTACAAATGATCGCAAAGTATGCGATCGTGACCACTGACACGGACAGACGTGAAGAACGGAGAGAAATTCGAATATCAGTTTTATTGTTAACACGTACGGAAAAAGCTGAAGAATTCAATTCACTGGAGAGGACAGGTTGAAGTCTTCGAAACCAGAACGTAAAGATTATAAAAAATTTTAGTTAAATTTAATTGAGTTCGTGAAAATTATATAAAATAAAATGAAAGACCTTTAAAACAAATATTTCGTCACGAAAGAAAGGAAATTCGATTCACTCGCTCGATCTTTAAAAATAAATCATCGCATTTAAATCTTGAAATTGACTAATAATGTTAACAAATTAATACCGCATGAACGCCATCGTTACCGCAGCTGCCGCGCCTCCCTCCTCGCACAGCGACGGGTGTCGAACGCAACCGTGTTTGCGGCGCGGCGATCGTGCAACATATCAGCCGATCGCCAACTGCCTGCCGCGCATAACCATTCCACGCACGCTGCTCGCAAAAAACAAATATGAACACAAATGGCGAGCAGCGTGTCGGCGCAAATGAAGAGCCGCAGAAATGTTGCATTCATTATCGACAACAAGCAACAATCTCGCCGAGACGGGTTCAAAGCTCTCGTGTGTAAACGATCGGTGGGTGCAGCGGCGGCCGACGGACGCGGGAAAACTAACACAGAAATCATGCACGACATCAAATAGCTGGCCAATTATATCGGAAGCCACTCAAGAACTACACGGGCTGCGTCAGGTGCAAGAAGCGAGATGCAGTCCGAGTGCGCGAACCATGGAGAGGCCGGCGGAAGGAAGGAAGTCAAGAGTGTCTCGAGGCTGAAATGTGAGACTTGAACTGGTCTGCAGAATGAATGAGCCGCCGTTGGTTGGGTGCTGAAGGTGCTTTCATTACTTAATTGAGATGGAACAAACATCGGCAGCATCGTTGCCAGCCGGCTGTTGTAAAGTGATCGCGGTTGATACTAACTTTTGCTCCTCCTCGTTTTGCTTTATTTCACTTCATTTCGCGTTTGTTTCTTATTTGTTTGCATAACTTTCCTTCTCGCAAGCGCAGACAGGTCACGCCGGAAATCGCCGACTAACAATCTATCAATAATTTATGCAAACTTTTCGCTTGTGATTGCGGCCAACTGCGGCTCGAGTGCGATTTCGGTCGAAGGCGGCAAACCGCAAAGTATCGCCGGTGAAGTGTAAACAAACGCGACTCGCACACGCAAAATTCTCCCCCACGACTGCAGTGTTGCGGTGGTTAAGACTGCAAATTGACTGTAAATAAAAGCGGGAACAAGTTTAAAGCAAACGTAGACGGAATTAAGTTCGGCCTACAAGAAACTCAACTCGATGCGCAAATAACAACCAAAGAGACTTCAATGACTCGATCATAATTCGTCCGAAGTTTGAAGTGAAAAACACAAACCTTCTTCGAAATTTTACAGTTGTTAATGGCATTCCAAGCAGTTAAATACTCGACGGCCATTGTTGCGAGCACACGGCGACGACTGCACTTGCAACAAATTGCTGCAAACAATTGAAATACGAGCGCGGCCAAGTGGATCCAATAAATTATCGCCCGACAGCCAGAGAAAAATCGTCTCTTTCGTCGCGACGTCTACGTGTCGGTGGACGGCAGCGATTGTTAGCCACACTTCGAGTTCAGCAGTCCGGCACTCAAGCGTCTGGAGTTGCTCGGCGGCCACAGCTAATAAATTATTGTGTGGCGAACCGACGAACCGGCGAACCGGCGAACTCTGATCCATTGAGAGTCTGGGAGCGGAGGGAGGGGACGCTGGCGCGGGCCGTGCAGACCGCGAACGTATTGAAAGCCAATCGCTGTTATGTAAATCAGCACTTGCTGGCTGACCGCCAAAGCGAGACACGCGTGCGAGCGGGGTGTTGGTGAGAAAGGGGGCAGGCGAGGGTTGGTAAAGGCGTTCGCTATGTTTAAAAAAGCTGAAGATGAGGTTCGACTGTCTGAACAGCATTTTCCGCATTCAAACCATCTCATTGTTTATTAATTGGACACGCGAAGAATGCTAAAGAGTGGCTACGAGTGGTGAAGTGGAAGGGTGGAGAAGAGACGGGGACGGGGGACGACTGTTGAAGCCTCTCTCTCTCTCGTCTGCGGGAAGCTTTAAATGATTGAGTGATGATGAATGATTGAGTGATGATGAATGATTGAATGATGATGCAACGCGTCCGAAAACACCAGTAGTCTGTACTTTTTTTTTCTTTTTTTAATCCAAATTGAAGTGTCAACACGAGATAAGAAGCGACGTGACGAATTCTCTCGCGCACTCTCAATCTGCAGCGTCAGCTTTCCCACTTCAGTTTCATCGCAAGCCGTGCAGTCGACAATTTTTTACCAGTCTCTTCACTCATTTAATCTTATATAATGATCTTCATCATCACTCAAGTTAATTAATTTTTTGTCACTGCGAGTCCTCAACTCGAACCAGTTTTGAGAGTGTAAAAACAAAAGACTTAAGAAACGAACTCGTGCTTCGAGCTTTCTCGGAGTTCGAGAAGATGAATGAATCTCGGAGTTCGAGGAGATGAATTAAATAATTCGGGTTTCGAGCATCGAATTCAACATCAAATGAATGAATAACTTTTAATTCTCACTTCGTTTTTAATTCTTACGCTAATTTTTTCCCAGATTAATAAAATTTTCTAGATTTCTACCGATTTTTGTAGATTTCTGCTGATTTTCCATCTTTAAAGTATATTTTAATACATTTTTAAAGCATGAAAACTCGATTTTTCTGCAGCCTCAAAGCTATTTTTACTTATTATTTTCTTGTTTTCCTTTTTTCCTTCTACTTTTAATTTTTTCCACTGAAGTTTTCCTTCTTCTTTTTCTTTTTTCTTAAATTAAAGAAATCCTTGCGGCAATTTTTTGATAACTTGAACTGAACTCAACGCTTTAGTTGTGTAAAGTTTTCCTCTGATTTGTTGTCTGACATCGTTATGGCAGGAGAAGACTGACTTTTCTCAAGCTCCCCCCGACCCCCGGCTCACCCTTCTCACCCTCCCTGCATTTCTTCACTCAGTTATTTTCATCTTTAGGCGAGAAAATAATTGACAACTCATTGATTGTTGCTCTCAACACGGAAATCACAGCTTGTCGATTATTTACAGATACGTCTTGCGTTGAGATTTTAATATAATTTTGTATCTCAAGGGCTTGGAATTTCGTGCTTCTGCTGAATAATAATTTTCCACGTTTCTTTCGATACAAATTAAAGTGAAAACTTCGTATCTGGGAAAAGTTTAAGGAAAATAAGAAGCGAAGAAAAAATCGAATTATTATTTTCACGGAAAGTTCATTTAGAAGTTCTCTATAAAATGTGAAAAAACACATTTAATTTTTTCGATACGAATTCGATGAGAATTCCGACTTAAGATTTATCGTTTCATTATTGAAATTTTCATCACAACTCATTCAAAATTAAACTCAACAATGTTATATCATCCCCACATTTTCAACAAAAACGTATCTTGTCACTTTCCTTTTACTGATTTTAATAAATTGCAATTTGCTTTTATTATAATCTGGAAATAACTTTCGAAAAACTTCACTTCCTCTAGCCTGCCACTGCAACGGCCGCCATCCGCGTCCAGGTTTGCGTACGTAATTCGCAACTTAATTTGCAAGAAGCCTTGAAAACAATGCCGGCCAACTTCCCTCGACACGCTGTCAAGAGATAAAACGGCTTCCGCTAATTGCGGCTCTTGTGTTGCACATGCGGTGATGCGGTAATAAAGCTTTTTCGGAAATTATATGCAACACTTTTTCGACATGAAGAAGTTGCGGCTTTTCTACGAGAGTTCGATGAACCGAGCGAGAGCAAAGTTTAATAGCTATTTTCTGAATAAATCTCCTGAGTATCAAGTTGTTAGCAGAAAACTCAGTCACTCCTCCTCGATTCTCTCACGGATTCTAGCGTGGAAGCTAGAAATTGTTCAGTCCTCCTCTATTCACACAAGAGTTCAGCCAAACAGGTCTGATGTTTCACAGTTGAATTCAGTGAGGAACGGAGAACAGAATTCAGGTTTCGCTCTTTATTTTCTAAGTAAAAATATCGGTAAGGACGCACGATGTCTGGTGTGAGTGTTCACCTCCGAAGGATTGCTGAAGTCCAAGAATTCGATTCCCGGCGAAAGTGACGAAGTTTAATTTCCCCAATATATCCTCACTTTTAAAGATGATATCTTTTATTTTATCGTATTGATTGCGAAGAGAAAGAGTAAAATTAAATTTAAAATTATAATTAAGAGTGGCGAACGCACTTCTGGTGACGATAGCCGTGCAGGTGTTTGCGGGGCCATCATCGCTGCGCACCTGAAACGACGAAACTGACGGCCTTACCACGGCTTGCATTATTAGGATTAACATGGTTTTTTCAGGTTTTCGCTTTATTTCAACTTTACTACCGACCAAACACAGGCCTATCGTACATAAATTTTAACTAATTGCACTTCGGTGCTTCTTTTTTCCAAAAACCAATTAAATCAGATTAGTTTCGGGAGGAGTTCTGAGCGCCATGCTGACCGCCACCAGCCATCGACTGTAATTTAGTATGAATTCAAAGGCAGTGTAATTGTCGTTGTTGTTGTTGCTGCTGTTGTAGTTGTTGTTGCTGTTGCTGCTTCTGTTGTTGCTGTTGTTGTTGTTGCTGCTGCTATCGAAATCTAAAAAGAAGAAGACGAGTTCGAGAATTAACTTGAATATTAGTTATGATCGAGTTTGAACGACTCATAAAAGGTCTTCAGAAATGAAAGGAAACGAACTTTAAAATCTACATATTTATGTAAGCAAATAATGCGAAAATCTTCTCAAACATCCTCATAAAATATTCAAGGATTACACAAGAATCATCGTAATTTTATGGATTCTTCGCGAAGTCGAGGTTCATTTGTTAATTTAATAACAAAACTTAAATAAAACTCGCGTTCTTAAGCAAAACTATTGAAAACGGAAAAATATAAGTTTTTCTTATACTGTTTTATTTAAGTATTTTTGTAGTGAAACACTTTTTTCACCTATAATTCGCAACAAGTTCTTTCTGCCAGCGTGTAACGCTTGATTTTCATTGCTGGCCACTGCCACCATTTTGCAGATGCCACGCTTTTGCTGCTCCAATTTTCGAACTTGGGTGGTCAATTAAATGCAAATGTGTTAAAATAGTTTGCGGCAACATGCCACGAGCTGTTGCTGACTTTTATTGCCAACGGTGTCAATGATTTTCGCATACTAAATGAAGCAATAGTGACAAACAGCAGCTGAAACAACAACCACAACAACAACAACAACTGTAACAACAAGTACAACAACAACAAGCGACTAGAGATGTTGCCCGAGATGGTGTGTAAAGAATTTCACCGATCGCGAAATTGATTACAAGTTCAATTAAAAAAGTTTAACCTGTTCAGCTGAAAGGCGGCAACCGATCGCTCGATGATAAATCGAACACGCTGATGGTGCTTTTGAGATTCTAATTAGCAAACTCAACAAGTGAAAGTTTGGAAAATTCCACTGATCGTAGATAGTTTTTCAAAATATACGATTTTTCAATAGGGATTCTTTTAGGGTATTGAATTCTTTATAATCCGATACCCGTCTACTTTCTTATTGTATCACATATTCACTCGTTATATTGATTTATTTTGAGGAGTATCGTAATTTTTATCCAGAATGAAGTCCACCTGAAGTCCTCTATTTTAATTAGGCGTTGATAATGAAGAAGGAGCGCTAAGATTTATCCTCTGAAAACAACTGAGAAATAAAGTGAAAGTGAAACGTCGTTCAGTTGCGAGACTCGCGGATTGATGGAGTTCGCGACACGCTTTCGCAGCTATCTGTGCGCTGTATTGTCTCGGTATCGGATGCGATGCAATCTTTCTGTGTGGCACGTAGCGCTCATAAAACTGCCATAAAACATCAACTCACAGCATTAATTTTGTCAACAGTCCGTAAATAAATCGGTGTGCGGGCGACATTCCAGCAGTGGGTGAATTTAATTCGGTTGCTGTTGTTGTGGTGCAATTCTGTCTGTCTTTGGTTTTCTGCGATAGAAATAATAGTGATTATTATTTCAAAATCTTTATTTGCTTGAGGTCGTTTTAAATTCCACCACTTTTCTCGAAATTTACTCGTAATTCTTCTAATTTTTCGTAAAGTTCTAAAGAGTAAAAATAGTTCCAATCTTAAAAATATGAATTCAAGTAATCTCAATTACAAGCTGAACTGAAGTCTTTCTTCGTATCTATTTTATTGTATCTTTTTTAAAGTGTTCATCATACGCAACCTACGACAAACTCGATGCTCCTCGCACTCCGGCAACACTTGAAATCAGCAATCAAATTTGACGCGTCTTCCATGACATCGGCAGCCGCAACCATGACAGCGGCAGCAACCTTGATGTCAGCTTGATGTTCATAATGATGCCGTGGTGATGTTGTTGCTGTTGCTGGTCTTGTTATTGTTGTTGTTGCTGATGTTGTTGTTAATACTGCAAAAGGCTGAGAGTCAAGGTTGGCAGATGATGACATTCTACGGCTGCTTCATCGAAGAATATCTGTACTCAGCATCAGTGGTTTCTGTTTGTGAGCAATAATTGACTTCTACGTCTATTCAATCTGGCAACGCCCCGCCAGCACTCACTACTCACTCACAATTCAAGTGAGTATTGAGCCACAGATGAATGAATAGGTTATCGATTATTCTTGCTTTCGTATCGATGATATACGCAGACAACCAATCAAGTGAAGTTGCAAGTTGGGTGAGGCGGCAGATGAGTGAGCGAGCAGATGAGGTGAGGGGCAGATGAGGTGAGGGGCAGATGAGGTGAGAGTTCGTAAAGATTTTTTACTACAGATAAACAGGTGAAAACGTTATGAAGAGGTCGTAACTTCTGTCAGTATTGATGAATGATGGCTGTCAGTTTAATGAAACTTAAGTGTGACGAGGAGAAATAAAACATAAAAACTATAAACTTTGTAAAAGCGAAAATTATTGACAAATAGTGTGGAGGAAATGTGTAGCTAAAAAGCAAATAAATTGAAATTAAATATATCGTACCATCCCATTTTCATAGAGGGGATTCGTGGGGATTAATTGTTGCATTTAAATTGTTAAATTCAATTTCATATCCTCTCTTTGTTTTTTTTTAATTATTTACTTTGAAACCTTTGAATTTTGAGATAATAAAGAATCACAAATGAATTGACATGAAATTTTAAATCAAAAAGAGTCAAAAATTATTTCAAATGAAAGATTGCAATTCTGAATTGATGAGGATTGATTTCGAAATTGAAGTGTTCGCTTATAAGTATGAAATCGTATAGCTTGTCTTGTAAGTTTCTACAAATTTGCATTATTTGCTGGGGTGTTCTTGCACACAAAATTCCTGTTTTCGGGTTTTTGATTTTCTCGTCTTTGTCTTGATTTATCATTTAATTGAAAGCAATACGAGACAATAGAATTGAATTCTCGAAAATGCATTTCAAACGATTCCAGATACGATCGCCAGCCGCAAAGTACTCCAGTCAGTGGCGGTGCCAAGGCTAATCAGTATGCAGCCCCTCGAGTCCCTCGAGCCCCTCGACCCCTCGAGCCCAAGGCATGTCAAAGTCCTGCGTCGCCTTTGGTGTCCGTTGCCTGCAACACACTCATGCTTCGCTTTACTTACGCGAACCGTATTGAACTTCAATTAGGGTGGTGATGGTTGTTGTTGTTGCTATTGTTGTTGTTGTTGCTGTTGTTGCTGTTGTTGTTGTTGCTGCTGTCGTTGTTTTTGTTGTTGTTGGAGAGAACCATGACCAAGAAACTTGCCGCCAGCTGCACGCCACCGCAATGACAAACCAAAATGATAATTTCTGCCATATCAATGCACGATTTTGAGGCTTTTAAGGTTGGTCTGATATGTAGAATAGAATCGCTAGAAGAAGACGAGAGGAGGAGGGGAGCGAATTGAGGGAATTAATTTGATCCCTTACGTGTAAAACACACCCTGAATTTCGGCTGCACTTTTATTTGGTGACAAACGTCCGTTTTTTGTCCGTTTTTCGAATTCAGTTTTTACTTTCATGAATGATTTCAACCGAGCAACCGAGATACTCGTTTTCAGAGGACAAAAAACGCATTTGAGTTGATCAAAAGCCGCACAAAAGCAGTTAAAGACATCAACTGAAACAATTGAATGAAAAAAAAAATAAAATAAAAAACACCAAAAAGTGCAACAAAAAGCTAACACAGAAAACTGAAAGTTTTGTTGCAACCGAGTTTTCGTTTGCGCTTCTTTTTCTCTTCATCTGATTTGAGCCGATAAGGAAAGAAAGTAAAAACCTGCAGCAAAATTTTGCAGCAACCTTCACATTCGCAAAAAAGTGTGTCAGTGCGTCAATGCGTGAGCACGAACCACAACAACAACAACGACAGCAACAACAGCAACAACAACAACAACAACAACAAACAGGGGCGTACGTTTAATCGGTCTTTCCAGGGAACGAGTGATTCCAGTAACGAGTAATCCCAGAAACGAGTGATTCCACAAACGAGTGAATCCAGGAACGAGTGATTCCAGGAACGAATGATTCCAGGAACGAGTGATTCCGGTAACGAGTGATTCCGGGGAAAGGTGATTCCGGTGAAAGGTGATTCCGGTGAAAGGTGATTCCGGGGAAAGGTGATTTCGGGAAAAGGTGATTTCAGTTAAAAAATCGCATAAATTGAGGACAACAAATTTGTAATTTCACAATTTTATATGAGAATTTAATTTATTTAATATAAGAAAATTTGATGTATTGTATTTAATAATTTTGATTCTCCGGGGCAGTTCACTCCACACCTTCCCGCTCACTTCCCCTCTTCACCGCACGCCTATGGCAGCAGCAGAAGAAAGACATTTGGACTGACAGCCAAGAAAACTTTCAGTTTCAATGAAGAGTACAAGTCGGCCATCTATCGGCGCTGATGGGGTTCCACGATTTCGATCTGATGATTTGGTAGCGGGTGTTGAACCCGCGGATGCAGTGCACCGCGTACACATGACTGACACACAATTGCGATCGCACGTCAGCGGCTGACCATATTTGGCCGCCGATAATGATGTGAAAACAGAAAACTCGGAACGCGCGGCGGCAACAATAAGTTTTTCGGTGCAATGAAATCGAAAATGTAGGAAAAAGTTAATCACGTGAAAATGCAAATTAGAAAAACCAGCAACAGAAAGATTTTCACCATTTTTGTGGGTTTTCCTCTTTTCGGTTTCCAATTTAATAAATTTATTCAAAGATTTTGAACATCGACAAAATTTGTTTTGGAATTTTGAATTCAAATATTGCAATTTTGCGATTACAATTGCAATTACGATGTCTGCAAGTTAATCGAAAATGTAGCAGTCTCTCATGCACTCTAACCTCTCTCTCTCTCTCTCTCCCTCTCTCTCTCTCCCTCTCTCTCTCTCTCTCCCTCACTCACTCACTCACTCTCTCGCACACTATTTCTCGCTCCCTCCGACCCCCGTCGCGCGGCGGTCAACGTGGCCGCCGTTTTCGAAGGTGCATAAATCAACGACAAATTAAAGGCAATCATTTCATTATTCAAACGAGTTCGCAGTGACGGCGAACGGAGGCGGTTTCGGCTCGGTTGCGATCGGCTACCGACTGCCGCCGCGACCCGCGCTCGCGATGTCGCGACCAGCGCAAGCGGCTGCCTTGCAAGCGTGCTGGTGGCAGGCGAGTGCGCAGCGAATGCAAATCGCATGCAAACATTATGATTGGGGGGCCACTGCGACCTGACGCGCCAATGTTTCGCTACAAAAGCGGCCGCTGCAGCATCCGCAACCGAGAGCCGTCGACCACGGATGCAGCAGCCACCGTGATCGCGGCGGCGATCGTTGGGTGTGCGAGAGATCACGACGGACGATTTATCGTCGCTCGCACTGGCGGCCGCAATTAGCGCGAGACTACGAAATGTCAACGCAGGAGCGAGCGGTCGACCGACTTGAGTTCAAACCGCAATATCGGCCTTCGTAAATTAAACGCGAGAGAGAGAGCGCGGGGGGAGGAGAGCGCGTGCTTCTCATCGACTCAGTAATCAGAAGCCACGCAAGGAATGACAGTTGCAAATTGCATTCTCGATTAATCCTGCGAAATAACATGGTTGCCCTCTCCTCACTCCAGTGCGAGGGACCTTTTTATGGTTCAGCTGTCTTCACCTCCACCACCCTGCCTGGAAAAGTAAGACGCGACCGACTCGGTCTGCCAGTTCATGTAGGTCACATTTTCACTCTCCGCCGAGCATGAGCGTTAATTTTCCCGAAAAAAGAAAGCATTTGATTGGCGCAGCTATAAATTAGTGATCGCATAACGCTTAACTTCCCGACTCGCGTATATACTGAACTTTTCGCTATTTATTTCGTATTTCTGGCACACAACCTAACTGGCAACTTCGGCTCAACCTACCGGTGGCTTCGTCTCGATCACTTCAGTTCCCGTTTTCTTGCCAAACCCCCCCCCCCCCTTCCCCTCCCCCACCCATCAGTTTTGTCCGCGCTGACTCTCCTAATTAATAATTCCTTTTTCGCTTGTCTACAAAAGATAAGCGTCGATAAAAGGGACACGAAATTCAAATTTAAAATTTGGAATGAGCTTCCGTGCCGTGCTTGAGTTTGCCGATCGTCCGCAGTGCTGGCGCAACCTTATATGGGTTCAAAGTTGCTCCATATCGAAACTTTTTTCTTCCTACTTGATACACATTTCTTCCCATAGATTTTCTTTACTCTCTAATAAAATCTTATAAAGTTCCATATATAAGATTTGGATTTAACTAGCTTTTCAAGCGGGTTACTTAAAATTGCTACATGTAATTGTAAATGTAACTGAGAAGGAGGCGAGATACTTATATCTCGAAGGGATATCCGTTAATTCTTCTACTCGAGGAAGGTATATCTAGATATTGGCTTTTTCATGGGAAATGCAGAGAATATCAGATGGATACCGTCGGAGATAAGACAGCATCTCACTTTATTCTACCGGGAGAGGGAGGATAACCTTTTGAAATGAGAGATTTTATAACTTTGTTTCTCTATAATACAGATATCAAACTAAAGTTATTTTGAAGCCAGTTTGTTAAGCCATCTGTGTGTGGCACGGGACCATTTTCGTAACTCTTGGAATCTTTTGTTTCGACTTGTAATACAGGGCGAGATCTACCAGATTCAAGTTATCGATTAAAATTCACCATTCCACCACCACTCACTGACACAGCTGATACCTGAGTACCCGAATTCCTAAATAATTCCATTTCTCAGTGACTGCATCACTGACTGACTGACTGACTGCATCACTGACTGACTTAATGACTGACTGACTGCCTGACTCAATGACTGACCAAACTCTGAATGAAGGTGAACACCATTTTAGCGTCTCAACGCAGTTCAGGCAGAAAATCCAGGATGCCTATGAAAACTTATTGATTTCCCACCTCGGATCGGGAGATCTACGACCCGAGATCTACGACGAATTGGTCGGCAGCTTTATTTGGTCAACGCATAAATTTTCAGCTGAGGTGATCAAAACGAAAGCTGATAAATTGTTCGCTCAATTTCGAATTTGGACAAAGAGAATTTGTACAGCATTAATTTGGCAGCGATATTTTACATTTTCAAAGCACATGTATTCACTCCTCATTTGCATTTTGAGTGAAAAATTTTATACCCAAAAAGGTGAAAAAACGACCAACAAAACGACCAACAAAACGACCAAAAGACGACCAAAAAACGACCAAAAACGACCAAAGAACGACCAAAAATTCGACGAAAAAGCGTTTGCGGAAAGTTAATGCTTGTGAGCCGCGGAAATTCGTTGTGTGCACCGAAGTGCAAGTGATTCCATCTTCAAAGCCTCGAATGTCTCGTCGTGTGGCGGGCTATCGTATGCATGTGGCAGGAACGACACCATGTGCAGACGAGTGCACAGATTTCCGCACTCATTTCGCCCTGCCCCTCCTCACCCCTCGCCGGACCAGCAGTGAGTGCCTCGGTTATGTTCTGCACGATTATGCTAATCACAGGGAAAGTGAAGCCTACAAACACATGGCGCTCTTATATTATCGATCAGCTGATGAATTCACTACTTTTTCTAATGCCATTGCCACTTTCAATACTATTTTAACTATGGCTGTATTTACTATTTTATTACTACGATATTTACTTCCTTCTCTTGTCACTTCGGTTATGCGTCTTGTGAGGGTGAATACCAGCTGGTCAGTTCGAACTCTCCTGTCAGTGATGTATGGTTGACACACGCATTCCTAAGGAGTTTTGTTGTGAGAATTTACTGTGTGAGAGTCACCATAACTCTCCTGAGAGAGAGAGAGAGAGTCCTTGTGGCTGACAGTGTCAGTCACGTCTTGCTGAGTAATAAAATACAGCTGTTTACTATTGTTCCATCTTTCAGTCGTGAAAGTCACTCATCGTGAAAGTCACTCATCGTGGGAGTCACTAATCGTGAGAGTCACCACGTGAGAGTCACCACGTGAGAGTCACCACGTGAGAGTCACCACATGAGAGTCACCACGTGAGAGTAACTAAGCGTGGGACACTTGAGATCTTAGTAGCACTCAATTATATTCACATGTAGGCAGTCACTAATTCCATAGTCATTCGGTGACACTATTTTGGTGACTGTCACTCAAAAATAGTTCGCTTGTGTTTGACGGCTTGGTGACGGATGACAGTCACTCGCTTATTGTCACCTGAAAACCCACTGACTGGCACTCGATGATAGTGTTATCTAACTGATTCCTGATGGCACGTCACCAAATCACCTTTGAATAGGCATGGGATGGTAATCACCTCGTGACGACCATTAAAAAAATCTTAACGTTCAAAATGGTTTCTCGTGAAAAAGTATCGTGTGTACGTCGTGCAGCAAAGTGAAGACTGGGTTCCTCCCAGATACCGATTGGGTTGCCTTTTTCGCGGGTTCGGTATTTAATGTTGATACGAGCGATGCAAAATATTGTATATCAGATGCAAAGTGCAAGAAAGGAGAAGTTGGTGGCCGAAAATAATGCACGGAGATGGCAAATAAATCTCGGCGGCGGTGGTGGTGGCGGAGACGGTGGCGGAGACGGTGGTGGCGACGGTGACGGTGACGGTGGCGGCGGAGGTGACGACCGATACCTGACTTACTACTAATTTACGTTTTCGCTGGAGTGAAGCTAAATTCGAAAATTTCACCCCTGCAGCGATGAGCGGAAAATCTGCGGAGTTTGAAATTTCGGATGACTGACAGCAGAAGTCAGGCGTGTGCATGCACGACGTGCAGGAAGATTATGCAGTACTTAATGGCAACTAAATAATGTTACGATACCGATTATATAAGTGTTTTCTCACTGCTTTGAGATCTGAGATTGAGATGCACAACAGATTCCTCTGGCTGATTTTCACTTAAGATTTTTCCTCTACTATAAATCGAAGATTGCGACAGCAAATTAAATGTTGTGTTCGCGTTAATGTTTCATCATAAATTTTTAGGTTGTTTATTATGTGGTTTACGTTTGAATGAACGTTGGAATTTTCAGTTCAGCGTTGCTAAATTGTTAAATTAATATTAATTAATGGTTTCCACTGATTACTTGCATTATAATGAGGCAATAAAATCTCTTTTTGAGCGTTAAAATCTAAATATTATCGAATTTCTTTTTTTGTCTCTTCTTTCTCACTAAATTGTGAGACTTTTTTCCTCCTCACATCATCATCAGCATGATCATCATTAGCTGCGGCCTCATCATTGTTGGATCGAGCCAATTCCATCGTGCAACACTGTAGCAATTTTTGCACGCAGCTGCCAGCGGAGAAGAAATACGAGTGTTTGCAGTGAAGTAACGCTGCCGACGTTGCCACCTAGCGCTGTTTATTTGGAAAATATTTCTGCGAGAAGCGGATGTGTGGCGAGTATACGCGAAAATAGATTGCCTGGCATTCGGTCGAGGGATGCCATCATCCATCGCAGCTGCCCGTCAGCGCAGCGAACCCAACAATGCGAGGAACGAGAAGCTGCGATGGTTGAGGAAGCTGGGCGCGGCATGCAACGCAATCCGCCTGATTAGGTGGCGCGAACCCAGACGCAACAATTATTATTTATAGATTCATTCAATTCGCGGCACGCATGATCATCCGCGCATCACGCAGGCCGATGCGAGCGCTGCGTCGCTCGTCTCTCACGCGCGTACTCGTCTCTCGCGGCTCTTTGTGCACAAATATTTATGCATTCCAAGTATTTCCGCCTTCGAAGAGGCGGCGCTGATGTTTGCAGCCAGAATGCAATCCCAAGTAGACGCAGAAGGCAACGAAAACGGTTTTCGCAGATTGGAATTTTAATGCCCTCGGAATGTGATGCGGCGGCACAGCGTGAACACCTGAAATACCGTTGAGCCGCTGAGGGAAAACAAGGCTTCGCAAGTTTTTAGCGAAGGTGGCGGGAGAGAGAAATTAAAAAAAGACGGATGCTGACAGAAAGAGTCGTCCGAAGAGGGAGAAATGGAGACCGAGAGACACCCAATTTGAATCTGAAACTCTTTTTGAAATTGATTTCGCAGTAGAAACAGCTAAATAACTGTTCTCTCTCCCCCCCCCCCCACTCCCTCTCTCCCACCGACCCTTTGCATGTGTGATAAAAACACAACAGAAGTCTTTTCTGCTCCCTCTCATCTCTTCCTCTCTCTCTCGGGTGTCGAGTTTGCAAACATGCAGACGACATAAAATTATTGCACGCCATTTATATCGCAGCAGGGAGGAGTACACGAATTTGTTCCTCATTTAAATTGTGATTTTCCATCACACTTCTTGCAGTACCATCGGTTATTTTAATACAAGCGACGAGCGGCTTCTTTTGATATCCGAAATTATCAAAAGGGTTTCTCATTTCAAGCGACAGTGACAGAGAAGATAATTTTTAAGTGGTACAGAATGTCAGAGAATTTAAATTATTCACATTTCTCAAGATGAGAAACTTTAATGAGACGGTTAAGGAAGCTGAATTCCGATTAAGAAAAACGAGAGACGAGAGAGAGAGAATAACATGAAAATCAAAGTTGTGAGTGTTGGTGCGGAGAGAAATAACAGCAAACGGAATCTTCTTCGTAACACTCTTCCAGCTTTTAATTCCTCATTTAAACAATAAAACGAAATTTTCTGTACGAAATGGTTGAGCAATTCATTTGCCTGCTCAACTCACAGCAGGGCAAGGAATTCATGAAATATCTGGCGCACCAGCTGCACCATCCGCTTCATGCGATCGCGGCGAAGCACGAAGCATCCGACATCAGCAGACATCCAGCATTTTATAGGTCAGGAGAGTAATTAAAATTGGATTTGCTAGATAAAATGGAAAATATTTAAAGAAGCGGCAGCTGCTTTGCATCCATCCACTCGCCGGAGATTTCCTCGCATCGACGTTCAATGTGCGCGCGAACAATGGAAGCCACATGTTGCTCCAACCGCGCGATTGCCTCACCGCAATTAAATTGAGCAACATAAACTGAACCACTGAAACTCTGGCAGTTCAATCCAATTCAATTCAAAGCATTTCCGTTTCATTCTTGTGTGCGGAGTTCTTTTCTTAAATTACGCTAATGGAATTACCGATGCTGCCTCATTGGATTCGAATTCGTAGACGCGACGCGACCGCATAACTAATTTGGAAAAAATGTTTTCGACTTGCCAACCGAAACACCTACGAAACCCACACAACGACCACCACAACCTGAACGCCTGAGCTTAATTAATCGGTTAGGCGAAGAAACAAATCGATTTGGCTTGTGATTGTTCTCTCCCTCTCTCTCTCTCACTCTCTGTCAGGGGCAGAGAGGTGGGCGGAAGGTAGACCGACTTATTTGAGTCGTCTTTCGTTTGGACGTCCAATGATCGCTTCCAAATGCCAACAAGCTTCTCGTTTTTGTCCCACTGCGGATGAAAGTATGCGGAAGAAGTTGGAATTATTTTTGTAAGATTTCGCTATATCAGAATTCTTTCATTGCTTCTTGTGGTTGTTGTTATTTCAGGAGCAATTCATTGAGTAAACGAATGAGAAAGAGAGAGAATGGAGGAGATTATTTCAACAACAGAGTCAACTACACAAAAGTGTAAATAACAGAGCATCATCTCAGAGAGTTTAAGCAGAGTGCTGTCTCTGGTAAGATATTTCCTAACACAGCTGTTAGTTGCTGTCTTAACAGAGATGTTAGAGGCTGTCTTAGCAGAGCTGTTAAATCCTGTCTTAACAGAGTCGTTCAGTTCAGGTGGCCTACATTTGAAAACCTTCATTTCAGATCAATTTATTGGTTTTAATGAAAGATAAAGATGAAGAAATTTGAGTTATTTAAAAAATAAAATTCACCCAAAAGTCCTGCTTGTTTTATTTCATAATTACATAAGAAAATATTAATTGTTCGTGTCCGCTTTTGAAAGACTTTAATTTGTGAAATAGTTCGCGTGTTTCAGATATTTTATCGCTTTAATCAGCAGCTATTAAGTCACCGCTCCCCCTTCAGTTTCCCCTCTAAAATTCCGATGATCATAAATTGTGGGGCCGCACAGTAGGGTGTATTTTGGTCAAGTGAGTCCAACCTTCAACCACAGAAAAGCCAAATTATCGACAAAACGACAAAAACGGACACACGAACGTTGTAACTCTTGGTTTGCATATCCTGCGGTCATTTAATTGATTACACATTAAGTTGCAAGCGCGTTGCTGCACACTGCAACTGCGCTTGAAATATCCGAGTTGCCTCCGAAAAGTAAAATTGCAAAATTATTCCAAATAATATCAGCAGGACACACGCTGGCGGCGAAATGCTACACAACGAAGAAGAAGAAGAAGAGGAAGAAGAAGAAGAAGAAGAAGAAGAAGAAGAAGAAGAAGAAGAAGAAGTAGAAGAAGAAGATGGTACAACTTTGTTTTTGATTTTGCATTAAATTCCTTAAAAATTACAGTGAGCTAAGTTGCTGGAGAAAATAAAAACAAATTGTGAACATTTCACGAGTGTCTTGTGAGTGAGACACACGAGTGACTCGTATGTGACTCGCGAGTGACTCGTATGTGACTCGCGAGTGACTCGTATGTGACTCGCGAGTGACTCGTATGTGACTCGCGGGTGACTCGTATGTGACTCGCGAGTGACTCGTGAGCGAAGCATCAATATTAAAAGAAGGTTAATGAAGAGGAAAGGGAGAAAAGAGAGTAAGAAATGATTCCCTCTCTCAAACGCGACTTTACAGTCTTCATAAAACGAAAGATTCAAGAAACGAACTGGTTGATGCATCTATTTATTCAATTTTAATATTTAGTTTAATTATAATTAAATATAAATATTTGTTTAATTAAATAATCATATTTAGTAAATTTAAAATTTACGAAATTGAAAGCCCTTCTTTGTTCCGTGTTAAATTTAAATTAGAAAAAAACTTAAATAATTCTTTTTTAACAAGTTTAAATTAGAAAAAAACTGAAATAATTCTTTTTTAACAAGTTTAAATCAGAAAAAAACTGAAATAATTCTTTTTTAACAAGTTTAAATTAGAAAAAACTGAAATAATTCTTTTTTAACAAGTTTAACATGAAATATTTGTGCACAGTAATGCAGAAAATTTACAAAGCAGACAAATTAAAACGCTTTTCTTGAGAAATCGTGACTACTTGCATTTACTTGATGTTGATGTTGCTTTCGTTTTTCGTAGCAACGAAAACGCGGCGACAAAGAAATGAAAACAAAGAAACATAACAACGTTGAGACACTTTTACGCTCTTTGCGGCTTAGAAATTCGTTGGGAGGATTTTTTAAACGTTGCTGAATCAAACGACAACAACAACAACATTAAAACACGGGAGGGGAACTCAGCCATTTTTGTTGCAAGTCTTTCTTACGAGACAAAACGCGCAACACGATCGCAACGCGCAACCTTAACAGGGCGCCAGTAACCCAATTTTTTGCGAACTGAATTCATTTCAAGCGAAACATCGTTGCAACTCAGCGCAGAAGCGCGAGCGGGAGACTGGCAGGGGATTTTCATGGTGGTTTTCGGCATTAGAAAACGCGCTTCGAACTTTCGGTGAACTCGGGGCGGCGAACGACGAGGATCCTCATATTCTCTCGTATCTCTCGCGGCTTTGCTCTCCTCCTTCGCGCGCGGCATCACGAGGAAGCGTCGTCGCAGTTTTCACTTATTCAAATGAGTTTCCTTTTCTGGTGCGACCGCCTTATGAAGTCGTCTCGAGGAAAGTGAAACCGAAGTGACACCATCGAGTGCTGAGAAGCGAACGCAGGCGAACACAGCGCGCCAGCAGCAGGCGGGTTGAATGGCTGCCCTCAGACGAGGGTGCGCGCGTCCTCTTCGGCAATCCGTTCATTGATCGTCGCCGCTCGTGTGTGTGGAAAATTGCATGCTATTTATTTTCGTCTCCCCGTTGACGTCATTTGAATGACATCGAAATCGCGAAGGCTTCGTGCGGCACGCGATTGCGTTGATTGGCTGCGAGAAGATTTTGTATGAAACAAACGTTGAATTTAAGAATCGAACAAGAAAAAAACAGAAGGGTTAAGGGAACTCCAATGCACTCAAATCGCAGTCATCGCAGTCATGATAAACGAGATGATAAACCAACCAACCTCAACGCGGTTCAAAAGTTTGAAGTTTGGCAAGAAAAACTGTCACACGAGATATTTATCGGCTTCACACACAGCAACCGTATTTCAGTGCAACGATAATTTTGAGAAACTTTCACAATTTCTGCCGAGCCACAAATTAAAAAGGGGCGAAGAAACCGAATGCGAGAGATTTCAAGTGCACCGAATGTGAGCACAGACAGGTACGCGATGGCGATGGCGGTGGCGATGGCGATGGCGATGGCGATGGACCACCCAACGGCGGTCACACAATGCGATGACTTCGAGGTGAAGGAGTGGGAAAGAAGGGAGGGGGAAGTGGGAGGGGGAGGGGGAAGACCCTCATTGCTGGATGTCAGGTGAAGGATGCAGAAGCGCGCCTTCATTTTTCGGTTTCACTTGATTTGTCAGCACAAAAGCGGCAGCGAAAAATGCGGTCCACTGATGTTTTTCTTTTTTTTTTGGTGATAAAACAAGAAGAGGATCAACTGAGAAAAAGAAAACGATCTACAAGGATCTCAATATCCTTCTCCGCGGGATTGTTGAACCTTTCCAAACATTTCCGAATCACATTTCATCGCATTTCTTGACGCTTTGAAGTTCCTCGTCGCAGTGAGTCTTCGCATTGATTAAGATGTTTATTGGTTTTTGTTGTTGTTGTTGTTGTTGTTGTAATGACAATATACGAAACCGATACGTCGAAGTTCAAACGACAACAACAACAACACTTTGACATCGTGTTCAACGTGAACGATGCGACCGCGCTAAAAATCCTCTTTAATAACAATTAATTTTCAGCACGCTTTCGTTGCACGTTAACAAGGAAAAGACAACAACAATAACAAACAAACAACAACAACAAACAAACAACAACAACAACAAATAACAACACTCACTTGTTGTACCTCTCATTACTCGGATAATCAGCCAGCCTCTCGCTCGTACCACCAAAACCATCATTAAAAATAGAAAAAAATTGCTTCTTCCAAAATAAATAAACAAATAAAGCAGCAAACAAATAAAGCAACCAACAAATAAAGAAACAAACAAACAAACACTGCTAACCGCCGCTTCACTCGAGTTGAAAATTTGCGGTAGCTGATGCGCCGCGATGCCGTTGCCGTTGCAGTTGCCGCTGCCGCTGCCGTTGCCGCTGCCGCTGCCGTTGCCGCTGCCGCTGCCGTTGCCGCTGCCGTTGCCGCTGCCGCTGCCGTTGCCGCTGTCGTTGCCGAAAACGTGCTCGGAGTAAAAGTAGCGAGACGGAGCATCACGTTGACGTCTGTCGGTCGAGTTGCTTCGTTGGCCATGCAACTTATGCAACAAACAATAGCGAAAATTGTGCATTTAATTGCGGCAACTAGTAGGTGGTGGTTGTTGTTGTTGTTGCTGCTGTTATTAAAGATTTATTTGACCTTGATCGGCGGAAGTGTGGACGAAACAACACTCAATACTAATGAAGCAGCATGTAAAACAAAAGACTTAAGACACGAACTTGTTTGATGCTTACATGTATGCAAATGCACACACACATACACACACACTTAAGTAATGTTGCGACGTTTGCTGCATTAAAGGCGTAGGAATTTCATTAATAATCCATCATGGCAATAAATAACATTGAAAAATTGGTTAAGATTCCATTTAATTCAAAATCCAGAAACCATAAATATAAGAAAACATCATAAATTGGTTTAAATCTGTTTAAACTAAATAATTTCGCATCGTTTTCAAATGCAATTAAAGTTCGTCACTTTCCTATTTAATAGAACTTTGACGGTAAGTTCTCAGCCACTTTGGATTACCTAAAATATATCGAATGTCTTTTATAATATTGTTATTTTTCTAACAACAAATAATATAGAAAATATCACGGATATAAAAATTATTGAGACATTTCAACTCGTTTCTTCACAGCCACCATTCTGGACACACAACGCTCGATAAGTATTGCGACACGACAAATCACGAATGGCTTTTTCTGCCGTTCTTTACAAAAATGTTTTTTCTAAAAGGTTGAATTTTATGTTCAAATTTTTATTTATGCGTCTTTTCTCAAAATTTCATTCATCAAAAAACAAAAAAGCGTCCAAGTTACAAATATCGAGTGGAGAACTTCTGCGTTTGTCTGAGCTGGATTATTTATGGAGTTTATTGAACGCTACAACGAGCCCGAGCCAGATGTTTGTTTACCTTTCAGTCATTCTTCAGCTTGACAGCAAAGCCAAGTCAAGTCGAGTCGCGTCGAGCCAATCGAAGTCTGTAAAAGAGTGTAAAGTTAACAAGAAAACAATTGTTATTGATGAACTTCGTATGTTGACGCGGATTTCCGACGTGACCCGCGTCTGCGTTTGCGGCGAGTCAAATAAGTCTTTCAGCAGATGAAAAATGACTGCACGAAGTCACTGAAAACAGTCGTTGTTTTCTTTGTTGGCTTGTAAGACAAAAACCTTCGTAACTTCAAGAATAAATAAGTAGAGAGAATCGACGTTTAAGCGAAGAATCTCTTCACAACCACAAGGAGCCAAAGACTGCCTTCTGACTCGTTTAAATTTTTCTACAGACTTGGAATTCTTTCGGGTGACAATACCTCGATAACTGACAATAAAGGCGAGTCACTTCTGCTCTCGTGAAGAATCTCCTCGGTCTTGCGCGAGAAATAAAAGCTCAACTATTTGTCGCGACCATCCACGCCGGCTGTGACGCGGATTCTCCTCGCTTCGGTCATCTTAGTGGGGGAATTAAAGTGACATCATTAACCCGACTGACTTACCTTGTAAGTCATTCGCGCTGGAGTGCGATGCACGAGGCTCGCACTTTGTTGCCGCAAACGAGCTGCAAAGCCGGTCAATGCTGCTGCTTTTCAGCAATTAATATCGCTGAGAATTGAAAGTAAAGCAGAAATACGAGCTAAAGCTGAAAATTAGAAGCTCTTAACTGAAGGAAACGCACACTTAAGTCTTGTCTATCACAGTCTACACTTAAACTTAGTTTTTTCTTGACCTTCAGGAGGAGGAGGAGGGGAGGGGAACCTTGACTCCTGCTTTCTTGAGTGCAACAAGTGTAGACAATAAATAAGCTTGTATTTCTTTGATTTTCAACTGAATAAATTTGCTACCACTACCTCCACCCCTTCAACACCGCGCCCCCTACAACACCACGCCCCTTCTCCCACTTCCCCCCTTCACCCGCCACTAATAATGCAATCAGCCAAACTGCACTCGAAGCTTCCACGTCGTCCGCTGTGTTGCGGACTCGTAGGCCGTCGACGTAGATCAAGTTAATCGCGCAACTTCGAGCTCGCATGGCCTGGAGAATGCAATCAGTTCACTTCCATCTCATTTCACTTCCACTTTCGGAAAGTCATAAATTATATAAAAAAATACATATTTTATGATTTTTCCTCTCCTCGGCGTTCGATAATTTTCGGAGATTTTTTCCACTTACTTCATTTTTCGCGACAGCTCGCGATTAAGTGGTTCCATCAACTTTAACTGGCTATTGTTTGGAAGCGACATTACTTTCCTGACGTTTACAGCTACAGATCGGTCATCGTCTGTAGCCATCAAGCAGTCGGACGAAATCGAAAGTTTTAAAGCGACGGGTGGCGCGGTAAGGGAGCAACAGGTGGATTTTTGTAGTTCTATAGTTTTTTTTTGTAATTTCATGCAATTCAAAATTTATTCAACTATTTTAATTTTGTCAAAATGATGACTTTCTTTTGTTAATATGACGAATAACTTTGTCAAAATGATAACATTCGTTTGTTAATATGACAAAAGAAGTTGTTGATATGAACAAATTACATTGTTAAATTGAGAAGAATTTTCGTTGTCTTCCAAAATTTCTTTTCTTAATTCAAAAAGATTTTATTTCCAAATTTTACTCTATAACATTTTTAGGAAGTCACTTGTTAAATATGTTTTGTCAAACTTCATGGACAAGCGAGTCATTAGCGGTGACTGACCATTATCTGCTTGAGTCCGACGATCGAAATGCAGAGATGTCAACTTAACTTTGCTGGCAGGATTTCAATGATTAGACTCGCAGTGAGAAAGTGAGGTAAGAGAAATAAAAAGGAAATTGATTGGATTTTTTAAAACTGAAGTGTTGACCACGCGAATCGCACTTAAGTGCAATGCAAACACTTCGCTGATATCGATTACCGCCAAATCAGTGCATTTCGCGCGTCGCTATCGCGGAATTCGATATGCAAATAAAGTCACTTAAATTGCATGATCGGCACGAGTATTGAAGATAACTAATCTGTCAGGTTGTCGAGTGTCAAACACTTGAGCGAAGACGCTGATTGACATTCCTAAAGCCAACGTGGAAGCCGCGGAGTTCGTATTTTGGACCAGGAATGCAATTCGATCGGCTGGACTCTACTAACGAAAGCGAATGTGAGCAAGAAATCAAACGATTTCTTTCAACTGAAAAAAAATCGATATTACATGAAGTAAATATTTGTAAATAAATATTTTGAAAAAAATGAAAATAAATGCAGGAAACGCAGGCGACTACAAGTGAAAGTGCTTTGAAATAATCTGCTAATTGAACCGCCGAAGAGCATCATCATCATCAGCGGGATCATCATCGTCGCGTCCGCCATTTCCATGGACGCCGCACATTCGATCTTGCGCGATCCCATCGGCTCAATGCGATCTTCCTGTGCGGCGTGCGGTGCCGCTTGAGAAACTCATAAAACAGCAAATCAGCACATTAATTCCGCTAACAGCTCATAAATTGAAGCTGCGGCACCGCCTACCTGTACCACCGACTCGTGGCTTGCCTGTGTTTTGTGTTTATTCAAGGCTATCGAGCAACACAAACCAGGATTAAACGCGAATTAAAGTTTAAACGGTTTTAATAGGAATTCAAACACCTTCAAATGGAGCTCTGAATTCCATTGGCCTGAGAACGAAGCTGAGTTGATCGAACTTGAAATTTAAACGATTATCCTTCTTGTGTGTGAAGAACATAAAATGAAATCGGTACGTTTGTCTCCGATAATAAATGTTTGAGCTGCCGATCATTCAATTTCGGCAAACAAGCGCCGGTCTGAGTGAGGATGGGCATCTCTGAGTTGACTTAAGATACCACGAGACACAAAATGTATCTACAAAATACAAATAAAAACATGAGTTTTCCGAGTTTTTTGTCGTTCGTTTCAATGTTTATTTTAATTGCTTTTTGTATCTCGTTACAACCAAATTAATTGGAAAACATGTAAATGTAACGAGTTCGAATCTCAGTTTGTGGCGCCACTCGTCGTCCTGCAACGTGGGGTGTTGTCGTCAGAAACGTTGCCACATTTCTGTTTTCTCGTACCGCTGTTGACCCAAATTTCGGCAGTTTGAATCCGGTGGCTGTGAACAGCTGCAATCTAGCTGCGTAGATTCGTGATTTGATTTTGAATTTAATTGATTCACTTCATTCGCGCTTCGGGGGCAACCGTGACCGCAACACTCGCTGTCCTTACAAACTGCTGACAGCTAAATGACAGAAAATTCTGTGAGAAGTTGGCATCCCCGTGAACTACAATCTCTAATTTTCGGGGATGCTTCGTGGGCTATTTTACACGAACTACTTGCAAGCCAAATAGTTGTTCCATTTTCAGTTTAAGTCTGACTGAATCGATCCAAACTGCAGAAGTTCGTTCTGACATTTTCGTGACCCTTGCAAAAGCTACCGCTATCAATGTTTTCGCAGTTCAGTCTGTCGGCACACCTTTCTACAAGTATTACGAGTTTTAGTCCACAGCACACTGACTTGACTTTGCATAAATAAAATGTCATTACGGCAAAAATATCAACATGTCAAAAGTGTCAGTCAAGCTGCAGACAGATGAAAAATGACAGCACGGGAAGATGACATTTGAGAACTTCTCTCTTCTGAGTCCCCCAATCAATCAAGACTGCGACTGCAATATAATAAGTTGTGTGCACGCCAACAACTGCACGTGGAAAAATACTTTACGATTACCAAGAAAAGAATTATAAAAACGAAATTCAGTGAAGATTGCATTTTGAAAGTTATTATGCAAGTCAATATTTCGAATTTTTCCATATTTCTGCAGCAAAAGAGAAGCGGAAAATTCTTTCTGTGTAAGATGGCGAAAATCTATTCATCTAAAGGTCTCTTCACAGCGTGCCGTCTGCGAGTTGCGCCTGCGCAAAGTGATGAAATGTTTTAACGCTTAACGATTTACCAACCTTCAATAAGCCAACAGTTCACACGCGATATTTTTTCTTTCCTTTATCCTTCGGCAAAATGACGCACAGACTCAAGAAAGGCGTCCACTAAATAAAGTGACATTTCTGTTTTAACGCAGACCATATTCGTGCCTCAGAAGTTGATTGATTTCGTAGCGGATGTTGAACCCGCTCACCATACATCGATTACTCGAGCCAACCATATTTGATCATCGCGATAATGATCTCTCC
This sequence comes from Sicus ferrugineus, assembly GCA_922984085.1. Taxonomy (NCBI): domain Eukaryota; kingdom Metazoa; phylum Arthropoda; class Insecta; order Diptera; family Conopidae; genus Sicus; species Sicus ferrugineus. The sequence goes on along the minus strand of OV277350.1, from coordinate 36,847,292 downwards.
CGCGATACCATCTGTCCCGCGATAATCTTGTCGCCCGCGATAATCTTGTGGCCCGCGATAATAACGTGAAAGATAAATATTGACGACATTATAGTAATTCAAATTGCAAATCAGATCGAAAGATCAAATGAAAACGATGCTTAAACGATATAGAAAATGGAATCCCGAGATTAGAGATAAAAATGTTGTTGGTCAGCAGTTGCCCTCAACACGGGCGAAATAAAATTTCCAATATTGAAAATCTCTACTCATGCAGAGATCATCTTGCATGTTGTGCTCTCCGATATCGTGTCTAAAAGCGATTACGTCATTAAAAAAGTGACTAGAAACGTATACTGGGAGCAACAAAAAAATAAATTAGTTTCATGAATGGGTAAATAAAATATGAATATAAAATATGACCAGAAATACACGAAAATACAAATAAAATGAAGTGAAATAATGTATTTTCGTATCTTCCGACAAGCACGCACCGCAAATTACGAAAAACCACGCAAATCCTAAAAAACTTGTCTTCTAAGCGAGGCGATGCTTTTGATTCAAAATGAATCCTGATGTAAGGCAGTTACAATCTTTCGGGTTTTTAAGTGTGTCTTTTGCGGTAGGTAAATTAAAAATTTGTGAAAATTTCTTTAATGCCAACAATCGGAATCGAAACGTTTAAATCTTTTCTACGGCAGGGAGAGAGCGATTAATGGAGAGAGATAAAGAGAGGCAGGAAGTGAGCAATTAAAAAAGTGAGAAAGAAGCAAGGAGAGCGCGATTAAAACAGGGAAAGAGAGAGAGAGGGATAGAGGGAGAGAGATAGGTGTGAAGAGAAAGAGAGGCAGAGATAGAAGAAGAGGGATTAAGAGAGACAGAGAGCGAATAAAATTGAAATATACGTAGAGAGGGAGGCAGGGATACAGTTTAATAGAGAGTGAGAGAGAGAGAGAAAGATTAAAATTATTTTTGTTTTAATTTATTAAATAAAAGAGTAAATTAAATAAAAAAGAAAAATTAAATAAAAGAGTAAATCCGTGTAATTTAGCAAAGACTGAATTAGGAAAACAATTTATACGAAACTAAACTTATGACACTTAAATTTTTTACTAATTAAATTGTCATAAATTCATAGTTTCTCCATTCCTCATTTTTAATTATAATAATTAAATAGTTCTGTATTACTTAAATCATTAAAACGAATTTATTTTATCATCTTTATAAGAACTTAATTTAAATGCGCTTACAGACAAATGACAATTGCTGTCATTATTTCCTTTATTAAGCTTAATAATGTGTGACCAACTTGTGTCACTAGTGTACTTGTCATTTTACAATAAAGTCGTATTCCATTCTTTTTGTCACTTTCATACAGTAATTCTTGTATAATTTTAGTACATTCATCGTTTCAAGCAATTTTCCATGCATTTGTCACTAAATATTTGACATGAGGATGTGTTCGTGTAAACAGTTTGAGTGTGGGTGGTGGGTGGTGTGTAAACGCGATGCGCGATGTTGCGAAACGCGTACTGAACCCTGAAGAATGGACGCCTTTCAATTTTTGTTCCACAATCTTTCTTTCGCTTCTTTGTCACTAAAATCGCGTCATTTTTAACGATGAATTTTCTGTCATTCTGTCATAACCCACCAATATTGGTACCAGTATTTATACAAAACCCACCAATACTGAAACCAGTATCCAGTATTTTTACACTCGTTGCCTATATTCCACCAATATTGATGTGTATTCACCGCAATTGCCTACTTTTAGGAGGGGGTTTTAAATAGAAAATTTATATTTATTCGTCGAAGAATCGAAATACCTGCAGCGACATTGAAACCAAATTTAGTTGGAGCTGCAGAACCAGGTTATGCTGAAAAGCGTAAAGATTGGTGTCGATTGAGCTTCAAGAAATCCAATTTCCGAATGGTGTTTAAGTCATTATGATGACGTGTCATCACTGAATTCGGTTGTCCGGTTGCAAAATCTACATACATTTTTGTGGACTTTTTGTGTACTATGGCTGGTAGTAGTGTGTAGTGTGTTTCCAGGTGCGTACTCTCCCCCAAATGCGAATCTTTCTATACGAGTTTACAAATGCAATATTCTTTTATTATTAAAAATACTTTTCCAACGTACACTTTTTCGAATTTCATACTTTTATAATTTCTGCAACCCTGTTGAACAACCCGAATGAACAACCCTGAAAAAATGGACGCCATTAATGACAGATTGTCATTATTTATAGTGTTGGGAACTATCGAGTGATTTCAACTATCGAAAGTTAGTAACTGAATTAATTACTGGATAGTTTTTAGTGAAACTATCGAATGTATGAATATTTTTCAACAATGAAATTACTGAATAGGTTTCATTTGATAGTTCCCAACACTATATTCCTTGGTGTACAACTAACATTAATTTCATAAAATGCTGTGACATCTGGATTGGCACAAATTGCATCGAACGATGTCTCTATTTCTTGTGAAATCCTCCCACGCAGATGACCTCTTTAATTTGAATATAAATAATTCCGTGTTTGTTTTCAGTGTGTGTTCAACGCTTTGTTGTGTGGCTCCTTCAAATATCGAATAATTTACTCTGAATGATTTTCGGAATTACTAAAAGCTTTCGAATAAATTTAAAGAGTGGATAGATTTAATAACTGAATGAGTGAATTATTCAATAGTATTTAGTAATTATGAAAATCATTAAACGAGTGAATTATTCGATAGTCTAAACTATCGAATAATTGAATATGTTTCAAATATCGAATAACTCAATAGTTTTTATTCGATAGTTCCCATCACTAATTATTTACCATTTAGCTTGGAGTTCCGTTTCGTTGTTTGGCTTTAAAATGAATCGGTAAGCAATAAATTTAAAAGAATTGAACTTTTTTAAATAACTGAAACATAGAATAAATTCAAAGTCCTTTTCCAGAAAAATGAAAAAACAATCTGTAGAGTCAATTAATGATGATGAACAGGCGATTTCCATCTCAAATCGGGTACGGAAATTGGAACGAAAGTGGACGACGGAAGAAGATGCGATTTTAGTGACAACGATGCGTGTGAAAGAAGCGTTGTGGAACGCAAATGACGCCAACTACAAGAGACGCGATTTGAAATTAAAATATTGGGCCGAAATCGCTGAAAAGACCGGACACAGTGTAGCGGATGTCAAGAATCATTGGAATACCGTGCGGTCCAGATTTAATGTAATTTGTTTTTTAATTAGACGTTCGTTCGATTATTCCTGCTTAATTATTTCAGGTGGAACGAAGGAAGGAGTTGATGCTCACAGAAGATTCCACCTACAGATCCAAATATCATCTGTACAAATCCTTGCAATTCTTACTGAAGGATGTGAGTACAAAATCTGCAAAAATCGAAATTGAGCCGGTAAGTCATCCGAGACGTGTCATCGGCATACTTAACCTCAGTTAATCATCATTTCACAGGCCGCCAAAACTGAAATCAGTGAGACTCAAGGGAAGTCACCTCCAACGGCTGCGATTTCCTCCTACTCATCGGACGAGATGGACGCTGCACACAGCAGTGTTGAGACTACTTCCACCCCGACTTTCCAGAAGGACTCGCCAGGACACCAAAATCGATCATCGGTTGTCAAAAAGCGCAAACGCTCGCCAGCAACCACGGACTTCAAGTCGCAGGATCATCATCAGTGGATCCCGAGTGAAACGTCCAACTTTCTCAAGAATTCCGAAGAAGTTCAAAGAAACGATAGATGGAAGCAAGTATTCGCAGATTTTGTACACTGCGAACTTGATAGATACGAATACCACGACGCGCAAAAGTAAGAACTTTCGTTTTAAATTAACTTCAAAAGCTTTTCATTCACATTCGGATTATTGATTTAGCTTAAAAAATGAACTGACGCTGGTTTGTGTGAATTTTAGACCTGGAAAGTAATGCTGAAATGATGACAAGAACGGTCGCATCATCAAGAGAAGCGGAATGAGTAAGGATACAAAAATCGAACTCTTTAAAAAAGTAGACAAAAAAATTAAATAAATATAATATATAAATTTTTAAAACATTGATTTTTATTTATAACTTGTATCAAACTTGTAGTCGTTAATTAAATATTTTCCCACACTAAATTCCCCTCTACTCCCCGCAAACAAGATTTATTTGTTTTCCGATTGCGCAATCGCACATGTGTGCAGTGCAGCGTCCACTGTAATTACGTAGCTGCAGTTTTAATCCATCCAATTTCGCACGCATTGCGTGTGAATTCAAAATTTGCCGGCTGCAAATCGGTTTTCGCTTAATCAGGTCTACATGTGGTCGCTGCTGGCTGATTACAATTTCCGCCTGGATGATCACTAAATTTTCTTAACATTAAATAAACACGAAGGCCGGTTTGTACGAGGCCGCTCTACTAAACTAAATACAGTTACACTTAAAAAGAAAAACGTGTTGAGTTGTTAGAATATTGGAACCTCTACTGTCTACTCAAAATGGGACAGTTTAACCGACCAAATAACGGCTCTGAAGAGCAAAAACAGTTAAACGAAGTTTTAGGAAAAATAATATTTTATTAAAATAAATATTTAGATGTACACAAAGCACATTTTATCATCTACAATCGCATTTACATGTACAATAAAATTAGTTTAAATCAGCTATGTCGATCTGTAATTACAATTCTTTTTTTTATTATATTATAAACCGATTACAGTGGTAATTTCGAATTATATTTAGATGAATAAAAACTATTAAACGCAAGTTTTTTTGCTCCCTAAAGCCTAGTGAAGATTTTTCGTTAGTTATTTCGTTAAAATGTTTCGTTAAATAGAATACTTTTTGTTCAATAAAAATCTGTTCATATAGAGGGCCACCGTTATTAATTTCGATGCTATTAATAGTTACGCAATAGTTTTTTTAAATTTTCCATTTTGTTTTTAGCGAACATTTTCATTAAAAGTAAATACAAATTGAAAAACAATGATTCACAAGATTAGATATTAAAATTTACTGTTGCAAAAATTTCTAACAGTTCCCTAATAACTAAGTAAAGATTAGTAAGTAATATTATGACAATTTTCTGAAACATAATAGACGTTTTAAAGCTTATTTTAGGCTTGTTCTGTTCAGTTGTTAGGTAGTGTAAAGTTAGCAAGTTTCCGAAGCTCATCAAATTGCCTAGAATAGATTTCCGACTATTTCGAAAGGTGTTTTTGTTTATTTATACTTTAGAATTTGATAAATATAATCAACATTGAAATTTCGATTTGAATCTACTTTACAAAATATATCTTCTTAGCCAATAGTATTTGAAGAAATTTAATAAACTGCTTAGAATTTAGTAACGCATGAAATTAACTTATCTATATAAAAACTCAGAACAGAACAGGCGGCAACCATTTGTGAATGTGTTAAGTTTTCCTCTGCTGCGTGAATTGAAAAAATTGCACTGAAGGGCACTTTGGTGTGCTCATTCATAAAAATCTGTGAAAATAGAAATAGAAACACTGAAAACGCACGAAAGATTAATTTAATTCAATTCTACACCAACCTGTCAACGCATTCATGATTTCTCTGCTTCTGACGTCTGGAGCAACTTAGAGCGCGTCATCTAAATCACTGACATTCCATTTGCATTCAACATTTATTACAATTATAATACTTATTTACTCTAATGTTTCTATTAAAATTTATATAAAATAATAATTTTTATATCCTCTCAATCATTCTCAGTGAAAACGTTGTGTTTACGATAAAAACGGATTTGATGCAGCTGCTTCCGGCTTCACCCAAGGCGTGTTGTTGTTGTTGTTGTTATTCTGCAATGTTGAGAAGAAATTTCAATATTATAAACTATAATAAATATATTTCAATATAAATTAAAAAGATAATTATGTTAAAAATTATATAAAAATAATAAAAATGAGATTTTCTTTAAAATTGTACAATTGAAAGCACTGATAGGATTAATAATTTGTTGTAAAAAAATTCAGTAAAAATAAGGTGCGTCACAAAACATAACGGTGATGTTGGAATAAGTGCGATTTTAGGGCGGGATCTACTAGTTTATTAGTATGAAGTATTCATTCAATAGTTTTACCGATTATTTTAGGGTCCAAGCTTCCGTGGTTGGCTACAAGACAGATATACGTAGATAATAAATTAAAAAACAATTGTATAGTCATACAAAGCATGTTAATAAAGCATGTAAATGCATGTTCGCTAATATTGCAAATGGTCTACAGAATTAGCATTAACTGGTACCAACAACGAAGTGTTTATCAACATGAAACCAAGGATAACAAACAACTTATTTGTTATTTTTCGGTTTTTCTTGAGTAAACACACATTTTTATGCATTCTGTGAAAATATATTGCTAACATCTTTCGTATTTGTACTGAGCATGTATGAATATTGAGATTCTGGAGCATATTGACAGTAGAGGATGATTTAGATTGCGACCATTATAAAAGTAAAACTTTGTTATTTCAATTAAGACCGCAATGAATACGCTGAATCGTACCAATAAGTCAAAATGACAAATAAAAATGCTAATTTTGCTGCATGAAAAACAAGCTGTAAATACGGGGAAGGATGTTGAAGCACGAACAGGGAGGAGAATTCTATTAACTCAGAACTTTTCCGGCGCACAAGTTATTCTAGCTATACTCGCAGTAACAACTAGGAAAATGATCATCCAAAGCTTTTCGATGAGACTCTCCACGGTACTCACTTCCATGTGACAGCTGTTGCTAACTGTAAAGCCGCCACTACACATGGGATCGTAAAAACCGTAACTGAACAAGTTGCCGCCACTACTGCCACCGCGTGTAGTCAAAGATGAAATCAGCACGCCTGGCGTGTTGGCCAGAGAGGCTGATAACGCCTCGCTATAGCTATGGCTATTCACTGTTGATCTTGATGATTCACGGTTGCTGTTGGTATTGCTGTTATTGTTTGCAGGTTTGTCGCTTAAATAATTCATTGATTTCAGAGAATATTCGGACTGCACAGGATACGAATTCAAGCTGGCATACGTTTTATCTGCTTGCTTGTTATTTTGATAATTTTGTTGCGCACAAAAAGTGTTGTCATTGTTGTTGTTGTAATTAATGTAATCATTATTGCTGCTAATACTGCGCTTCAAAATATTGTTACTGTAGCTTGTGTCGAAAACATCGTAGTTAGATTCTCTGTTGTTATTGTAGTAGCCATGCATGCTATTGTTGTTGTTGTTGTTGTGGCCATTAATGGTCGACCGTCCGTAAGGCGGTAGAGCGGCGGCGGTATATTGAATCGTAATTTCATCAGAATCGTAATCGATTAGAATGTCTTCTTTAAGCTTGTTCGTGTCATGCAAATATCGATTTATGCGAATTAGTGTTGGCAGAAAAATTCATTAAACATGAATTAGTTTGAAGTTATAAAAGAATCTAAGCAAACCTTACGAAACCTATCGTCAGTACCGCTTTTGTATTCAATACTATGACGTCGGAGTTAGTTTATTAAATATATTTAAATTTAAAAGGCTCAATTTCCTAAAAATCCCTTCTATTTCGCCCCTTAAATCCCATACTTTTTGCTTCTGCTTTTATTTTCCATTCAAAAGATAAACAAAACTGAACTTTACTTACTTGCGTTGCGTTTGTTGTGTTACTAATGGGTGCCCAGGGATCCTGATTGATGGTCATAGTGAAGGGTTGTTGTTGCTTCAGCTGATTGATGGACGGTACCTGAAAGTGCGACTTTTATTAATCCATACAAAATTCTTCTCTCTCATATTTGGAATTAGAGTACAAACTGAAACTTCAACTTACTGCCGGTTGTTGTTGCTGGAATAGATTTGTTTTTGGTGGAATAACGTTATCGCTGAATGGGTTGTACGCAGCGCTGCCAACGCTATTCTGAGACGCCACCGGTTTGATTAAGTTGTCCAAATTAACCAGCGAAGAGTTCTCGCCTAAGAAAGCTTGCGGAGTCTTGAGCGGTTTTTTCGTTGTACCAGTTGAAGAACTCATAGATGAGGATGATCTCAGTGGATCCAATTCATCCAGAAGTGATGCTGAAAAGAAAACGAAGGGAAATGGATATTAAAATTCAGTCGATGCTACATAATAAGTCGTCACTAGTCTTACCATTGTTATTGTTGGAGTTCTCTGTCTCGTTGTTACCTATTAGATCTGCAGACTTGATGCGGTTCGTTATGATATCGAATTCATCCATATCCGGAGAAGTTTTCTAATAAAAATTTCATGAGATTATAAATTGCATCACAGGATATTCCACAAAACACTGCTCACCTGTGTTACCGAACGCCATGGATCCCTGTTGGAAGCAGCGTCTGCTATTTTCGGTGACCAGGGATCAGTAACTTCGGCAGCCGATGCTGCTCGCTTTGTGACCGGGTTGTCCAACAGCCATGCATCCGCAATTGAGGACTTGCTGTCTTGCATTGCAGTCATTGCTGGCGCAGCAGTCTTTGTCATCCATGGATCGCTGCCACCTGCATTACCGTTCGAGGCACCGTTCGAAAGCAAATTGTTTGACTGCAGCCAGCCCTCGTTGGAGGAGCCCGAAGCTACCGACGGCGACTGTGTACGCTGGGAGTTCCAAGCATCGTTGCCTGCCATGGAAGCACCACCAACAGCTCCCAGCGGTGGAACGGGAGTCGACTTAGCTGGCTGCCACGGATCGATTGGTGGCGACGAGGTGCCGGACCAGGGATCGGACAACTGTTGAAGAGAGAATGGAATCTAGCTCGAACTCGCCTAACACGAGGCTTCAAAGTCTGAACTAACCTGGCTGGCAGCTCTGGCTGGCGCTCCCCACGGATCTGTGGAACCGCCTGCGGCTCCCAGCGGCGGACTTGATATGCTGGTGGCACCCACCGAAATGTCCAGCAAGTCTAAGAGGTGGCTTTGCGGTTCCTCCTTTACCGGGGGACCCCTGCAATATTGTTGGTTTAAAATTACAAGGAGTGATATGAAGAGCATCAGCATCCATTGCATTGACTTACTTAAAGTCCTGTTCGCTTTGACTGAGCGCCAACTGTAAACGCACATCGTCGCTGCGCCGCTTCGCCTCCTCCTGCTCCGCCTCTTCGCGCGACATGGCCATGGCCAGCTGCAGCTGCAGCTCCTCCTCACCCGCGGTCTGTGGACGTACCATCTCCAGCTCGGAGACGGGTTTCGGCTCTTCCTGCCAGCCGGGTGGGACGTCGCGGTGTGTTGGTCCCTCTACGTAGCCATCACTGCCGAAGCCGCTGGCGTGCTGCGCAAAGCGTTCTTTCGCCTTCAAAGCTTTGATGCGCTCATTTTTCAGCCGCTCGTCGTCGTTCAACAAATTGCAGAGCTGTTTCGCTTTTTCACGCACATGCGTGCCCTGATCCTTGCCCTCCTCGAAGTACACGAATTCACGCAGCGTCTGTATGGCGAAGATGTTCTCCTTGCATTGCTGTGCCACCTTCTCGGTGCCGGTCTTGATGAGGTACTCCAGCAGGATGAGTGCCTTGTAGACGTGGCGCCAGTTTTTGCCGTGGTCGTTCAGGCGCTTCCAGATCATCTGCATGATCTCGGAGAAGGCCACCACATTGTAGGTAAGATCAGCGATTTCCGCCATAATGGTGGCCGACGGTCCCCATGGGTCGTTGGAGGTAGCCTCGCGAACTTTAACCTGCATACGGCAAAAATTACGTGGACAATTACAACTGACGAAGACAGATGAGGACTGAATGCGATACCTGAGCATCGGAATAGTTGTGCGCTAAGTTCTTGATGTTCCTGCGTAGGCCGGCAACATTCACTTGCATGTCGTCTCGTTGTTTTCTCACTTTAAGAACATAATAAATACAGATGTTTGAAAAACGAGTGATATTCTTGGAGGCTAATTAACTATAACGAACTATTTCTATATATATTTTAACTATTTTCAGTTTCATTTCAATTATGGCAGCTACTATGAACTTTCTGAAATCGCATTCAGTTAAAACGTGATAATACAGGAGTTGATTAAGTCGACTTTAGTTAACATTTGGTTTTAGTTGCAATATGTTTTATAAAAATCAAGTATTTCCTTATGTTATCAGTTGGCCATTTTGGTATTTTCTAGAAAACCCTTACCGCGGACACAAACTAAAGCAAATAAAATTTCTCTGCTTATCGCAGACAGGAACTCATCCAATAGAATTATATTTTGATTTTTTGGCAATCCTTTCTCTTGCTTCTGGCCATAATTGAAATAAAACCAGAATGATCTTGCTAGAATAAATACTTTTTGAAACATCGATTAAATATAAACGCAAATATTCATTTAAATAAGTATCTATTCTACCAAGAAAATAACGTAGTAAAAACAATATATTCAAAGTTATTCTATTTGTTAGTTACAAGCATAAATATATTCTAAGATTAATTAAGACAAACTGAAGCCACTGTTAATGTTCTGTGTATGCACTTGAAAGGTTTAATGTTTCGTATTAGTTTGTTAGAACGCTTTACAAGGTCTGAAGTGCTCTGCATGAAGTTTAATTTCATTTTCATTTTCTCGATGTCTCTGCCAAATAGGACGACAGGCACATCATTGATATGGTATCGAGGCGGTGAAGCGCTACCGTATGTGCAATAATAGAAACTATTTCGAAAATCCGCAGAAACGTGCGTGCGATTTACATTGCAAATTCTGTATGAAGGTAAAGGTAAGCATCCTTCAAAAACGCAGTTCATGAGTTAATCGTGGTGTGGTGTAGCTGATAAAATGCGGCCAACAGTGCGATTAGCCAGGAGTGATGAGTTTGAGTGGTTTTTAGTAGTTTAATTATAGGCAGCCATGAGCGGGTCGAGTAAATAATACAGTAGATAATTTAAAACATTTTTGCAAATATCGTTGTCACTTACTTTTCGCTTTTCAATAGAGTTTACGATATTAGATTAATTTGTTTTAGTGGCTGGCTAAGTGTGCTCCGCAAGCAAGCAGCTATGAGAATAATAAGTATACAATGAAATTGAATCAATATTAATTTTCACTTTAACAAGATTATAAGGTAGGCTGTAAATATAAATGCGAAAATAGGTTTGCAAAACAATCAGATATTTAAATATGCAAACGGAAAGAAAAATTCTAAAATATGATGGGTAAAATTTAAAATTATTGTATCTATTGGAGATTAGAAAGAAGCTAATAGACGCGGGAGGAACGCTCCAGCAGGGAAGACGAGAGGTATTTAAAAACCGAATGAGGGTCAGGGACCCGTTATAATTACTACCACGATAGGAAAATAAAATTGCACTTCAAGGCGGTACCTTAGCTTTTATATATTTAGTATATCAAAAAGTCATAATAGAATTTCAGCGAAATTATAACGAGATTAAAGAGAAAATTAGATAAATTTTCACTATGAGGATTGAAAAGGCCTAAAGATACACAACAGCTTTTAAACTCTTAATGTTAATTAATATTCACTTACAAATCTAGAATGCTGAAACTGAAAAAAAAAATTTCACATTTAAACTCCTCAAAGGACTTCGAAACAAAAGAAGAAATATCAGAAATAAATTCCAAACTCAATCTTCGGAACAACACAACACGGAAATCACAAATGCAATGTGTAGCAAGTTCGCGTTAGAACTGAGGTCACGTTCCACGTTCAACGAACGTCCCCAACGTATGAGGAAAACACCGCACATCGCCGAAGTACAATAATCGAGCGGCAAAACGACCACTTCGCTCGCTTGCCACCTCAAGGGACGGCGGCACAGCAACGCCAGAAGCAGCATAAAATAATAATTCAATTTGTCCAAGTGCATAAGAGCAGTTTGAAGGAAGCCATGCAAGTGCAGAACGCCTGTAAATGTCTGCGCAGAGCTGTTGCGATTATAAAGAAGCGGGGTGGACGCGCGGCGCTGAATTCAAAATTATTTCTCGATACTTTAGAGACGTTATTGATTTTGTCAGATATTTAATTAGAATTATATAGTAATCAGAATTTGTGACGTACGGTTTGTTTCTCTTTGCGAAGGCATTTAAAAGCCTATTTGAAACTCTTCTTCAATGGATTCAATGGATTCTGTAAAGATTCGTAATTCACATTTCCCAGTTAACTACTTCGATTTAGTTGAATTCGACTCTGAAGTGTGTCAATTCTCTGTCTTATACTCAGACTGTCAGACTTTTTAACCTGCCATTCATGTAAATATTTCAGAACAACTGAATTCTTTGTTTGCTCCGGATGGCATGCAAATTTATGCCTCACTTTAAGAGATTATTTCTTCTATCGTTTGTTTGGAAATAATAAAAATCCTACATTCATCGCATTCTAAGCAGGAAAAATGAGATCAGAGCAAAAATTATTAATCAAAAAATTAAGGAAGGAAAGCGCAATTGAAGTCCTCGAATTTTTACTGCAAATGTGTGTGAATTTTACAACAACATGCATTAGTAGGTAATGCTTGCATTTCACTTTTTGGTTCTAAACAACATTTTCAGAAATGTCTCGATTAACAGCAAACTGAAGATGAATTTTATTTGATACATTTATTTTGATTTTTTTTCAGGTGTTCGCATCTCGTTTCGTTTTACATAATATAAAATCTCTTAACAGATACAATGTCAGAGTCAATATTTGCAGAAAACAATCGTTCAACGGCTGCGAAGGAGAACAACAAAATGCGTAACAAATTCCCGCGATTTTCATAATTAAATAAATCAATTTCGTAAGGAGAGAAGTGATAAAAATATTGATAAAAAGTTCTCAAAAAACAGATAACTTTTAATACCATTTTTGTTTACTTTCTACGAGTGAGTGACTCAAGAAACTCAAATAAGCTTTTGTGTTGAATTGGCGCTGCAATCATACAGATAAGAAGAACTGAAAAGGGTTGAATTCAGAACATAACTAAAGGTGAATCGATGTCATTATTGAAACTTAATTATTGTTCGTGAACACAGTGATAGAAAACAATTTCCGATAGAAACCTCTCGAACTGATTATTAATTTTCTGTGTATTTTAACTGCTGTAACTTGTAGGCTTTTTACATGATTCGCTTAAGAAGAACAAATCAACAGCAAAATTTACCCATGAAGAAAATTATTGCGATTGTATATAATTATGCGAGCTGATTTAGAGATTATAACTAAATTCCTCCTGGTAATCGAAGTGTAATTTATTCAGCTAGACGTATACTAGATATTTCTGTGCAGCAATAAAGATCCAAAACAAACGAAGTGATGAATAAGCAGCAGGTGGAGCGAAGCAGCAAGCGAACACACACAGCAGCGGCGGATAAACGAAGCAGCAACTGAATGGCAAAACAAGAAATCTACAACTACAAGCTGAAGCGAAGGGTCAGCGTAAAGACCCCGGAGGATTAGGCGTGAGTGGCAATGCTTAAGCCGGAGTCGAACTATGAAATCCATTAGAAGCAAATTAAGAAAAGAAAAAAGTGCAGAATCATTACTTGCTGGAGACTAGATAAGTACGGATAAACAGACGTAGGAACACAATGAAGACGAACAGAACGACTGCAATCAAGAAATGAAAGGAATGCATCAAGGATCGCAACAATTTAGCAAACTAAAGTTAGAGGAAACGGGTGTCAATGGAGTTGTCCGCGTATCTAAATTAAAGGAAGCTACTGAATTACTGCTGCTTGCGCTCACCTGAGTGGTCGAAACTTTAAATACCAGAAAACTGATGAAGATGCGTCACGAGGCCTCAGCTTGTTGTGGGCGGGGTGCCGAGCAGCAGTCAGCAGCGTAGAATTCTGTTGTCGGGTGCGCGACGCAACTCTTGCACTCCACAGTTCGAATATTCGGCTTCAGTTTATCGCCTACCTTTGAATGATTTTCCAGCGCTCCCGACTTTCTTTCGCTTCGTTGTTTTCTTCTTACTTTCGCTGCAGCGAGTTTGATGACAAAGCAACTTGCTTCCGCTGGAAGAGTTCTTTGGTCTTCCGCAACTTTCTCGCTTACGTTCTCGCTTAAAGCAAACTCAGTTTTGATTTTTCAGCAGTATAAGCTTCTGAAATACTTTAAATTTTAATTATTATGGATTCCAAGAACAGCAGCCGCAATAAATGAGTTCGCCATCGAAAATGAGAGCCTTCAAATTTGTGTTGCAATTTTGATTTCTTTTTCTTCACACGCAGTTGTCTTTCTCTATTTTATTGAACTTTGGCCGTAAACTTAAGGCCTTATTTAAGATTTGTTATTACAATGTAGGGCGACCAATTCGTAAAATTACTACACGGAACTCTCCACTAATTTCTACGGAAAATAAAACCAAAAATTTTACTGCCAATTCAAGGTTGCCGCTTTGGTGATATTTTACACCGCGTGAGACAGTTACATGGATTGTGGGAAGTGTGATTCTGAGGGATTTTTAGCTATAAGGTTTTGTTTATCTAATTTCTTATTTCACCTCTGTTCTAAATTTTTAACATAATCACATAATATTTAATTTATACTCAGTTAAAGAATAGAAATTGGGTTTTTTAATAGCGTAATTTTGACATAGAATCCTAATATTGGCAAACGGGAAGAAAGGAATTTTAATGCAAACTACGGGTATCATATCTGGCAACCTTCACTTTATTCCACAGTAGGAGAGAGTTGCCAATTCAAAAATATTCGCTTAGGCCTTATTTACAAAATATAAAAGTTAATCTGAAAGCTAAAAATATTTTTTCAGCTAAAGACGAGGATGATTTTGCTGAGAATGAAAATGGATTTGTCGAACATTCTTCTCCCTCGGCTTTTTGTGAATGAATGAGTAAATCATTATTCAGACGCTGTTAGATATTCAAAGACTGCCTAAAATCATGCTATACTATTTGCCTGAAAACAGCTCTTGAAAAAATTCGGGGTGGTAAACTGCGGCGGAAATAATATGCGTCAAGTTAAAACCGTCAGTTGTCAGTGCCAGACTAATAGGTTTGTGTCTTGGCTAAGCAGAGTGGTTTACACAACGTGAACGGTGAATTTATTTAAAATTTGTACAAGGAAGTTATTGACTTTATAATTTTCAGAACGATGAGTTTTCTCCGAATTGTAGCGGCGATTGTTGTTCAAACTCGTTTGTTACCTTAGGAAATTTTTTACTCACATCTTCACTCTCGAATTTTATAGTTAGAGCCTGCAAAGACACTAGACTGAGAATATTCTAAAATTCCCTCTTTTTGACGGTTAATTTTGCCTTTAGCCGCAAATTAATACGCTTATTTGCTTTGCTGGAAGCCACTTTTGTCACTTGGCACTCCTTTGTTTGCCTGCCCCTTACATTTTGATGCTCGGGCCCTTCAACACCGATTCCTTTGGCATCCGATTATGGGCTGAATATGCAATTCAGCAGCACTCTCAAGGCTGGATTTGCAAATTAATGCCTCTTCTCAAATATGATCACACATGGTTAAGCAATTTTGCTGTTGGAAGGAGAGAATGTTGAGCATAAATTGAATATTTAATAACTTAAAAGTATTTTCTAAAATCCTAGAAGGGTGTAGACCGACTGACACTTCAGTTGGTCTTCAGCACATCAAAGAATTTCAATGATTTCTTATGTGGAGAGTTTCTTGAATAATATTGAAGGGGTGACACCCAGCAACAACACGATTCCTGAACACGTCTGTAAGTACTTTTTGCAATTTCTTTTACAAACTTTTATAAATCTCTCCTGAATTACAATGCATGGATTCCATGAAGAGAGGAGGTTAAACGGAGAGACAATTTTTTAATCGAGATTTTCCTAGCAGACCTAGAAAACTGAGTTCTGATTAGAATTCAATCAAAATTTTCACCCTTCTGGTTGAAAATTTCATAGGTTTTGTTCTGTGAAGGAAAATCCCGTTACTGGAATTCTTTTCTTCTCACACACACACACTACACAGCATGAGAAGAAAACAATTCCTCATACATATTAACTTGTATGCTTGTAGAGAGGCGACAACGCATGCTAAGATGGCTGCAGACGCGATCCAACCAGCTTCCAATCCGAGAAACGGTTGTTTAAACGTACAGCTAGGGTTGCCATAATTTTAATTTAATCATCACGTTGACGATTACTTGTATGAATAGAGGGATTTGAGGATTTCTGATGAGAAAGTCCTGGCAACACCTTTTATAGCATCTCATTAAACCGCGGAGTGAAGTGCACTTGAGAAGTTAAAGACGTACAAGGAAAAATAAACAACCCTTTATTTTCCTTTCCCATACGAACTGCGAAGAAGTGGAAAAAAGAATTTATCATTAGCACGAGTGGCCGCTCTTTATACTTCTTGTCGTTGTTGTGGCTTTCTACTTTAAAAATTTGTTTTAGCGCTTTTAAGGATGGATTTGCGCAGTTTCAGTCTTTTATTTAAATTTCTGCTTGTTCTTCCTTTCAACCGCACACACATGTTTTCCAGTCTTTTGAAGATTTACTTCGAGTGGTCTGACGCTCTGATAAGAGTGCAATTTTGTGAGCACTCATGTGTTCGTCGTTTTCATTTCTTAATGACAGCACTGCCGAGAAGTGAGGAAGGCGGGAGTTTTCGCCACTCAATGAATGGCAACAGCATTTCAAAATGAAGCCACATTCATAATTTAATTAACTCAGAAAACCGCAGGTTAAAAACAGAAGTAGCAAATCTGTTGGTAAAATTAAAAAAGATTTTTAGTGTCGATAAAGAAATTAGAAATTCTGCCATTGCCACTTGTCATGCTTACAATTAATTGTCAATCTTTTAAGTGTTAAGTCGCTTGCATAATCCGGGATTTTGTTGAGTGTTTCAGCATTTAGAGTAAAATTCCTTTAAAGATTTTTCTATATTAATTTGAATGCGTTGGCAATTCTAACCATCTGCTTAGACATCCCAATAGCCAGAATTTTACTTGAATATATAATTGAAAACTGCGACCTACGCCATTTTTACAAACATATCTTAAAAGCCTTTCAAATTGGCATGTTGGCAACTCTAGCATTAGGAAGACCGGCGCCAGAATGTCTGCCATTTCGCAAAACTCTGTATGTGTGCAGCAACAGTTGTTTTCTGCATACTTCTGCAAAGATCTTGGTTATTGTTGTTGTTCACTGGCTTCATTTGTTGGAATTGAATTAGATTTGAAATTAAAACAAACCATAAAGTGAGTCTTCACTCTAAAGTGATCTTCAGTTAACATTTAAAAGTTTTTCTTTTGCCGTTTTCGTGTTATTACGCTGTTCTCCGCAGCAATGGCGGAGAAAATGGCGTTGCAACCATTTTGCAGACAAGAATAAAATCAGGGGAAAAAACCGGTTTGAGAGACATTGAATAACAACAACAATAAACTTGGCGCAAAAAAGAAATTCGTAGAACTCGCTCATTTTTCATTGAAACGTGACTGAGTGAGCAGCGTGGATTTTTAAGTCGTTAAACTAGAAATTTATAGGAATTTCTTTGACTTCAGGGAATTGAACATCTATCAAGTCTACAAATAGAGTCAGAATGATTTCGAACAACTCGTATGCGGTGAAGGGTTACAGGCGCTCGCCGTTCGGCTTCCCTTCCAAGTACTACGAGACGTACCAGGAAAACGGAACCAAGTACTTGCGCAGCTTGAGGCCGCTTTCGCCGACCACGCGGGAGCAGCTGAACGCCTGCGCCGGAGAGGTAAGTGATTCGCGGCCCCTCCATCGACACTCACATTTCCCTCGCTTCCTCCAGATCTTCCTCACCGGCATTCCGTTCCATGCGCAAATCGAACAGGTCGCCGAGTTGGCTTCGCTGGTGGGCGAGCTGTACATCGTGCGCTTCAAGGTCAACTTCTCGGGCGCTTCGCGTGGCTTCGCCTACCTCCAGTACGTGAACACCGACCTCATGACGTTGGCGTTGTCGCAGTAAGTTGAGTGCATGGGGCGGGTTTGACGTGGTTTGACGGGGTTTGCCGGGGTTTGACGGGGTTTGCCGGGGTTTCACGGGGTTTGCCTGGGTTTGCCGGGGTTTGCCGGGATTTGCCTGGTGATTCCAGTTACTGAAGCTCTGCCCTCTTGCAGCCTGCCGAAGCTCTTCCAGTACAACCAGCTGGCCACGATACGCGTGCACCAGTCGCGCAACTCGTGCAAGCTGCTGCTGAAGAGGACGTACGCCATGTCGCCGAAGGCCGTGCACGCCCAGCTGCAGAGGATCACCGACTTCCGCCGGCTGGTGGGCCAGGAAGTCATGCCGGGCTGCTTCGAGTACCAGATCACGTTCCGCTGCAACCAGGAGGCCGTGTTCGGGCGCCGCGCGCTGCTGCGCTACCTCTCGCTGTTCGGGCGCGACGCGTTCGTGGTGTGGGACAACAGCACGGAGGCGCCCGAGCGCGCTCCCGACGTGTGGCGCGGCGGACATCAGCTCCTCCAGCAGGAGGATCTGCAGGCAGGACTGACTTACTACGACGTCAACAGCTGCAACTTGTCGCAGCTGAACCGCGACATGGCAGCGCTGTCGCTGCACATGTGAACGAGAATCGATTGCAGAAAATCACTCAAATTCTTTGTAATTTTTAAGTCAGGTCGGGTTTTGATTTCTTTATGAATTGCCTGTGAATTGAATACGTTTTCGTCAGCTTTTATGTTTTCTACCATCGTTTGTCTAATCAGTGAATTTCTCCTCATTTTGCGACAGTCTTAAAATTGAAATAAATTGTGAATTTTCATTCAGCGACTTTTTGCGGTTTTTACTTCACTGGGTAGAAAAGAAAAATAGATAAACAAGCGAAATCAAGTGCTGAATTTAAGCAAACAAAGGAAATCATTTTCATTAAGCTGCGCTTGTGGTTAAACTGCATTTTGCGCGATTGCAAACGCAACCAAGTTGTTGCCAGAACCCAGTAAACGAAACAAGAAATGAAAGCTTAATTTTTAATTCCTTTCTTTTCTTTTCTTTTCTTTTGAACTGAAAACTACTGGAAAGGCTTTTCGCGAATTTCGTGCTCGTTGCATGCTTTTGTTGCGCTTACAAGTTGCAACATTAAACGCTGAAGAGGGTGCAAGCAGCCCGTGGCAATTATCAAACCGCAAGCAAGAACAGAAAAGCCAAACCAACAAGCTAGCAAAAAAATAGAAAATTAAAGCCTAAAAATGCGAAAGTGGAGAATCAGTGGTATAGAAAAAATAGAAGTGACGCCACCAAAAAAATGGTTAGTGGCAGCGTTAGAAAAGTAGGTGGGTGGCAACGATGGATGGCTGGTGGTTTTTGTGGTTCCCACTCTCAATTCCACCGGCTACCCAAATCCAGTCCGCTGAAATTCGAGCTCAACTTCAAGTGGCTTTTTATTTAGTGGATTATATTGTTGTTGTTGTTGTGGTGGTTGTTGTTGTTGTTGTTGTTGTGGTAGCATTGATATAAGTAATTCTTACCTCGGCCACAACTGAAGCCATAATCGCTACAAACCGCACAACATGCAAAACTGTTAACTTTTCAGTTTTTCCTCGCGCCCTCTCGACGTTGAACGCGTTTATTTCGTGTTTCTTGTCGGTTCCGACTGGCGTCCATTACCGTCCCCCTCCCCTCCCCCCCCAAACACCACGAAGAACTCAAGTTTGCTTTGCTAATTACGCTGAAAGGGATTCAATTACACTTTAAGTGTTTGCAGCAAACTCATTTTTCCGCCCGCTTTTAGCCAGTTGAGCACACAGGATATCGCATCGTTTTGCTTCATAAACACTGAAATACCTGTGATGGTCACTCCGCTTGGCGTCGATGACCTCTAAGGAATTCTTAACAGATCAATCGATTATTGGGGGGGATTAGAATTTGAAACGATTAATTAATCAAGTTGTGCTTCAAGCGAATGAAAAAAAGGAGTCTCGCTATCTGCATCAGGACCGATTTCAAAGTAATTTCAACTCATACACAACACTTATTTAGTATTTCTTGTTGTTCGTTGGGTTTTCCGACTCAGAACGAAATCTCAGAACGATGATCTCAGAACGAAAAAAACACACACTTCGAGTGCATCACAAAAAAATCACATCAAGTCAGACGGCAAACAATTATGCGCGGAATATAAGGCGGAATACTAAATACTCGTTCTGGCGGCTGCCTTCCTGTTCAACGAGGTGTTGAGTCCCGTTCAAGGATATTCATTTCATGTGACGTTGCAATCAATTGTGAGGTCGCAATCAATTGTGACGTCGCAGAGCTCCCTGGCAAACATATTAAGCTACTAATTAGAGATTAAAAAAAAAACGTGGAATATTTTGCTATTCAAAAAAGGAAAATTCTGAGAGGGGAACTTCGCGGGACTGCATTAATTGAGGCGCAGTGTGACGCGCATGCATTTGAAGGACTGCGTTTCAGCTTCAGAGAGAATATCAGCCGCAGAGAGAATTGCAGTCGCAGAGAGAATATCAGTCCCAGAGAGAATTAAACGTAGAGAGGTTTAAGTTTAAAGAGAAATAAGAAACTTAAAGGGAAATAAGAAACTTGAGAGAAATAAGAAAATAATGAGAAACAATAAGTAATAAATAAGGCAAACGAAAATAAAATAAACAACCATTTTAGAACTCGTTACTTCGAACTAATTTTAAATTAGTTGGTCTTACTACAGGGTTGCATAACACAAGTACACGAATTGGGTTTCTGCGCCGTTGTTTTCTCATTGCTGAGCTTGCATATAAAATATTTAGGCGCAGCAAGCTGAAATTTTAATTGCGTCTATTTGTTGCACACGCAAAGGCGAGCCGAGCCCTTCAGTTGCCTCGTAGAAAGGTGGAAAATTCTAAAAAAATTTGAATTTAACAAGAATTTGCGGTCTCAAGTGTTTGCGGTTGCACTTCAACGTTCGATGTGACATGAAATTAATGAGGAAATTAGCGAAAAATGAAGGAGAAAAAGTTCAAGTTTTTGATTTTTAAAATATTTATTTCGCAAAAATATTGATTTTTAAAATATTTATTTATTTAAGCGTATCTTTCGTTGTATCAAATTGAAATGAAATTTTATGCTCGCCGCACGACTCCTCACTGAGCAGCGGCAGCCGTGTAACTTCATTTTTGCATTCTATTTGTTTTCTTATATCCTGCGGAGAAACGTGATTGTAACGAACGTTTTTTGTTTTTCTTGTTTTCGCCTGAAAATCCAGGAAAACCAAAAACTACACGAAATCATTCCGCTTAGCAAACTAAAAATGACCCGAAGCTAGAATGACTGGACTTGAAGTTGTTCGTTCATTCCGCCGCTCGGGAGAGCGGAAAACTTAAAACTTCGTTTATTTTTGAAAATTCCTCAAAATGCAGAGAAGCGAAACTTTTTCCAGCTGTTGGCTCTCTGCTTCCGCTGTTATTTCCGGTTAGCAGAAGCGTTAAAAACAACCGCCGCCGCCTCCGTTTGCGCTCGGCTGCGTTGGCTATCGAGTCGTAAACGGAAGTGAGAAGCGTGGAAAACGAGGTGCCGAGGGAGGTGAGGCGCTGAACGAAGGACAAAGGATTTGATTAGAAAATCGAAGGAGTGCATTAAAATTGGAAATTAGAAGCGAGCGAAGAATATTCTTTGCATGAAGGTGAAAACTGTCAGAGTTGGCAAATAACGAAACTTTGGCCGCAGCTGGCGATTAGGATTTGAAAATAATATTCTTCCGAGTCAGCATATTAATGAATTTCGGCCAGAAAGTTAGTTAACCCCGCGGCCAGCGATGTGAAAGCTGCCGCCGCTGCTGCTGCTGCTGCTCCTGCTGCTTCATCAAATCCCACTAATTAATAGCAAATTTTGACACTTTGAACTCATTAATTTCGGCGTTTTTGGCAGACGACTTTCTTCGATGTTGAGCGAGAGAACGTTTTTGGCCATTAAGTGGTGGCAAGCAATTTGCCAGTCCAATTAATGGCTGGCAAATACAGCTGCGGCCTTAATTGGCCATCGCGAGTTGCAAGGAATAGTTGAAACTTAAAGGATTTGAAGACTTTCGGAAGAACTGAAGCCTGAATCCGTGGCTTGCATTCAATAACCTTGGCAAGAATTCAGTTCATCACGGAATTTCGAATTACCCGAGAAGTTTATACTGCATCGTTTTGCCTCGTGCACGGGGAGTCTGGGAGTGGAAGAATTCGTAGAGGTTTTTTCTTTACGCTTTCCGAGAAATCAAAAACTTCTGCTCTTCTCTGTGCGCATCTAATAAAAACGTCATCCTCAAACAACGAAGAGACCAAAGTTTCCTCACGACCACTCAAGTTTCTCTAAAAAGTCGTTTTTCGGGTCCACCGACCGCCTGGATGCTCCCTGATCACGATGATGATGATGAGCTGTCAAAGTTGCCGCTGCGATGATCTCAACTTTCTCACGATTCCATGCAAGACGAACTGTCGTGCGGTGAAGTCGACAAGGATGGCGTTGAATAGAAAGGCAGACGAATGGGAAGCTGGATGAATTGGAAGACTTCTTTGCGAGGTTAAGGGATTCCAGCGAGTGCCTCTTGGCTAGTTTGGAGTAACAGAAGCAAGTCTGGCAGGACGTTCATGGCGCTGGCTTTCGACTCGCAGAGTGGAAAGGAATTCTATCAAGTTCTGCAATACGAATGGAGAAAAATTAAAACGAAATAATGCTTTTCCTTGGAAAACGCTCATGAGATTATAATTCACATTCAGTTTATTCGGTTTAACAAGTATGTCAAGTCAAAAAAGATCCGTTTAGCGAAATCACAGTTCAGTGTCGATGATCCTCTCCGTTCCTGAGAATTCGAGGAAAGATTTACTTGAGGAGCAGGCGAGCAGGAGCAGCAGAAGCCAGAGGGGCAGCGAAGGGAGCTGCAGCTACGACTGGTGCAGCAGCAGCAGCGGTGTAGGCGGCGGGGAAGGCAGCGGTGTAGGCGGCGGTGTAGGCGGCTGGGAAGGCAGCGGTGTGAGCAATCCTGTGAGCGGAGTAGCTGGAGGCGTAGGGGGCGACGTACGGAGCGGCAGCGATCACAGGAGCGGAGTAGGCGACGGGCGCGCTGTAGGCGGCCAGTGGAGCGACGATGCCGGGCTTAGCGGTGGCGACGGCGAAGAGAGCCACGAAGCAGATGGCGATCTGAAAGGATTGACAGGTTTCAAAAGTCATTCTAACACTTCCAACTCCTCCAACTTACGAATTTGAACATTGTGATTGTTGTTGTTGTTGAGGTTGTTAACGGTTTGATAGCACAAAAGTGTTTGATGTCAACTCATCGGTGTCGCGTGCTTTTTATAGCAGTTCTTGCTAAGTGTTTCTGCGTTTCTGCGTTTCATCGCTTTCTTCACCGCCCTCCCGTCGTCCAGTTTCTTCGTTGGCAACGCGACAGCGTGGTCAGCGATGGTGTGGCCTTCAGTGGCGTGCGTTCGTCCGCCAAATTCTGTTTAATTATTCGCTCGGCGTCTTCAGTTGGCTTGAATTGACTGCCAACGAGGGTTTGTAAAATTTAACATGTTGTCTGCATGCGGGTCAACATTTGAATGCTTCTGAAATTGAAAGTATTTTTTAGTATTATTTCGGATTTCATACATTTTCGTGAAGAATTTCATCATCTTGTGAGCGGTCAGTGAAAGAGTGGGCGGGAGAATGACGTGTGACGAGGGGGGTGCGGAGGGGCGAATGGAAGGGAGCAGCAGAATGAGGGAGGAGCGAGGGAAGAGCTCTGAATTATAATTATATTTATTATACTTAATAATCTTCATAATTAGTCGAGAATTGACCGAAAACTGAGTTATTTTCAATTAATTATCGATAACTCACCATTTTGAGTTAATAGATTAATCGATCACGAACTACAGTTATTCATGAGTGTAAAAATTACAGTTATTCATGAGTGTCACGTTTGATCGCCTTGACCTTCAGTCAAAATTCGGTTAGCTGGGAATGCGTGAAATGAAAACTAACTTCAATTTCACGTTCGAAACAAATTAAATTGGGAAGGTTTCACCATTCACAGCTTGCGCAAATTTTGGTATTAGAAATTATTTCTTCCATCTGCTAGAAAACCGAAAAATAGTATAAAAGCGGCGCGTTATTGAGTGTTCGGTATCAAAAATCTCTTTGTGCTCAAGCAAACATCACCGGAAAGTTTTTAAATTAAAACCAGGAAAAAGCAAAATGTTCAAATTCGTAAGTTTTCAATAATATCGGATCATAAATTCTTTTCTGATGCTCAAAAATTATGAAAAGATTGCTCATTTTCACTTGTTTACGAATAAAAACGAATAGCATTTCACTTTTCTAGCTCGCCATCTGCTTCACTGCTCTGCTCGCTGTGGCCGCCGCTAAGCCAGGAATTGTGGCGCCCGTCGCCCTCGGCGCCCCCCTGGCCTACACCGCGCCCGTCGCCTACTCCGCTCCTGTGGTCGCCGCCGCCGCCGCCGCCTCGTATGTCGCCCCCTACGCGTCCAGCTACTCCGCGCACAGCGTCGCGCACACCGCTGCCTTCCCCGCCGCGTACGCTGCCGCTCCAGTTGTTGCCGCTGCTCCTGCGCCGCTTGTAGCTGCTGCTCACGCGCCCGTTATTGCCGCCCCCGCCGCTCGCTTGTTGCTCAAATGAGCGAGCAACCGAAATCAAATGAAATTTCTCTGATTATTCGTTGGAAAATAAACTTCTTTTTGAGATAAATTCGAATTCATTTGTTTTCTCTCTCTCTCTCTCTCTCTCTCTCTTTAACGGAAATTTAGAGGTTCCTCGAAATGTTCGCTTGTCTCTCGATTGTTTTTGTCGTGCATCAAATGAAGAGAGAAAATCATTTCTATCTCGATTGTTTAAGAAAATTCGAGACCCGTCCTCGTTTTACTACTTTTCTACTACTTTTTTATTATGCGATGGATTAATTGAAACTTGAAATAGAGTTTCTTTTACTGCGAAAGCACTTGAGAACATCTCGTGCCGTGTCGGTGCATCATTTCGCAAATTCGCAGCAACGTTGACCTACTTTACCAGGAGTTTCCGTTCCTCTCCGCAGCACGTTGAATGGCTGCAACTTCTCGAGCTGCTTTCGCTTTTATGCGTACTTGCAACATCCTTAACATTCCTCGTGGACTCCCTGCCGCTTTCTAGTGCAGCTGAAATAAATTTTACTACCTCTTTTACTAGTACTTTCTTAGTTTTCTTATGTAGTTTGCAGTTCGTAGTAAATTTCTTTTGAAAGGATGCGAGAAATTCAGTTCGGTTTTTTGAAAAAAAAAACGTAGCATTCATTCGGAGAAACATTTTGACTGACTACATGTTGTTGTTGATGTTATTGTTGCTGTTCCTGTTGCCGCTGCTCTCAACGGTAATCTAAATGAGTGCATTTGAGTGTCTTTTTATTACGGTGTGCCTGCGACCTCCCTTCCCTCTTCTCTCCGCGCCCTAACTTCACAACCAGCGATTCACTGGGGAGCGAAAGGTGTTTCGAGTCTCGTTTCTTTCAATTTACATTACAGTTTTACTCCACTCCGAGCTCTTCGGTGCAGAAGTGCCTCTTCTGACTCCTGCCACCGTTTTCCGTTTCACTCTCTGCTCCCAATTAATTTTCTGCTCCTCTAATTTTGTTTTTTTACTACTCTTATTTTTACTTTATTATTTTTCTCCATTACAACCTCCGTAATCAACTACTCTTCACTTTTTTTTTGTTTTCTACTTCTCTCTCCTCCTTCTGCTACCCCTTTCTACGCCCTTTTCTACTCCCCTTTTCTACTCCCCCTTTCTACTCCCCCTTTCTACACCCCTTTTCTACTCCCCTTTCGGGAGTACCTTTTTCCTATTGCATTTTTTTCTTCAATTTTTTTCTCCAATTCCTCTCATTGAAACACGTGTTCGCTCGCTTGTTTCGCTGCATCGCAATTGTTTTTGTGCGAAATCGTCAACGCCAACCTCGCCAGCGTCGTCTTGTTTCTCGCGAGTGATTTTATTTGGCGCTGCTATTTTGCAGATGCTTCTGCGTCTGACATGATGGAGTTTAATGAGTAGCAGCAGCTGCAGTAGCACCGAAGTGCTTCCAATTAGCAATACTTTGGAACTCCTTTTTGTTGAATGGCTCTCGAGTGGGTGACGGTGGAGGTGACGATGACGGTGACGGTGACGGCGACGTTGTCGATGAAGTGGTTTGGTCATGTTGATGGTGACGCATTGCACGACCACCGTTGTAACGGTGCAGTCAAGGAGAGGCAACTCGTCATTTTTACACTCTTCGATTTCTATTCGATGGGGAAATCAAGTTGAGTTGAATGTTTTGCTGTAATTAATTGAATTCACAGCTTGAAGCTCCACGAAACCATCGAAAAGTTGAGTTTCTTCTCTGGTTTTTTCATTTTTCTCTTTCTCTGATTGGGGAGAAAACTTCAAGAAATCTATTTTGAGGCTTCTCAAACTTTCTACATCTTTTCTACACTCGGAAGTTCCTTCGATTCTTTCTTAATAAATTCGAAAATTCTAAATAAATCATA
The DNA here is from genome assembly GCA_922984085.1 of Sicus ferrugineus. Classification (NCBI taxonomy): domain Eukaryota; kingdom Metazoa; phylum Arthropoda; class Insecta; order Diptera; family Conopidae; genus Sicus; species Sicus ferrugineus. The sequence goes on along the minus strand of OV277350.1, from coordinate 36,820,963 downwards.
AAAAATCTGTTAACAGTTTTTTCTAGAATAAAAATTGTGCAGTTTGTATTGAAACATACAACAAAATTAACGTCAATAAATCGTAAACGAATGCGATTGAAAAATCAGAACCATAATTTATACGGCAAAAAATCAAAACCAAGCAATCTGAATTTAATTTGCTCTCCACTGAGATAAAGTTGTGTGGAAAAAATCGCTGAGACAGACAAACAGGAAGCAAGAAAGCGATAAAACTTCTAAACAGAGAAGCTCACACCGATTTTATGGTTCTACACGTTCTACACCCATACATGCACACAAATAATAAGGCAAATATATGCGCACACATGCACAAAACATTGAAATAAGAAAAAAAAAGAAAAAAAACGCCTCTTGAACTGATTTTCATGACTCTTTCGATGTGCGAGAAAATTTTTCCCCTCCGATTTTTTGCTGCAATATTAACGCAATATTTTTGAATTGTTAGTTGTGAAGCATTTGCGTGCTCAAAATTTTGCATTAGTATTTTTAATTAATTAAGCCAGAAAAGTATGGCGAATTTTTTCCTAAAACTTTTTTAAGGCGCGACCGTTAAGCGATTCGCACGCGACTTCCAAGCGACTTCAAAATTACTCTAAATTAAATTGTTTACTACATTCAAATAATTGACATTTTTAATAAATTAGATTTTATAATTTTCAATAAGATTTGGCATGGAAATCCTTGAAAACTATTTATCAAGCGACTGCTGAGCGATTAGCAGGCGATTTCAAAGCGACTTCTAATGAAAAAGTGAAATAATTTCAAATAATCAACTTTATGAATTTGGCTATGAAATTCTATAAATTAACTTTTAAATAAATTAGGCTTAATTTTTTTTTTATATTTTTAGACTTTACATTCGGTGTGTCATTTTTCAAGCGACTGCTGAGCGATTAGCACGCGACTTCAGAGCTTTTTATTTATAGAAAGTTGAAAACATCTAAATTATTATTTATTTAAAGCAAAAATGTGAATAAATATAAAAATTCCCTTTCGTTATGATTTCGTAAAAATTAATATTTATAATTAGTTGCAATTATAAAGCAATTTTTTCACTAAACTTAAAATGGGATTAAATTGTTCGACTTCATTGCGTTATCAGCGACGCAGAAAGTAGCTGCTGCCTGCTGTCAAGTAGGGATACGCAGACGTCGCGTAGTACGGTGACGCGTAGTAGGGCGACGCGTAATAAGACGACGCGTAGTAGGGCGACGCGTAGTAGGACGACACGTAAGCGGCTGCTGGGTCGCCGTAAACTGCGGGTCCCGCGTACGTCACGGGCGTCAACAAGTGCGGCTTGGCGGTCACGCAGGCCACGAGCAGGACGACGCAGAGGAGGGCGAACTGTGAGGAGGAAACTTCAGCTGAATTTGGCCGAAAAAAAATAATGAATTTTCAATGAACTTACAAATTTAAGAAACATTTTGAGTCCTTTTAATGCTGAGAATGCTGAGTCGCTTTCACTGCTGCTGCTGCTGCTGCTGTTAAAACTGATCTAAACTTTTTCAGCGGGCTGTCAATCATTTTATAGCTAGAACAATTTTCAGCTGAGAAGTTGCTGCTGTTTTTGCCAGTCTTGTACTTTGCTTTGGCTTTCGTCTCTCGCCCTCCAAATATGGATTCTGTATGATAATCACTTCATTCATAAATATTTCATTAAAGGCAGCAGCTGCGGTTTTTTAGTCTTCGCTGTTGTTGTTCTCGCTTTTAATTGCTTCGGTTGTTATTGATTGACTCTTCTTAAGGCGGCTTTTTAACATGTTACGCTTCTAGATTTTCAAATTACCTGCACTCGTAGTTATTTCATCCAATTTGGTGTGCTGAAGTACAAAAACGTCGATGAAATACTAATCACTCACTGAATTATTCATGAATGAGCCCAGAATTATTTCTTCTTTCGAATGAATTTTCTAAGCATTTCAATATTCTAAAACTATTTCAACCATTTTGTTAATTTCTTTAAATTGTCGAATGTGACAAACGAACTTTGTTATTAGAAAAACGGTTTTCTTAAAATGTTACCATTCCCACTAAGAAAATCGCGTTCTACAACTTGAATATCGCGTTTGTCAGTGAAATACGCGTCTTCCCTGCCTGCCATCACACTGCCAACGACTTTCTTCACATTGAATATACGCAGCAACTTCGATTTTCAGTGTTACAACCGCGGGTTTGAATGTAACAACTTTAGTTTGCAATGTAACAACTTCGGTTTTCGATGTAACAACTTCGGTTTTCGATGTAACAACTTCGGTTTTCGATGTAACAACTTCGGAACTTCGGTTTGGAACACAACAACTTCAGTTTGCAATGTAACAACTTCAGAAAACTAACTATTTAGATTTTCAGTGTACCAACTTTGGTTTTTATATTAACTGTAGCAAATATCTACACCGTAGTGTAGTGCAAATATTTTTTCCTTCGTAAATGAAAACATTCACACATAAAAACTTCGATTTAATTAACATTAAATGGAAAATAATTTGCTTGAATGGATAATAAAAACGAAATATTCTAAGAGGGTGATAAAGTGCGTTTCTATTAAAGCTGCTAATAAAATCTCAATGCTGAGAGCTGTAAATGCGCTGAAACAGACGTTTTTGCAGATACTTTACGAGAAGATATAAAAACTAAACTGATGAAAAACATTTGTTTCGATGGCGTTTAACGACGAGTTGAAGAAGGTTGAAATGCCTTTCAAGGGTTTTAATGGTTGATCAACTAACACACACACACACACACAGAAAGAAAGAAGTGCGAGGAGTGAAATCCATACATTGGCGGACATCCACGTACAGATACAAATCTACGTTTCTGGTGACGAGGGAACAAAGAATGAATCTGTAATACAAGATGTGTCTTCATATTTTGCAGACATTTTGAAAGCCCAAACAATGGCATTGAAACAGCAGAAAACTCTCGCTGTGCGTCTCCTATCGATGCAACAGCCAGGAAACAAAAGACAGACGAACCACTACAGACAGACGGGCGACCGAAGGAAGTGAAGCAGGAAGGATGTGGCGCCGGATGCCTCGTGGTAGGGATGGAGAGACGACAGCCGACAATGCGGCAGGAAATGCGCTGAGCCACGCCTCGGAGGTAAGAAAGGATGTGGCGAGGAGCGGTAGGGAGCGGATTGGTGTAGGCCAAGCAGGAGGATGGAGAACGCGGCTTCTGGTTGCCAACAAAAGCTTCGCTCGTCCAACTAAGTGACTCTCCTTCAGAGTGGTGAGTGACAGACCCTCACCACGCTGAGGAAGAGTAGAGCGATGACGACTCGCGCCCGCGCCCGATCCTGTGTGTCGTCCGTTCGTGTGTTTGATGTGACGCAGGTCCCACCTCGTCTTGTCGTGCAACATCGTCATCGTCTTCCTCTCCAAATCCACGTCTCGTTTCGCGCGAAAGCATCTTTTTGTAGAAGAACAAGAAAGTAGAGGAAAAACAAAGTCGAGATGGTTAAAAAGCAGGCAGCAGGTGGCAGCTGACACGAGTCCTGCTGCCGCTGCTGCACGAGTCCTGCCTTCAGGATGAGGAGTGCGCCTTCAGCGCGGCACAAAGTAATTTCACGCTGAAGCAGCTTGAGAGTTTAAAAGCAGACACAAGAAATGGGAGCGCAAAATTAGTGCTACTCAGAGAAATTAAGAGGACGCAAAGGAAAACCTAAGGAAAGCACACCTTCACTCATACACACACGCGCACACGCACACTCATACACACACACACACACACACACACACACTTAGACAAACACACACACGCAAACAGGCAGCGTGTCCTGCTTACCTCGCGTAGCTGAATACAACGACGACCATCGACGACGCATTCGCACGCATCAGCTGCTGCTCGAAGTAAAAGCAGCCGGAATGGTTGGATCAGCACGGAGATTGAGATGAAGACGAAGATGAAGATGCTGTCAGCAACAACGGAAGTGAAAACAACAGCAACAACAACAGCAACAGCAACGGCATCAGCAGCAGCATCAGTTGTTCAGCATTTCATGCATTCTTTGAAGTAAAAGTTCTGCTTCTTGTTGTTTTTTTTCCGCTTGCCAGCAGGTTTATTGAATTTTTTAAATACTAAAATTCTTCTCCTCAATGTTATGCTGGAATTTCTTATTTTATCGCATCAACCTGCTGGTTTCGCATTTGTTGTTTCCACTGTTTTTTGTATTTATTATTATTATTATTGTCGTTGTCCTGGCTGTAGCTGACATTTATACTCGTATCAGGAAGTTTTACTTGCATAAATTCAACTCAGAAGGATAAAACGGAGTACAAAAATATTATTAAAGTAGAATTGCAGCTGTGAGAAGATTAACATGGCCAACTAAATGGCTGGCGATGCAGCAGAAACGTTCAGTTCACCTGAAATCTGCTTACATTTTTCTTTTTCCTTCTCTTCTCGTTTGTTTTCTTCCTTTCCTCGTTTATTTTACCCCTTTTTCTACTTAATTTACTCGATTTACCAGCAGAAAGTGTGATAATATTGCAACATTTCTGGTGGAGACAAAGAATTCTTACAATTTTTAAAGCGTTAACTGAATGAAAATGTATTTGAAATCAATAATTCTTATTTTCAAATCTAACCTACTTCGCTAATTATTTGTCAAATACCACAATTCCTCATTTTCCTCTCCCCCGCAACCCTTCCACCCTTCGAACTTTTCTTTCTACCTCGTAAAATAATTGATTGTCGAACATAAAACTTAATCGCAAAGACAAACTTTCCATTTAATCCACTCAATAAATCATCGCAACTTTTGCTTGAGAGACCCTCGCAGTGACTTCCTAATGCACTTTTATTCAGCGTCAGCACACCGTGACGCGGCGCGGCCCACCATGGCAATCGGGGCTGGAAATGGGGTACAATCGGGGCTGGAAATGGGGTGGAACCGGGGGGCGAGGGGACGAGGGAACTTCAGCGGTGTGGTTGCGCTTCAAGTATGCATTTTCGATTGAAATATCGCGCCAATAAAATTGAAAAAGAAAGAAAACGAGCCAAACTATCCCACGATGGATGAGAGAAAATAATAAAAGTTGACAGAGAAGGGAGAGAAAGAGAAGGATTGAAATAGTTAGAAAAGCTGCTGGGGTGGGGGAGTGGCAAAGGGCGAGAGAAGGTGAAGAAGTGAACAAGAAGGTATGTCGGGGAAAACGTTTCGGCACGTTCAAGGAATGGAGGTCCTTGCTGTTGTTGCCTGGTTCCGGCTGCTTCCTGTTGCAGTCAATAATCACATGAAATAACGACGTGGAAAGACGATGCTGGCAGAAGATGGCGAAGAGAGGTGAAGAGAGGAGAGGAGAAGGAGAAGAGAGGACAGGAGAAGGAGAGGAAGAAGACACGAGATGATGGGTGGAAGGAAAAAGGCGGGGAAGAAGCGAGAGCAATAAAAATTTGTCTTCATAAGTTGGAACATAAAATGTGTGCTCAATGCAAGTGTGAGTACGATTAACTTTGGTAAAAAGAAACAAAAAAAAATTAAAAAAAAATTAAAAAAAAAATAAAAAAAATAAAAAAATAAAAAAAAATTAAAAAAATTTGTTTTCATAAGTTGGAACATAAAATGTGTACTCAATGCAAGTGTGAGTACGGTTAACTTTGGTAAAAAGAAACAAAAAAAAAGAAAAATATAAAAAAATAAAAAAAAAATAAAAAAAAATTAAAAAAATAAAAATTTGTCTTCATAAGTTGGAACATAAAATACAAGTGTGAGTACGATTAACTTTGGTAGCCAGTGCGACTCCATTTTGAAATGCATAGAGAGAGAGAGAGAGAGATAAATAGAGCGGACGACACACATAACTGAGAGTCGTGAGAGAATGAAAAGAAAAAATTGCGAAAATTTAAAAAGAAATTCACTCAGAAATTCAAAAAATGTGCACACGCACCTCGCCGCTTCAAGGAAGTCGTATTTTCCGTCCGTAACTTTAAAAATTCATCTTTTATTTTATTTTTTGCGCCCTTTTCGTTTTCAGAACAAGTGCAGCAGCAAATTTATGGACTCCACAAATTCTTAAAAAATCGCTCCTGTTGCAGTTGCGAATGTTTTACGTGTCAGCAGATAAGATTGGCCGGCCCGCTTAAGTTTCACACGTACGCTATCAGCTTACACGCACGCACACAGATGTGCGCGCATACACACGTGTACGAGGCGCGCACACACACAAGGACGAAGAAGGATATGCTAGATCCGGCGCACTTGTCGCAGTCAAGCTACGCTTAATCCGGATGCCGACAAGACGTGTTTTTGCTACACGTCTGCGGATGCGCTTCCATTTCGGCATTGCGGTTCTGGTTATGGTTGCTAAAATCGTGTGATATGTGTGCATGTGTGCGTGTTTATGTATGTGTGTGTGTGTGTGTGTGTGTGCGTCTATGTTTGGCAGAGGCTTAGTGGGGTTGCATGTGTTTGTCGGACGTGTTGGCTGCATAGCGAATTAAAGGACTCAAGTTAACTGAGGTCCGAATTCGCAGTAAGTTGCACGCTCGCAAGGACTCACAAGACGCACACATCCACACTAAACGCTTATCCATGTTCAGTCTATTTAAGCTTTTGTTTTATGCTCTGCAATGATAGCGAAAACCACACTATGGACCGCGATTATCCTTTTATTCTAAAGATTCCAACGTGTCGGAAGTTTCAAGGGGACGGAGGGGTCTGTGGAGGGGACTGTGGAGGGGACTGGAGAGGGCCAGGCGTGGAATGTTTGAGTGTATGTTGTGGTTAAAGCTATAAATGTTGGCTCTGCAAGCAGACAATATAAGAGAAACAACCAGAAGAGCCATAAAATCAAATTATGAGATACATTATTTTATTGTTCCTGAATTTGTGTGGATTTGGTTTTTATTGTTCCATTGAATCTTGTAATAAAAGCAAACGGATCAACAAGGAATTCGCCAGACGTGACGAGAAGATGGTTCGGTGTGAGGAGTGAAGAAGCTGGGAGTGACATTTCCCCTCGAGGTATGAAGAATGGGGTGAGAATTGTAAGATAAGAAGTAAAAAGTGTGTCGATTACGTTTAGAAGATGATTACCATTAATATCCAATTACTTTTTCTCTCTCCGATTACAAACACACAAGAGTAATAATTATGAAAAAATAGCTGTACTTCTTATGAAATAATGCTGCTGATTACTTATTACGATACTGGATTACTGATAACAATTAATTATTACTATCATTTGAGTAGGAAACCACATTACTCAAATAATCGTAATAATTAATCGTTATCAGTAATCCAGATGACTTATTTAAGGTGCATTCCGATCGCATTTTTTAATCTGTAAGTAACCTAGTGAAAGTAATCACCTAAATTTCGTGGTAATCGCATTCTAAGTTTTACATGTTGTTTTTACTTTGTAATCTGAATGCAATCAAATCAAAGTAGTCACTTTAATATTGATATTAATAAGATTTTCTTAAGAAATAGGTAATTGTAATAAGTAATCATAACCCAAATTTTACAATTCGGCTAGGGAAAAAATAAGTTTCGTTTTAGTGTTTTTTTTGGCAATTCTGAATTAATTTTCTCTCCCTTTTCGAACGCGTTAGAAATCTCTTTGAGAGAAACGACAAATCTTTCCCTACATGCGTCTCCCTGCCGGAATTACTTCAGGCCTTCAAAATCTAATTAAATTTTATTGGGTTAACAAATTATATTTGCTTCTTCTTTACTACATTTTCTTGTTCTCTCTCGTCTCTAAAGGGGAGAACAATGCTGGGAGCAAGAAGAGGTAAAATGATAACATTGAATCCCCTCTGTTTGGAGGGAATGAAGGGAGTGTAGAAATTTAACATGCATCCAATTAAATTCATGTAACATTAACAAGTAAAATTTTCCCACGACCAGATGAGAAAATGGAAGGGAGTATTTCTAGGTCATGACCTCCGCTATCACAGTTTGCTTCGATGCGATAGGAAGAAAAGGAATTTCGGAGAATTTAGAAACCAGTGAGCCATGAATGCATTCAATTCAAATGCTTTAAACAAACTTCTTCAAATTTTCAATTCGCTAGCTTAATTTTGAAGATTCTATAACTGATATACTAAAGATTTTCTCATTTACCTAAATAATTCTTCGTAATTCCCTCTACCAGCATTCCTCGCATTCTTGTCATCATCGTCCTGCGTCCGTACGTCCATCTGTTGGAAGGAAAATTAAATAATTCCGGTAACGTAATCGGGTTGCGGCCGACGTGTTACACCCACTGAAGGCCTTAATTGCCGGGTGATTGAATTGCTGGCCATACTTGATGAGGATTTCATAGCTTGGCAGTAAGAAGACAAAAGAAGAAGAATACGACGACGAAAGTCATCTCTGGAAAGGAGTTTGGCGAGGTAGAGGTGGCACTGCGGCCAACCACAACCCACCATCGGACTCCACCATGAAGATTGCGATGGTGGCGTCCGGTATGTGGTGACAATCGGCGAGCAACTTGGCTGCAATTGTTGTTCGTGACGGTGGCCGGAGTGCTTAGATTTCAATTAGTGGACTGGCTTTTGTTCTTCGGAGGGACGTGACACGTGACACTCCTCGGCAGTCATTTAGTAGGAGGCGAAGAAGGTTTGGGAGGAGGAGGAGAAGGAGTGGCAGGAGGAGTAGTTATTGGTTTTTAGGAATTCGCTATAATGGTTCGCTATATGGTTTGACTATAAAAGAATTCCTGGATTGCGATTTATTGATTGGTTAAGATTTATTCATTTATTAATTCTGAATTAGAAATCTTAAATTCTTTAAATAATTTGAATTTTTATGAAAAAACTTGAAATCGCATTAAAAACCAAATTAAACTCAAAATTCCATTTGTCAGATTTTTTAACTACCCTGAGAAATGAGAATTCTCATGAGATTTTTATAAATTCAGTGTGAGATTTCTTAGTTTATGTGAGATTTATTAATTACTCTGAGATTTTATGTGAAACTTTTAATTACTTTGAGATTTTCTTTTGTTACTGTGTGATTTTGTAAAATCTTTTTTTTTATTGTGGTGAGTTTTGTGTGGATCTTTTAATTATATAAAATATAAGATTTTGAGTGAGATTTTGTGTGGGATTTTTAATTACTGTGGGATTTTGTGTTGAATTTTTCCCTCTTTCCCCTTCCTACCCGCCAAAGTGCGAACGTGAATTAAATGAGCCATAAAAAATTCTTACAATTAAAAAAATATAAGCACAACATTTACACACACATATAAACAACAACAACAACAATAATAAAACTACCACCAGCACTGCATGTTGCAATACTGCATCAAGTGGACGGCTGCAAAAAATCATCCACTTGAATTCTGCTTCGTGCTTACAATTCAATTTGGTGCATTTAATTGCTGTGCTGCGAGTGATTTTATTGATATGCATGTCAGGCCTCCAGCTAACAGGGGCGGAGTGGGGGGTGTTTTACGGGGAATTCATAGGCTTTTTTAGCTTCTTTCAATACAAGTTTATGTATTAACGAGAGAGAAAGATTTTATCTTTTGTCAAATTTGTCAAATTTTAAAAAATTTTATTTTTTATTATATTGTTAGCTTTTCTCAAATTTTGCGCTACTTAAACATGTGAATTATTTAAACATGTGAATTATTTAAATATGTGAATTATTTAAATATGTGTTATTTGTTTTTATTTAAATTCGAAATATTAAAAATGACACTCACTCGATAATTTAAATCGACTCGACTCAATAATTTAAATTTCAGTAATTTTAATTGTTTTCGTGCTAATCATTCACTCTTCCCCAGCATTTGTTTTGTGAGGAAGAATGAGCTCCACAATACCTGCAACAGCATCCACCGAACGTGGTACTCAACTCCAACTTCCAACAGTGATTCCAGATCCACAAACGATAGTCATTCATTCAGAACTCACTCATCCGTCCTTCACACTCAGCAACCGCTCGGAATCCTTATGGTGGCCACGTGAAAAAGAACAGCATCCACGTGGAACTTACACAGCTTCCATCCGCACATCCACATTTTCCCCGTCTGCAAATGAAACGAAATCCTGGCTGCACATCCTTGCCATAAAATCAGGAACTCGTCTAAAATGAACTCGGAGGACGAATGGTCCTCGGATGCCATATTGGTGGGCATTTTATGGCATCAATGGGTGATCCATAAAACTGATTATGGTAGGCGAACCCCATGTTGGTGTGATAATTTATGGCATCCTTCGTTTTATGGTCGAAAAGCCTCGCGCATCGTCATTCATCGCCTCAAACCGGTTTGGAGCTTCGAAAATGGCGACCGCATGGATTCCACAGCGCTATAATGGACGTCTGCCTCTTCTCGCCCCCCAAATCCAAGAATCCATTCATTCTGTGCAGAGATTTACTACGCGCTGCAGCATCCATCCAACGGGACTTCCGAGCGCAGAAGATGGCGAAGGACAATGAAAAACTGGTTGGCAGCTCCAGCTAACCGTCAGTTGCTGTTCGTCGTTCGGTCCGTGCGGTTGTGCAGAGCAAGAGAAATCCGGAGAGTCGCGTCGCAAAAGCCAGCAAGAGAAATGATGAGGACGAGGGGGCAGCAGACGACGATAAGAACTTCAATAAATAAGATTTGAGTGCACAAGGATAATAAAACACAGAGAGAGAGAGAGAGAGAGAGAGAGAGGGAGAGAAAGAGCGTATTAGAAAAAATGTGTATATAAAGAGTGTTTGTTGTTGTTTGAAGTGTTTTCGCAAAAAAGAAAAGTTGGGAGAGTGAGAAGGCTGGAAAGAAAGAGCGCAGATCTGAAGGAAGTGCAACAACAACAGTATAACACAGAATGAATAGCTAGGAACAGCGACGCGAAGGATATTCCTCAAGGATTCACTTCACTTACCTTCGCAACGTTGTCTCGTCTGGTCGTCGTAGTCGTGGTCGTCGTAGTCGTCGTAGTCGTCGTCGTAGTCGTCTTCGTCGTAGTCGTCTTCGTCGTAGTCGTCGTAGTCGTCGTCGTCGTCGTCATCGTCGATGGGAGCAGCCGGTTGCGGTTCAACTTGTGTGTGTGCGTGCGTGCGTGCGTGTTGTTGTTCCCGGCGGTGAATCTCCTCAAAGCAGTTAAATCAATTTTTGCTCTCTCTCTCCCACCCCAGTGCAACGCGGGAGAGAAATTCATCGGGACCGAAAGAAATGCAATCATTTTAAGTGTTTTGAGGAAGAAGCAACCACGAGATTTGTCAATAGAATAATAAAAAATGCAAACTTGCAGACACCAAACAACCTCTGAAACGGTTTCACCACGAGATACAGGGTGCGATATTTTATATTGAAGTGAGTAGCTGAGCGTGAGAGCAGAGCAACTACTCGTATTAAGCTGTATTAGTGAGTGACAACGACAATCAAACTATACCGGCATTTTTTTGTATACAATATAAAAAGCGCACGATGATGTCGATGATGGTGGGGAAGAAATGCAGCGATTAAAAAGCGAACGCAGTGAGAAGGAATGAGAGAAGTGAAGCAAAAATCGACGTTGACAACAGCATTTAAAAGTTCGACTAAACTCAGCGCGAATAACGTCTATCGTGAGTCCTGTTTTGCATTTTAAAGGATTAAAGCGGCCGCCAGGAGACTGAGGATGTGCAGACTCACAGTGAGTTGAGGTATGAATTGAAATTAGAAAAGTTAAAAACAAATAGAATTCATGTGCCGTCTTTGAGAAGTAAAGTTAATGGAAATCGGAGTTCCACGATTTTCGGTCTAGTGAAATTATTTGCATTTCTGACACAAGAAATTCTTTAGCTTCCCTGAGTGTCGTGGAGTTTTAAATTTTAGTTGTTTCACCGACCAACATCATGAATGCTGTTCACACAGTGAGCGAATTCAATGAGAATTCGATATTACAATCGGAAACCAGGCGACCGTTTTCTGTAGAGATGATAATCGGCATCGAGAGGGTTTTTTTGTTCAATATTGACTATAAACGAGAAACGATTTCGGGACAACCATCTCTCGTCCCGAATTCGAGACGATAGTAGAGATCGAGTCGGCTTTCTCAGTCCATACGGAAGACAAGATAATCGAGAACGCGACAGCCTTTTAAGATCGGGACGGCAGCACCCATCGTCCACCGAGACCACCTTTTCTCGTTTCGAATTCGAGGAGATAATAGAGATCAAGTCGGGGTGTTCAGTTGAGGTGATAATCGCGATCATCGCAGCTGTCTACGGTCGGAATGGCAGCCACCATCGAGGCAACCTTTTCCCCGACTGATTGTTTTGCCTTTTCTTGTCTCCCAGTTAAGGCGATAATCGTCCTCTCCAGACAAAACGATGGTCTGAATCATCGAGGTGGGTTTTCTATCATTATCGCATGCCGGCCGGTTTTATGATAGTTTATCGATCCATCCGATTCATTACACGCACACCCACATTCAGTATTCTCATCTGCGAGTCCATTTTATTGCAACTGCAGACGCTACAACCACACTAAAATAGGACTACAGATAGCAACAAAAACAACACCGACACAGGCCTACATGTGTGTGTGTGTGTGTGTGTGTGTGTTTGTGTGTACTGTATGTATGCATGTTATCGATTGCATGTCGCCGTAGTAGTAAAATTCCTCGTATTTCCAGTACATGCTGAAATAGTATCTGCGAGATGTATTTTGGAGAAACAAAACACAACTACAACAACACCAACAGCAGCATCATTCGCTTAACAATCGTCCTCATCATTTACATGACCATCACCATCGCCATCACCACCGTCATCATCGTCATCATCATCGTCATCATCTTCAATTCCAACATCATCAACCGGAACCATCACTCGGCCGAAAGTGCACGTGATACATGTGAATGGATGGCCGAATAACGAAAGAAACATCGAGACAGAGACACTGACCGATAAATGGCTTTATTTAAAACGTGAGTGTGTCTGTGTGTGTGTGTGTATGTATGCGTGTTTTTGGGAGAGCGATGGCGAGCCGCCGCCGCTGTTGCCGCATTCATTGCTAACTGAGCCCAACAGCGATTCACATTCACAAAACGTCGCGTAGTTTTGTTGCACTTGTTTCTGCTTTGTTGTTGTTGTTGTTGTTGTTGTTGTTGTTGTTGTTGTTGCTGCTGCTGTTGCTGTTGTTGCTGCTGTTGTTGTTGTTGCTGCTGCTGTTGCTGTTGTTGTTGTTGCTGCTGCATTGCTGCTGCACATGTGACCAACATCAGAATGCAGTTACTACGTGATGTACTCGTGCGCATTCAAACATACAAACACATGGACGACTTGTTGTTGTTGTTGTTGTTGTTGTTGCCTTAATGGTCAGCTTACATGTGCGTCCTGTGCACAGTGAGAAAATTCCGCAAGAAATCAAGAAGATCATCGTATCCCGTTCTTTTAAAAGATCTTCACCAGATATTTGATTTGGTCGATTTTCTACGCGTTTGTCTGCATGCAAACATGAATAATGAACAAGTATGTTGGACGTGTATGATGAATGTGTGTATGATGGACATGTATGTGTGTGATGGATGTGTATGATGGACGTGTATGATGAATGTGTATGAAGGTTGTGTATGATGGCTGTGTGTGTATGATGGATGTATGATGGATATGTGTGATGAATATGTATGATGGCTGTGTATGATGGATGTTTATGATGAATGTGTATGAAGGTTGTGTATGATGAATGTGTGTGAAGGTTGTGTATGATGGATGTGTACGATGGCTGTGTATGATGGCTGTGTATGATGGCTGTGTATGATGGACGTGTATGATGGATGTGTGTGATGGATGTGTGTGATAAATGTGTGTAATGAATATGTAAGACTATTCATATGATGGAAATGTACAATGGATGTGTATGATTGACGTGTATAGTAGACGTGTATGATGTGCATGTATGTGTGAAGTATCTGAAGAGTGTGTTGTATGTAAATGTTGATTATTTTATAATTTCTGTGTGCGTTCGCTTGCATAATTTAATTTTTAAGCATGGAGAATGCAAATCATGTGCGAACTTAAATTAAATTCATGCCACGTCTCGACACTCGAAAACTGATTTATTCTTCTTTCACTTTTCTGCTTGGCACTTTCTTGTAAATCACGGTATTTGACAAAAGTCACGTTTGCTCTCAGAAATCCTTACGGAAGAAAGGAAAGAGAGAAAAAAAAGGAAAATAAAGGAGAAAAATCACTTTCGCCGCATTTCAAAACGATGATGGAAGAGAGAAAAAGTGTTTATCAAACTTGCAAATTGTTGTTGTTGTTGTTGTTGTTGTTGTTGTTGTGATTGTTGTTGTTGTAGACCACCACTGTCTAGAGATGCCCGTCTTCATGTTCAAATGCAAGCGAACACTTGGGACCGAAGACACTTTTAAGTGCGGCCACTCGGCGAGTGAGTGATTCATGCAACAGCATAAAATTAGGGAAGTGCAAAAATAAAAATATAAAAGCCAGGAAAAATTAAAAAAAAGAAGAAATAACAACCATTTCTAGTTGTTTTCTTTTCTTTTGAAACCTCAAATGGTGAAACGCTATGGTGGGCGTGGCAGGGCATAAAACACCAACAGGAGGAGAAGGAAGAGAGGATAGGAGAGGAGTCAGCAGCAGGAGGAGCGGAGATAGAAGAGGAGCGGAGAGTGCGGGCGGAGAGGAGAGAGCAGACAGAAGGGAGAGAGCAGATGGAGAGTGGCTTGTGTGGCGGAGAGGAGTCAGCAGGAAGAGAGGAGGGATGGAGAGAGCTGAAGGAGAGTAGGAAGAAGGAGAAGAGGAGAGAGCAGGAGGAGAGCTAATAAGAGGAGGAGAACTGAGGGGTGGACGGGAGAGCAGAAGGAAGGAAGATAGCAGGTGGAGACTAGAGAGGATGAGAAGGAGAAGGTGGAGGAGTAGGAAGAGGAGGAGGAGGAGGAGGAGGAGTAAGAGTAGGAGGAAGAGGAAGAGGATGAGGGAGAGGAAGAGGAGGAGGAGGGGGAGTAGGAGATTAGTGAGGAGCCTAGAGAGAAGGAGGATGGAGAGTGGAAGATGGAGGGAAGAGGATGAAGAGAGCATGGTGGAGAGATCCAGAGTCGAAGATCGCGGAGAGGGGATTGTGAAGTGAGAAGTCGAGAGAGGAGGAGGGGGCAGAGGAGGATGGTGAGAGGACGGTGGAGAGAAGATGTTGGAAAGATAATGACGCTGAAGGGCGGGGAGAGAGGAGGATGAAATATGGAGAGAGGGGAAGGTGGAGAAGGAGCGAAACATCCACGTGGTTTTCTCAGTTACGAGTTGTTTCCGAAAACCAGAGGCGGTGCAAATATTTAGCTGGCGATCCTCTAACGCGGTGTGCGGGCGACAAAAGGGCGTTTCAACCGGATGCACTTCAGCTTCCGGCAACAGGAAGTTGCTTGTGTGCAGCCAACGGCTTGATGTTGCAAGAAGCGATTTTGACCGGAAGCTTTCAAAAGAAAGAAATATTTATGATTTCCACTCAAGTGAACAAAACAGTTGAGAAATAAAGTTTAAACAAGCCTTTTGAATTGTTTTTTCGATTTCTTTTTATTCCTTGCCACAGTTTCTCGTAAACAGCAAACATAAATTTGAGAACTTTTTTGCTTTATTAAAAGCAGCGATAAATTCGTAATTTTAATTATGTGCAACCGCGGTGTGGTTGAGGCAAGGAATTTAAATGGCAGCTCCAACAACAACAACTGAATCTGTGGTAAGAGAAGAGAAGAGAAGAGAAAATATTAATTTCAATTTTGTGGTTCTGCGTATGAGAGCGGAATGAGTCTGCATTAATTGAAAGGAGAGAAATACTCGCTTTGTAGCGTGTAAATGAGAGGTTAGCGAATAATAGCGGTAGTTAGTGATAGTTAGCGGTAGTTGCTGCAAATAGTTGTTGGTGGAGTGGCTTGCGTTGCTTGTATTCTTCGTTGCAACGGGACTTCGTGTGCGCACATTTTCTCCTGCTTTCACCCTTCAACTTCATGCTGGCCGCTGTTGTTTCATATTTCGATCCAATTAAAATCGAAAGGATTTAATAGAGAGAATTGAAATATGCAAAATAAAGAGAGAAAAAAGAAGTCACGACTGTTTAGAGCTGCTCACGCACACATGCAGAGACACAATCGCACTCGAAGGTGCGCAGAATGCAATGAACGTCATTGAACGGCACTGACCGCCACGCCACTGAAATGATTCACAGATTTCATGCCGCGCCAATCTTCGAATGCTGTCACTGCACTTGTGTGGGTGTGTGTGCGTTCGTAGATGCAGGTCTGTGCAAGGTTGCGTGAGCTCAGTTTACTGTGTGTGTGTGTGCGAGTTCTACGTGTCGTATGAGCGACATTCAATTCGCGGAACTGCGAAGGAAGAGAAAATCATTCGGCTTTTCATTCAATAAAATTTTTATTTCATAAAAAATATTATCTTGACTGGGTTACAAATTTATATCTACAATTTTCACCCTCTGCAACCTGCCACTGTCTACCCTCTCTCTTTCTCTCTCTCTCTCTCTCTTTCTCTCTCTCTCTCTCTCTCTCTTTCTCCTTGCTTTTCAATCCCTCATTCCTTCAACTAGCAAAATGTTGCAGTTGTTAAAATTTGAAGGATGGATTTTCATCTTTTTACTTCAGTTCAGAATTTTAGCATACTTCGTGTTGTTGTTTGAGTTGTTGTTGTTTGAGTTGTTGTTGTTGTTGTTGTTGTTGTTGTTGTTGTTTGAGCATGAGCACCGGGATTTCTAATTTGCATACCTTTTCCATTTACATTGTTTATTTATTGCTGTTGCCATTGTTGTTCTTCGTCTTCCTCTAATTGTTGTTGTTTCTGTTCCTCCCGGCCGTACTCCACCTCCTCCCTCTCCCTCTCCACCTCCTCCCTCTCCCTCTCCTCCTCCTCCCCTCCTCTGGTTGCTCTTCCCTCTAACTCTGCTGACGTCGTTGCTTTGCATCGATTTTCCTCGTGCTCTTCATGCTTTTATTTTGAATTCCCTTCTTTTTCTACTCCTCTTGTTTTTATTGCCATTGTAAACCATTGCAGTCCCGCTCTAATTGCTCGCCAGATGGCGCTGTTGCATTGTTACCAACTGTAACATCGAAGGTTCGGTTCGGTTGCACGTTTTTCTCTTGTTTTTCTTGTTCGTGTGTCGCTGTTGTTTCAAGCTTTATTATCTAAATAACCGAATGAAGGAGAATAACAAAAACTGTGGAGAGCATCAGAAAAGAGAGACCAAAAAGCGAAGAAGAAGAACCGTGGGAAAAAAAGAACAAAAAGATTTGACTGGCAGTGGATGCTCTGCCTGCCGCTGCTACTTCGTAACAAATGAGAAATATCGATTTTAAATGCCGTTGGTGTTGTTGTTGCTGGTGGTGGAGTTGGTGTTGGTGTTGTTGTTGTTGTTGTTGTTGTTGTTGCTTGTTGCCATTGCTGTGGGCCGTTTTATTCAAGTCATTAATTCAGCCGCAAGCCGCACGCAAAATGGCACAAATTTTAAAGCGGCTTATAAAGTCTGTCTTGCCTGGCTGCGCTATGAATGCGTTTGTGTAGACGTGTGTGTGTGTGTGTGTGTATCTGTGTGTCTGTGTACGAGTGTGTGTGCCTGTGTGTGCGTATCTCCGTGTGTATTTCCAGTCTCAGCCAAATGAATGAAACTCTGCTAGCGAGAAGAGCGCAGAAATCATCGCGTAGTAACAGCGGCAACCATTACTGTGCCGCCTGGCACACCCATTCAAGATGTTTGATGGCGACGTCGTTTCTTCGAAAAAACACTCACGAAGCACGAAGATGTGAAACTGCGTTTTTTAGCGCGATTGTAGTGTACATTATTGTGAAATAGGGCGTGGTTAAGTCATATTTTGTATTTTATTGTAAATTAATAGATGAACCGAGAAAATGTCACCTCGGCCGATGAATAGCGATGATCAACTGGATCTGTAGAAGTCTATAAATTTAACGTCTGCCGTTAGTGGAGCGCAACATGTGCGCGTTGAGAAGTCCCTCGCTGCCAAAAGAGAGTTTTTGTGGCTCTACCGCAACCACACACACAACACACACACACACGCACACACACTCTCTCTCTCTCTCTCTCTCTCTCTCTCTCTCTCTCACACACACACAAACACACGAACGCACAGAAAGCATGAAAATTATTGCCAAAAGTTATCGTTCGCGAAAATCTCAGAAGTGAGGAAGGGGTATTTTTTGCGAAATTACAAAGTTTTCTTCAAGTCAGAGAGCGTTAATGAGCGCGATAAATGATGACGATTTGGAGCAGCGAGTAGAAAAGAGAGGACGTGATGGAGCAGCGAGTAGAGAAGAGAGGACGTGAGAGGAGAAACTATAAGAAAATTAATTTTTTACTACTACTTTCATTAATGTTTTATCAAAAACAAACTTTTAATTTCCTAAATGGATCGCTTTTGAATTCTTCCGATTTTCCCCCCCCCCCCCCCCTTTTTTCATTCTATTTTTTGCTGTAATTTTAAAAATTCTGTGAATTGAACTAAAAAAAACAAAAACACAACCTGTCGTATCGAATTTCCAGCTCAGTGAGCAAGGACAGCAAAGGGGTGGAGGGGTGGCGGGAGGGTGGGGGGAGGTGTGTGTATATGTAGGTGTGTGGTGTTGTGTGTATTGTATTTGCGTCAGCAATTTGTGCGTTCAACCAGCAATCTTTACAAGCCATTTGAAGATAAGAGCAAAAACGCGCAGAGTCACATGAACACATGCACACTCCACTTTATACACTCTACACACACACACACACACACACACACACACACACACACACACACACACACACACACACACACACACACACACACACATACATACACACATACACACGTACACACATATACACACACGTACACTTAAAATTCAGCTACCTTTTCAGTTGGATTTCACTAATAGCTGCCAGCTGGTGATTTCTGAGGTGTCGAGCGAATACTCGCAAGCAGCAGCAGCAGCAGCAACAAGAGCAACAGCAACAATTCGAGAAGCAATTCTAATGGAAATGAAGTTGCAATTTGCTCGTGAGGGAATAAAGAGGAGAAAATAGTTAAGAACAGAAAGGGAATACTAAATGCAGGAGAAGAGCATAAAATGGGTAAAAAAACTATTGAAAAAGTAAAGTTCAAAGAGAGTAAAGGAGGCAGAGAGAGGTAAGGAGAGACATCGAGCGAGAGAGAACGAGGGATAGAGTGTGAGAGAGAGAGAGAGGGGCAGGGCGATGGAGAGCCAGAGAGAGCGAGAAAGAGAGAGAGAGAGAGATAGAAAGAGAGAGAGGGAGAGCGCGAGAGGGCGAGAGAGCAAGGGAGGGAGAGAGAGAGATAGCTAGAGAGAGCAGAAGAGAAAGATGTAAGCTAGGGAGAGGGGAAGAGAGATAGAGAGAGATGAAGAGAGAGCGAGCGAGGAAGAGAGAGACAGGAATTGAGAGAGAGAAAGAGAGAGGGAGAGAGAGATATCTAATTTGGTTTTCCAGATCTCATCTCTCAAATGTCACTGCTCTCAACTGATAGAGGTATTTTTTAGATGAGTGAGAAGATCAATACAAAGTTTTAATTTTTTTCATAATTTAATAGTTCTTTCGACGTTTATGGCTCTGTTTTGGTGGTGTGAAAGTCGAATTTTACTTGAAAAATAAAAATATCTCAATAACTTTTTCAAATACATAACAACAACACAGAAAATTGGGGGGAAAACAAAACAAAAACAAACAATCGGGAAAAACTGACAACTGAGACAAAATGAAAAATCGCATAGCGCAGCGATTCTCTTTTGTCACTACATTTACATACAGAATATATGTGTACGTGTGTGTGCGTGTATGTGAACATTTGCGTAAATATGTGTAAATGACAGCAGTATTTCTCTTCATCTCTCTGCACGCGCGGTATACGAGTACAGGACGAGTATCAAGGATGCTTACGGAGAAACGCATGCATGAAGGTTTCGAGAGTCCCGTTGATAAGGACGAGTGTGTTGTTGCTGCTGACGTTGCTACAAATATTCCTGTCGCTGCCGTTGCAATTGCTGTTACTGGTGATGCGTTCTTAAATGCAACCGTTGACAGCAAGAATTTCTCGCAAATGTGATGACTTTTTTCGAGATTTAGTTATCATTCTTCAGCAAGAAAACAAAAAACGAAGTAAGAAATGATAATATATCAGCAACAGAGCTTCACTTTCGTGGTTTACTTCAAAAAGCTCGCGTAGAAAATGCGTAAAAACGAGAAATTCGATGCTCGTTTTCCATTTGATCCTCTCGAATATTCTTTTTCGTTTCTCTTAACTTTTTAACCTTTCTAATGAAAACTCTTTGATGGAAAAGCAAGGAAAATCTTGCTGTTTTTGCTTTTAAATTTGCTCTCCCCTCCGTTTTCAATGAAATTTCTTGTTAGCTCGAAAATGTTTCAGGCAATGGGAAAAAATATCTTGAGGGTCTATGTAAACCAATTGAATTCCTTACTCGAATGACTATTTCTGATTTACACTATTAGTCATGTGTTGGTATTGCAGTGGGACTGGCTGTACCACCGCTCACGGGACTGGGGCTGATCGTAATGGGACGGACTGGACGGGGACTAACTGAACGGGAACTGCGTGGACGGGGACTGTGCACGGAGACTGAATGGACGGGGACTGAATGGAAGGGGACTGCATGGAGGGCGACTGAATGGAAGGGGACTGGGTGAGCGCGGTCTAAGTGTGGACATGGATTTACTCGACGGGGACTGACTGTATTGGGACTGACTGTGATGGTGGCGACTGTCAACGAACTGGCTGTACTGGTAATGGGCGGGGATTGACTGGACGGAAACTGTGTGGACGGGGACTGACTAGACGTGGACTAAATGGAAGGGGACTGCCTATATTGGGACTGACTGGACGGTGACTGAATGGACGGGGACTGAATGAACAGGGACTGGTTGTACGTATATATCATGAAATGTAAATGTATCATGAAATTCCGATTAGTTCTTGGTAATTTTTCAAAAAACAATAGAAATAATCTTAAGCTTGTAAGCAGGTCTCTGATACTTTTAATCCAGCAAAACTGTTGCTCTGCTCCCCTTAATTCCTCCTCTTTTTTCTTTATCTAAGTCCTTTAAAACCAAGAGGACGAGGAAACAACACGAAACCGTCTCCGCTTAACCCCGATAAATTGTGAGCCGCACGTTGGTTTCTCCTGGTTTCTACTTCAGCAATAATATTTGACGCAAAGTGAGGAATGAGTATTCGAATGCTGAATTTTACCCCATTAGAGCTGAAGATGTTGACATGACATGATTAGTAAGACTGCTGACAAAGATTTCGCATGAGTGAAATCAGTGATCAGTGTTACCATTTTGCTATAATTGTACTAAAAATGGCACTTCTTCTTTGAAGAAAACGTGTTAGTTTTACTTTTTCCAGGTGATCCACACCAGAGGTAAAGTTAAAAGTAAATAGAGATTTTAAAGAAAAGAATCTCCAAATGCATGGCAGGCCTCGCATTTAGAGTGATGGGGCGAAGAAGCCCGACGTTGGCAAATAAAGGAAAATATTGCAGCAGAGGGAAAAGTTGAAATGTCAAAAGGCGCTTCTCCAGTTTTTAATATGCGTGGATTTGGGTCAAAGTTCAGAGAACTACAGAGGGTTTTCCCCCCCACACTTTGTTTGCATTGAGTCTCAAGTGAACGATGTGAGGTTAAAGAGGAATGGGGGGGTGAGAGAGAGAGAGAGAGAGGGTGGGGGAAGAAAGGTGGGAATGCAAATATGCACTGAAAGTTTTACCAAAAAAATATTGAATTTACATAAGAAAGAAAATTCGATTGCATACTTTTAGGCGCGACGGTTGGATCAAACAAACTTTTGAGCCGAAAATCATACGGTGAAGATTTCGTGGAAATGTTTTCGTTTCGAGATACAAAATCCTTTCAGTGACACGTTTGCTGTTGTTGCTCTTTTTTTTGCAGACACAATTTAAAAATTATTTAAAAATTATATAAGTTAAATAAGTAAACAATTTAATATAAAACATTGTAAAGTCACACCATTTTTGCATTTCACTCAATTTCGTACCTTTTCCAATCCATATTTCAGCTTAAATATGACAGCATGTGACAAAAAATCACATACTCGCACTGACAGCTGAATAATTGTCGCTTTAAAAGTGAAAAATCCACACACATGAATGGGACACAAAAACCAATACAACAACAGCAACGATCACAGCATCGATACGAACAACAACAGTAACAGCAACAGCAACAGCAACAGCAACATTTTTCCTGTGTGAGGCGTGAATTGCGTTAAATTAATCAGAGGAGTAAATTTTTTCCACATCAGTTGCTGTGAAAACCGAGAGTTTTTTGTCATTTCTCGGAGCAAAAACAGGGAAGAGAGCGGTGAGAAGTGAATGGTGGCGTGAATTCTCTTTAACGCAAGTCAGGCATGTGTAAAAACAACAACAACAACAACAACAATAAAAGCAACAGCGGCAGCAATGACGACGTCACCACAAATAGACGACTTTTCGGCAGTGATATGAAAAGGGCAACAACAACAACAACAAAAACAGTAACAGTAACAATAACAAATCCAATAACGGTAGCCAATACTGTAGCAAATATCGCGAGTAGGACAACAACAACAACAACAACAACAACAACGTCAGTAACATCGGTGAAAGCAATCTAAAATAAAAGAAGAAAATCACAACAAGGACAACACGAGCAGCAACATCAATCCACAACAACAACGCACCGAATTCGAATAAAATCCTTATAAAAAATGTAATGGAAAGCATTAGAGTTCATAAAAAATGGATTTTCAGAGCCTTTTCAAGGCTGTACTGATCCTGTATGTCTTTCGAGGTGAGTAACGAATTCTCAGACGAACGCTTATGATTTTTGGGGGGGGGCGGGTATTTGTGTAGTGCCATTGTGTGTGTGAGTGTGTGTGCGTGTGTGTGTGGTTGGTGGATAAGATTGTATAATATATTCCATATATTTGAAAGAGTTTTTTCTTTCTTTATCTGTTTTCTCCTCAGAATTACTTATCTCATTTATTGTCGGATTTAACATATTTTACTTCAATTAACGGCCTTCTCAGGATAACGTTTATGTGTGTGTGTGTGTGTGTGTGTGTGTGTGTGTGTGTGTGTGTCAGTGTTCGTTAGTTTCCCAGCTTTTGCTGTAAACTCACTTGAGAAACGCATTCGTTTGCATTTCCACAATTTCACCGCCAATAATTTGATCCCATTGAAGAACTACGAAGAACTCGGTGTGAATTATATGCCGCAAATGAGACGCAATGAGAAAACTCGCCGTATTTAGTAGTAAAGACGACATTAAAATTGCCCAAAAGATGAATAAATCTCGTCTCGTTGCTGTTGCAAATTTGCACTCCTTTTATTTACTTCGCAAACAGTAGCTCGGAAAGATTTTCTCTTCCTTTTGTGTTTCGGTAAGCAAGCGAATGAAATCCAGCAGCCGAAAAACATCTTCTAGCAAAATAATTTGTTTCTTTGTTTGATAATCTTTGTTTGCGAATGTCAAAGCGATGATGATTCGACGAGAGGAGTGCAAACTTGTTTCCTGTTTGCCATTGAATGCGTGCAGTCAAATGTATCCTGATTATTTTCCCTAAAATGCATTCAAGTCCTGCTGACGCTTAGTTGTTGTGCTTCTTTCGTGTGTTGCTGACGCTGCACGCTATTCATTCACTTGGCTCGCTTTGAGAAGCTGAACAAAACATTTGATGGAAACAAGCGAGCGCTGCAGCAGCAACCCAGCAACCCAGCAACTCGGCAACTCGGCAACCCAGCAACTCGGCAACTCAGCAACAAACAAACAAACAGCAACCCAGAAAGGATGCACAGCAGTAAAAGATCAGCAAGCAAGCAAACCGGAGCGCCACGCTGAAGCAGAACCGAACAGCTGCTGCCGCTCCTGTTGCTGCTGCCTCTTGGTGTTTGTTGCTGCTGCTCTGATGATGGTAATGAGGATGTCGTCCTGTGGACACAAAGTTATTCTTGCTCATTCATTGCAGCAACTGCGGCAACAGCAACAACTCAGCAGCAGCGACATTAGATGCAGCAGCAGCAGCTGAACTGAAAGCGGCAGCAGCAGAACTGAAAGCGGCAGCAGCATTGAAAGAGGCAGCTGCTGCTTTGACGGAGGCAGGCAGCAGCTTCGGTAGAGTCCTTCAACTGCAGCTCCGCACCCTGCTGTCAGCTGCCAGCCGCCGCCAGACACCTGCCACCTGCCACCAGCCACCTGCCACCAGCCACCTGCCACCAGCCACCTGCCACCTCTGCACGGCCGCACAAACTGCGCGCAGCTCGGCGCCACGCGGCCGAGTGACACTCCCGAGGTCGTTCACATTTCGAGGGCGTGTTGTTGAACTTGGCTGGGGAGGCGCTGCTCGCTGCTCGCTGCTCGCTGCTCGTTGCTGTTCCCGCCTTCAAGACGTTCGACGTCAATACGGCGGCGCTGGTGGAGCGACAAAGTTGTTGCACGACAAGTTTAGTTTTGCTTTCATAAAATGCAAATTTAATATTAAAATAGAATTGAAGAATCGGCAGAATCTTTTATAACACTTAAAACTTGCTTGCGATTCTTTTTTAGCTGTAAAATAATTGAAATTCAAGAGAAAAATCGCAATTTTCTTAATAAATTTTATTATTATTTGAATTTTAGGCTCCCATTCCGAATTTATTGCATGAGTTTAATATTTTCAATCTTCTCGATTTGCATGGGCGTGCGAAGAGGCGGGGAGAGTGTGGGGGACAGAGACGGGGGTGACTGCAGCCCCCTTCAGAAATTCAGGCGGAACGATTTCGTATCTTCCGGCTGCGATGTCGCGCTGGCAGGGGCGTCGAAGGAGAGGGTAACGGACACAAATACAATGCAGCCCTTCTCGGAAAAAATCCACCTACGCCCCTGGCTGTCACTCTGGCTTGCAGGATTCTTCGTCCTTTTTTTCTCGCTGTCCACAAATCGGGGTGCGACTTTTTTACACCCTCGTTGAAACTTGAGGTGGTTTAATGTGTACAGCAACAACAGCAGCAACAACAACAATGCCAGAGTTGCCTGCTCTACTAATTTATGCTGCAGTTATTATTTGTTGCTGTGTGCGTGCGTGTGTGTGTGTGTGTGTGTGTGTGTGTGTGTGTGTATTGGTTGCTGTTGCTGGTGTTGCTGGCGTTGTTATTGTTATTTTGGCTGGCATGAATGCGCGTAAAGAGTTAATGACTTGTTATTGTTGTCGTTGTTGTTGTTGTCCTTGTTGTTGTTGTTGTTGTTGCCGTTGTTCTTGTTGTTGTTGCTGTAATCCCTGCTGCCGCTGCTGCTGCCATTCCTTCAGCGGCTGCCATTGTATTCATTTGCATTCGCTTTTGTTTCAAGTACGCGATTCAGCAAAACCTCCCCTCACCTCCTGCCCCTCCGCCCCACCCCCTGACCACCTGCTTTTATTCCAAACCATCCTTTGTTTCAACTTGTCGTGTTTTTTTTGCTATTTTTTGTTGCTGCATTCATATTTTCACTCAATCCCGGCGGAAGTGTTGCCAGAGTGCAACGTGTGCTCGAGTGTACGTGACACGATTACGACGCGATGTGCAACTCGTGCCCACTCCGCTGGGAATTTGAATAAGAAAGCGCGCGCGGTGGGCGTGGTCAAGACACACCCGAGCATTCTTGCAGTTGTAACTAACGAAGAATAAGAGGGGAAAATGGAAAGAATTCAGTGTTAAATAAATAGAAAACTTTATAAATCTTAAAATGACATCCGACAACAGCATTGAAAATCTCTTTGAAAATCTCTTCAGCAAACACTGAAAATCCTTCGATTTTAAATTGCAGATGAAAGAGAATAAATAAACAAGATTTATTTGCCTCCTTTCGCAGAGCTTTTTCGTCCTTGCTTAGCATTCGCACGAACTTTCTGCTGTTTGATGGTTTTACAATTAGAAAAAATCTTTTAGCAGAACCAGTTTTTCATTTTAAATAAAGAGGAAATAGTTTTCTTTTTCAGAAGTGAAAGAGAGGGAAGTTTCGCTCTCTTCTTTAACTCTGAAAGGAAGAAAAGAGAGTTTAAGAAGAGAGCAAAACTAATTGAATTTGAAATCCCAACACTATAAAGAGTGGAAATCAAAAGTCCTATTTTTACTTTCTTCAAGAGATTTAAAATTGCACACTTCATTTCACTTAATTTCTTTCTAAGATTTTTAATTAATATTCGAGTGAAAAGTTTTTCATTTCATACTCTTCAATTGCTCTCCTTTTTTTTCTTGTAATTTCTTATTACTTCGGAAAACTTCTCCCCCTACAGCTTCTCTACGACACACCGAACTCGCAGTATTTTTAGTCCTTTTCATGCGACTTTTTCCACCTTCGGAATCCAGAGACTTCTTCCGTTCTTCTTCTCTTCCTTTCCTTCACAGCATTCATTCATCCCAAGCATTCTCGAGCCATCTTAGCTTTCAGCGGGAACTCATTACCGTGCGCTGTTAATGGCAGTCGCAGGAATTTTTAATGATCCGTGATAATGATGGCAACTCTGCTGTGTTTGGCTTGAATGGCCGTTTTATTTCAGGCTGTCTGTCTGTTATTTCGGCTGTCTGTCTGTTATTTGGGCTGTCTGTCTCTCCTGCGGGCTCTCTGACTTCTTTCTGGCCTTCTATTTGTCTGCTGTTCGAGCTGTCTGTCTGTTATTTGAGCTGTCTGTCTGTTATTTGAGCTGTCTGTCTGTTATTCGAGTTGTCTGTATGTCGTTCGAGCTCTCTATCGTCCTCGAGACAGACTGTCTGTCCTGCGGGCAGTCTGACTTCTTTCTAGCTTTCTATCTGTCTGTCCTTCGAGCTGTCTGTCTGTTCTGCGGGCTGTCTGACTTCTTTCTGGCTTTCTATCTGTCCGTCTTATACAATGTGCGTCTTTCTGCTGTTTGTCTGACTATCCTTCGAGTTGTTTGCCTCACAGGACATTCTGTGTCTCGCTGTACGAGTGTGTTTATCTCTCCAACCAGCTATCTATCTGTCCCCGCCTTTCTCTCAGTGTATTTGCCTGTTCATTTGCCTGTACTTCCTTCTTCCCGTTCATCTGTCTTTCTCACAGCCTGCCTCTCTCTCTCTCTCTCTCTCTCTCTCGCTCTCCTTCCTTCAAACTAATCCTGTTCTCAGAACGTAATCGTCCTTAACTTTTCTTTTTTCATTCTCATCTCCATTCACTGGCTTTTAATGATTTTTCCGCTTTAGCCAGCTGAAAGGAGATGAAATTTTTTTGTACATCCAAGGCACACCTGCACCTCCTGTACTCTTTTTTTCATACCAGTTATTCTTTAACTTTAAATTTTTACGAAGCCTCTCGCTTTCACAAACTTTTTTTTCAAATAACGACATCCCTTCGAAGTTCAGATGGCTTGCAATTCACATCTAGTAAATACAACGCGCCGTATCTTCTCCTCATCTTTGCAAAATGTACTTCAGAATACTTGGGAGTTTTGCAGTTGATTTGAAAAGCTGATAAAACGCGTCGCAGGATGTGTGGAAGGCGTGGAAAGAAGACTGCAGTCGTCCCTCTCAACTCAGCGTCACATAACTCTTGTAAACCTATCGTGAGGGGGGAAGAATGAGCTGAAGAATGGCTTTGCAATACTTTGTTCGGCTACTGCCACGCCCACTGCTACTCGTATATCGTTCCTATTTCGTTTTTAACAAGAGATATTACGGAAATATAGACCGATATTGCGAAAATAGACTGATATTACGAAAATAACTTGAAATAGACCGATATTACGAAAATAACTAAGCTTCCGTAGAAAAATCAGTAGATTTTATTTATTGCCACGCCCATTTCTATAACGATTTCGCTGTTCACTTTCTTCCAAACCACATATGCAAATGAATTTGATCTCGAGTTATATGTGACTGGTTTCTCTAGAAAATAGTTGGAATTGATTGCCACACCCAGTTGTGAGTCGACGCCATACTATTCGAAATACGGAGAAAAACCAAATGAAGTGCGGTTTTCTGTGGTTTTGAGGGCGCAAGCGGGCGCTTGCAATTTCTTCCCGCAAAATTTTGGAAATTCGAATTATGATGTTGACCGAATTTACTGATAAAAGCAGAGACGTGATGGTGTTGGTGGTTAAGGTGTTCGAAGCACCTCAACCGCCTTCAACTGCTTCCACCTCGCATAACCACTTTTGATGTTCTGAGAGTAAGTTTTTCCTATTAAGTAAGTTTGGAATCTAGCGACGGCAGCAGGAAGGACGCTTCGCTTCGTGCGGTGCGGCTTTACAACCTCCTGAACCTCCTGCGAACTCCGGCTCTTCGGTGCGGAACAAAATGTCAGAAGCAGTTTGAAATTTTCACTGGGATTCTGGCGGAAACTTTCACAAAAGAAATTATTGTGTGAAATTGTTGAATTCAAAAAAACAAGAACTTCTCCTCGAAGTTTTAATGAATACTGTCAGGAGAGCCTTTTGTGGATTCAACGGCTGAGAAGCAGAAGGAAACCCGGAGCGGAGTAGAATGCGGAGGAGGCAGCAAACGTGGGGGAGGTTGAGGTGCCCCTTTCTAGACTAAAAGAACAACAGCGACTACCACGAATAACATCTTAACTGGCGCTCAAGTGGTTTGCGGTTCCTTTGATGGCGGTGCGAGTGGACCAAAGTGGAACAACAACAGCAAAAACAAACAAACCACAACAAAAGCCTTTCGAAACCTCTTCAGCCAACTGATGCCGCTGCAGAGCCAGAAATTAAATAGAGTTCGGAAAAAACATTTTCTTCCCTGAATATAATAATCTCAAAATTCTTTCGCTTTTTTATATTAACTAAAATGTTTTATTTTTCTTTGTTGTAAGTTGTTTGTATAACTTTTTACTTAATTTTCATGTGGTCTCGAACTTCTTCATGTATTTTAATATCATCTCTGAGCCTCACATGTTGCCTTGAAACGTTTCCTCAGTCTCCCTCATCTAAGAAGAGATCGATTGCAATCCTTTATATCGCCACTTTAATAATCGATTAGTCTACCATTTTCGATTAATCGACAGCTCTACCATTTTTGCCGTTCCTTGAATAACCTGCACTGAAATGTTCATTAGAACTCGAAATGTTCGCCTTCAAATGCAAGACTTTTAATTATAAATTGAAATTTTTGTTCAAAGTCTCGCTAAACACTCGCTAACAATAAACTTTTCGTCCTTTTTTCTTCTCTTTTCCGGTTGCGCTCTTCCGCTCCTGCCGACGATGATGACGATGATGACAATGATGACGATGATGACGATGATGACGATGATGACGGTGTCGCTGGTGGTGGCGTTTTGGCAGCAGCTGAACAGCATCATTTCGCCGTTAATGGTCTGGACCTGCAGGGACCGATTTTTCTTCATGAACCGCCGCACCGAGTTGAGTTTTCGAATAATTCTGGAGGACTCATAGAATGCTCGGGTCACGGCAGTCCACAGCCGGAGGTAAGCAGCGGGAACAAATGCTGACATTTTGTTGTGGGGTGGTGGGGGGGGGGGGGGGAGATTTGGTTTTTAGTGGTGGAAGAGCGAGAGGTGGTCGCGACGTCTTTTTGGGAAGCGAGCGACAGTGCAAAGTAAAAAACATTTTGCAATTATTATTATGCAAATATTTACGATGAAAGTTTCGGGGTTTCGTGGGGTTTCCTGCTTAAATAGGAAGCGGGGAGGGAAGCGGCGTAGGGGGGAGGGAGTCCTTCTGAAAACAATGCCATGTTGCTAGTTTTCAATTGGTATTTCAGTTGGGATTCCTAGTTTTACTAAAAGACTTTTCAGCTCTCTTTTCTTTTGTGAGTGAGATAATAATCGTAGAGGTCTTCTGATTTCCTTTTCTCACTTCCCTGCAGATCGAATGGACGCCAATACCGCCGCAGCAGGACCTCGTGTTCACCATATCGAATGGCAGCCTCATGTTTTACCCTTTCTCGGCGGAGAAGTACAGGCACGAGATACACGCGACCGTCTACAGGTGCGTTTCAAGTGCTTTTTATGCGACCGAACTTTTCTCACCCCATCTTTCGTCTTTTTTCCGTCGCCCCTCAGATGTAAACTGCGTAATCTTGTCGGCACCGTACTCAGTCGGGAGGTGCATGTGCGAGGCGGTGAGTATATAAGGATAAAAAAAAAATTAAAAAAAAAAAAATTTAAAAGAAAAAATTAAAATTGTATGAATTTCTGTCACAAACATTTTTACCACAGAATTCCTTTTTTGGGTTGCCAATTTCAACTTTGGCAGCTTTTAATTTTTTTTTGTTCCATTCGCCACGGTACACAACTTTGAAAGCCAATTAAAACTTATTCAGTGTTGCCAGATGTGCCGGCGAAGCTAAATTAAAAGTGATTAAAAAAGTTCTCTAAACAAATTTTACTTATTTTTCCGTTTCTAAGCAGCTTTGAATGTATGAAAGGACGAAAAAGTTTATAATTACAGTTAAATTTTTATGTGTATATGAAAAAAAATTGTTATTCTTTTAATTATGTAAAAACTTCTGCGAAATATGTGAAAATTTTAATGTAAAAAAACTTTGAATTACAAAAAGAAATTCTGGAAATTTTGGAAATTTTAATCGGTGTATTTGGCGGTTTTTTACATCAAAGGATGCCGGAAATTCGTTCCAAAACACATCGTTTTCCACATCATTTCTTGTTCATCTTCAGTCGACTCAATTATTTCGGACTGCTAAACTAGCTGTACGCAGCTAATTTACTTTTTATGCGGATATATAAAGTAAAAGATAACATTTTCCCCATAAAAGTGTTTAACTATTTCAGGCAAACCAACGAGAACAGCAGGGCAACAACAAGAAGAGCTATAACAACAACAACAACACCAACGACGACAGCAATAAAAAGAGAGACAAACTTCTCTCACACACGTCCACTCAATCACCAATTTACCGCTTATCGTGCGTGTTGTTGTTCCCTAAGGTGGCTTTTTACGTAGTTTTTCACGTAGTTTTTCCTCCCAAATAGTTTTAACTTCCCTTTACTCT
Source organism: Sicus ferrugineus (assembly GCA_922984085.1). Classification (NCBI taxonomy): domain Eukaryota; kingdom Metazoa; phylum Arthropoda; class Insecta; order Diptera; family Conopidae; genus Sicus; species Sicus ferrugineus. The sequence goes on along the minus strand of OV277350.1, from coordinate 36,790,026 downwards.
CAGCCAATTCTTTTTTCTTAGCAAAACTTTAGCAGACATCACAGAGAGAAGAGTCATTAGAGAGAAGTTTTCCTGTTTCCTGGACCCGCCGCCCCCCGCCCCTCTCTACATTCCTCCCCATAACCAACAACCCGCCGCTCCCCCTTCCATCGCCCGCCGCCTCCACTCTTCTCACAGCCAACTCTGCAGTTTCCTCCTTTTTATGGCATCGCACTTTATCTTCATAGCCAACGTTTTTCGGTTCTAACCTCGAGTTAATGTGTTAAGAGTCCTGTTGATGTCCTGTCCTGCTGGGTTGCGTAATTCCGAGTGGGGGGGGGGGGGGTTTTGTTCGTCTGCATTTTATTGTGTTCATTTGGAATTGTTTGCCGCTTGAGTGAATTGCGATTGTGCGACAAGAAGGATCAGTAAAACAAGAAGGATCAGTAAAACAAGAAGGACCAGTGGAAAGAGGATACTTCTGTGGCGAGAGGACGAGCAGCTGAGTGAGAGATGAGACACACAACCTCCCCCGCCACCGCCCGCAGTCCCTCGCCGCTTCCCATTAATTTGTATGGCTAACTATTCGGTTTTAATTTTCTGCCAAGTGTAGCTGTTTAGCTGGCTTCCTTTCCTCCATCTCCTCCTTCATTATTTATCATCCTTCGCCGTTGTTGTCGTTGTTGTTGTTGTTGCTGATGGTGAGAGCACCATTAATTGGTGGAGATTAGCTTCAGATATCTCGTTGTTGTTGTCGTTGTCGTTTGAATTTGCTGGCGTTTTAGTAGGGATGTTCAAGTATTCTCGAAAGTGGATCGATAGGATGTGTTAATGAGTTTGTTAAATTAATGAAATTTTGTTGAAAATGCGAGTTGAAGTTTTCAACATTTGTACACACACACACATATATATACTCGTACATATGTATAAATACATTTAGCAATATTTTTTACGGGTTTACGAAAGTTGCTACGATATTTAGAAATATTAAAAATATACAATATATTGCGGCAAAGAAACGCGACAACGAACAGCGACGACGAACAGCGGCAACGAACAGCGACAACGAACAGCGACAACGAACAGCGAGAACGAACACCGACAACAAACAGCGACAACGAACAGCGACGACGAACAGCGGCAACGAACAGCGACAACGAACAGCGACAGCGAACACCGACAACGAACAGCGACGACGAACAGCGACAGCGAACACCGACAACGAACAGCGACGACGAACAGCGGCAACGAACAGCGACAACGAACAGCGACAACGAACAGCGACAGCGAACACCGACAACGAACTCCGACAACGAACAACGTCAACGAACAATGACAACGAATAAGGAACAAAAAACAACGAACAACAGATAATGAACAACGAACAAGGAACAACGACAAAGAACAAGGACGAAGATCAACGAAAAACCGGCAATAAACAACGAGTAGAGAACAACTAACAACCGGCAACAAACAACGAATAGGGAACAACTAACAACAGACAAAAAACAACGAGTAGAGAACAACTATCAACCGGCAATAAACGACTGAAGAACTGAATGACGACAACGACAAAATCAACGACGACAGCACAGGCTAAGCAACAACATTAGCAACTGCAACAACAACAACAACAACAACAACTTCCAACCACTTCAAAATATTAGACACACATAAAACAACAAAAGTGTAAATGGATTTCCCGTTTGTTCCTTCGTTTCTAGAAGAAGCATAAGAGAATTCAATTAAATTCGCATTTTCAGGGTAGCGAATTCTGCTCGGAGAAACTTTGTACTGCCGTTAGTTTTTTAAGGGATTTTCGCTCTTCTAATGTATTTTCATTTTCGTTGAATGAAGTCGAAGTTCCGAGAAAAAAAACTGAAAAGTTGTCGCCAACTTTTAACTTCGTCGCCAATAAGTTTACAAATCAAAAAATTTTTCCAACGAAAAGCAAACTGTAGTTAAAAAAAATAAAACCGGATAGAAAGAGAAGAAGAATGCAGAGAGCCAGAGAGAGAGAGAGCGCGGAAAAGCGTGGAGTGGAGTTTCGATAAAACTTTCAGCGAGCTACAAAAATAAAACGAAATTCCCAGGAAGCCAGCGAAGTTCGCAGAAAGTTCATCATAATTTTGTGCACAGCAACAACAACAGCAACAACATGAATAATAATAAAATTATGAGCTTCTCGAAAACTTCGAATTTTAAAGAAAGAAAAAATTAAACTTAACCTGAAGTTTTGTGACCGCAGCTGCGAAGGTCAGTCAGGACTGCTGTGGCGACGACAGGAAGAACATGGAAAGGAAGTTTTTTATCTCTCCATTTTTGTTCTCTCTTACTAAAGAGTCATTCTGTCATCTCGCGCTCCTTCTCTCTCTCTCTCTCTCTCTCTCTCTCTCTCTCGAAAGATTTTCATGTCTATTTTAATTAACTGATTTATAAAAATTATTCGCTGTTATTTCTCGTTACCGTGACGAGTAGAAAGTTTCTGAGCTTTTTTAAAAGTTTTCTTAAACATGAAAATATGTGAAAAGTTTGATTCAAAATTAAAGAATTTCTGTGTCTGATACTCGATTTGATATTTTCTTCTATATAAATATTGAAATTAGTGAAAAGTTTGATTGAAAATGGAAGAAATTCTGATTCTGATACTCGATTTGATATTTTCTTCTATATAAATATTGAAATGAGGAAGACGTTGGATCAAAACTGGCTGAAATTCTGATTCGGATATTTGATTTGATGTTTTCTTGTATATAAATGTTAAAATGAGTAAAAACATTCATTAAAAATGATAGAACTTCTGGTTCTGATATTAGATTTCAGATTTTCTTCTTTATAAATATTGAAATGAGTGAAAAGTTTTATAAAAGATGGAAAAATGAAAGAAACTCTGATTGTGATAGTTTTCATGCGATCTCTCATTCATTCAAATGTTAAAACAAGTAAAAAGTTTGGCGGCATTCTTTTCTTACATTCCACGCTCATTCATCTGCATTCTCTGCTTTCAGTGGTCAATCAAAAATACACGGTGCAGGTCCACGACGAATACGTGATGACAGGCAACACAGCGGTACTGAAATGTCAAGTAAGTTTGTGGCTTCTTCGTTATTTTCGAAATCAAATTGTTCTTCCGCCTGCACTTCGATTCTCTCTTGGCTTGCAGGTGCCCAGCTATATGTCGGAGTTCGTAATGGTGACCGCCTGGGTGCAGGATAGCGGGATGCACCTCTACCCCAACACGGACATCGGCGGCAAGTACACGGTGCTGGCGAACGGCGAGCTCTACATTAATAATGCGGGGCCAAATGACGCGTACAAAACCTACACCTGCCGCACCGTGAACCGGCTGACAGGTACGCGGGGGCCGGGGGAGGGGAGGGGGTGTTAAAATGGGTGCACAATTTATGGGAGGGAGGGGGCGGTGTGGGGTAAAACACCCCTCTTCGCAGTTTGCCATTTGCATTTCACGAAATGTGTTCAACTTCTAAATAATGCAGTTTGAACGCAAATATTGTGATGGGGGAGGGGCAGGGACGGGGGCGGGGGGGGGAAGAAGAAGAAGAGGAAGAAGAAGAGGAAGAAAAATAAAATAAGTCATCATCTAGCGAGAAAGGGACAGCAAGTGGGACGCGGAAGAGCGTCGGGAGGCGGCAAACGAGAGCAAAGTAGTAAATAAAATAAAACTCCACTCGAAGTGATGTTGATGGGATTCCGGAGAGAGAGAGAAGAGCGAAACAAAGAGAGAGAGAGAGAGAGCCGTGAGAGGAGGCAGGACCGCAAAGACGTTGAGCGAAATGGTGGAAAACACGCTTCCCGCTCGGAAGCTGCTGCCGACTTCCTGCTTTCATCTGGTTTTTCTGGTTTTTTTTTTTTTTTTTTTTTTTTTTTTTCTGTGCTCCCCTTCGGCTTCTCAACGTCGAGGTGGTGATGGTGCGAGTAGCTGTGCGCTGATGGATTCTCTTCTCTCTCTCTCTCTCTCTCTCTCTCTCTCTCTCTCTCTCTCTCCTCTTAGCGTCATCCCGACGTCGTAAAAGTATGAAATCCACTTTAAAATTCAACATTTTATTGCATAAAATTGTAAATCAATTCTGCGAAATTCAATTATGTATGAAAATCAATGTTGCAAGAATCGAGTTGGAAGTCAAAAGCAGAGAAAGGAAACCGCAGGAGGGGGAGAAGGGAAGGAAACCGCAGTGTCAGACGGTGAGTTTGTCGGTTTTGGCTTCTTGACATGACGGTCTGATATTTCGAATAAAGAAAAGACAATCGATTTCTCGATTAATTTTAATTCCTTCACAAATAGCAGAGAATAATCAGCGAATTTTGTTTGTTGAGTGAAGACGGACTGGCAAAAATGTTCGGAAGTTTCAGGAATAATAAGTTGAGAGTTAAAATTTCTAGATTTATCATCATTTTTGCCAGGTTTCAGCTGCAGGAATACCAAAAGCTATTCAAACAGCAGATCTACTGATTAATTTTAAGCATTTTAAAAGCTTCCAACATCCATCGCGATCCCGAGGCATCAGTAACTGAATCGCTTTTTGTTTGCGACAACAGATTGCAGAGCTATTCTGCGATTTCATGCCACACGGAATGTTTTTCTGTCGATTGTTGGTTGGTCGCACCAGAGAACGAAGTGGAAAATTCGAAAATTCCACTTGTTTGAGAGTCGAGCGAACATCGAATGACCGCAGCGATTATAACCGCGCTTCGGTCGGGGATTCCCTCTCCTCCCGCGAGGCGCAAACCGGCCCGCTAAACGAGTCGAATAGCGTTCAAAAACGATTCGAACCGAAGTAAGAGCAACAAACAACAAGAGAACAACAACTGCAAATGCGGAAACGTGTTGCTGTTGCTGCCGAAGCTGAAGCTCCTGCTGCTGTTGTTGTTGTTGTTACCGCTGCTGCTCGGTTCCGTTTAATGTGTTCGTAATTAAATGGAAGCCAAAATCAACACTCACACGCTTCTGCGGATTCGTATGAATGGTGTTGGTGAATGTTTAGCGTGTGTGTGCAAATGTGTGCGGGTGTCTCTCTTGCTTTCTTTCTCTCTGTGTTCTGCTAAACACACTCAATGTGAATGTTATGTGTTGGCGGGGGAGAGAGAGTATTTTGGGTGATTGGATGAGAGTGTGAGTGTTGTGAGACAAACTTTCTTATTGCACTCGTGTTGCTGTCGCTCCCCCCCCCCCGTTCTCTTCCAATGTTAAATTCAATTAGCAGCGCCCATCATATTTTTCGCTGTAATAAAAGACGAACATAAAAATGTTATCGTTGCTTCTAACAACGCGCGCTCTCGTGCCGCACCGTTTGCTTCTCTTTCTCGCCCCTCTCTCCATCTCTCTCCCTCTCTCGGCCGCCCGCTGCCAGGCGAAATACAAATCTCGACGTATCCCGGCCGCATCATCGTCACGGAGCCCAAAGGAATGGTGCAGCCGCGCATCAACGTCGAGAAGCACTCGATGCGGCACGTGGTGCTCAACGGCCAGACGACGCTGCCGTGCATCGCTCAAGGACACCCGGTGCCCACGTATAGGTGAGTCGGCGTTTCTGTTGCACACTCACACTTGCCCACTCACACTTGCACACTCACACTCGCACACGACGCGATGCGATGCGCGCACCAATTCGCGGGTACTGGAATGCACACACACACACACACGCATACAGCCAGCTGTTTTCTATGTGAAAACCAAACACGGAAAACGTTAAACTCTCTGAATTTTTTATGCTCGCACAAATAAACGCGCTACGTCACTCAACGTTGTGTGACTCGACATCGCGGTGACGATAACGATTTCAAGCACGCTGGTGACCTCCATCAGCGTGGCTCTCGGAAGCCTTCGAAGCTCGGAAGGGCGGCTGAAAACATGCGGGTCACGGGGACAGCAATTTCTCGTTTTATTGCAAACTCTTGCGATTAAAAGTTGACTTATTTTTGAGGGTGATTAGGCTGTTTTTTTGGGTATCCTTTTGGGTATCTCATGGGATTTGGGATTCCGGTGTTCTGGTAAATATTCGAATATGATGAATCTCTTGTTATCGTTCTCTGACTGCTTTCGTTCTTTCAGCGCCCACCGGCGCTGTTAATCTAATAAATATTCGAAAATTTCCCCCCTCGTTCGCATTTGACCCACTTTATATGTATGTGTGCTTCCAACTTAATGCCACGTCTACCTCGCCCCCCCCCCCCTCCACACAGAAAAATCACAATTCACCACCCACTCCTCATCCTGCGTCTCCGGCGGAGCGGAAGAGCGAAACAGCAATTGTGGAGAGCTTGTTGCTCCCTTGGCTACCGCATCACTTCTTCCTCTCTCTCTCTCTCTCTTTCTTCACCCAGCAACGGCATAATTTTCCCACAAATTTTTACTCTCTTGCACTCTTTTTGCTTTCCTTTCACATGCAAATAAAGTACAGCTGGAGTTTAATGGGAGCGCAAGACCGTCGCTGCTCTTATTCTTCCTGCTCTGGTTGCTGTGTTTGTTGTTCCGCTGTTAGCACTCATTCATTCCATCAGAGTTGCCATTGGAAAAAGAAAAAGTTATTCGGAAAAACAAATTAAACAAAACTCAATAAAAACAGAAATCAAGGGGGGGGGGGAAATTACCGATTTACGTTTTCTATTTGAAATTTTCGCAAGTTTCGTCATGACGGATGGACACAGAAAATAATTGTTTACAATCCAAAAATGTTTCCTAAAATCTCAGAAGGAAGAACATAACAAGTGGCAACTCTGACTGCAGTCTTGTGAACCGGTGACGGCTGGTGATGGTGGTGGTGGTGTTGGTGGTGGTGTTGTTGGTGGAGATGGGAGCGGCACGGAGTGGCTGAAACAAAGCTGCTCGCTGCTCGCTCGGTCTCTCAGCACTCCACGAAATGTTGCAAATGAAAAACCGGCTGTTGCTGCTCCCCCTCTGCAGCATCATCGGTGCTCATTGTAATTTTGTGCTTGCTGTATTTTCTCGCAACTGTTTTTTTTTTTTATCCGTTCCTGCTTTTTTTCTTCGTTCCTCGCTCATTATATTTGCTTTCGTAGCGGCGGTTCGCTGCAACTCGAGCTGCTTGACGAGCACAAACTGTGAAGAAATGTTGCCGGCCCCCCATTCCATTCCCACGCCATCCCCACGCCATCCCATTCCAGTCTATTCTAGTGCGCTCTCTACTCTTTTCTATTCTGTTCCTCGTCTCGTCCCTCGTGTGTTCTCAACGTGGTTGCTGGCCGTCCGCCGTCCGGAGCGGAGCGCAGCGCTGTGAACTCATAAAGTTTTCAGGATGCTTAACATGACGTGACTCGGGCGCGACTTGCGCGGCGGCCTGGAGTGATTTTATGCTGTTGTTGCTATTAGTTGCTGTTATTTTTGTTGCTGTTAATGTTGTTGTTGTTGCTGTTGTTGTTGCAGTAGTGGCTGTTGTTGTTATTTAATTTTCGTGTTTATTTTAATAAATGAATCCTCTAGGAAAAAAAGAATAAAAAACAAAATGCAACAGTCAGTCAAAAATTTCAAATTTTTCTCTCGTTACTTTTTTCGGATTGTTTTTTTTTTTTTTCTTTTTTCCCTGCAGTCGTGTGTTGTTTTTCCGTCGTTTTTAGGTCAACAGTGGGCTTGGAATCGCAGTGAGTCGAGCTGGCAGGAGTGAATTCGGCGCAACATCATTCGTAAGTTTGAAGTGTTCAAATAAACTGAAGATGATGTTGTCTTCGCCGCCTCGTTGACTTCAAAGTGTGTCATTTCTAGCCACTCGAAACTGTTGGGCATCCTGCGGGAAAACCGATTAAAATTAAAATTACAAAAATACTTAAAACTTAATTAATTAAAATTATATTATCTGTGCATTAAAATTTGTTAAATTGACAGCGTTTGTACGTCAAATTGAAAACCCTCGCTCTTCAAGTTGACTAAACTTTCTTTCAATTTAATGACATGAGTAGTCAAATTCAAAATCACATTTAATTAATGCGACCACTGAACCGTTTGAAGTTCCTCTTCATTTTCCGCACTTCAAAAAAGGAAAATCAGTCCTCGCAAAATCAGTGATGAGGGTTTTGAGTGATTTTTTTCATTCATTTGATTGATTTGCCACTCATTATAATTATTTAGCACTGAATTTACTGAAGCATTTATTCAATATTGATAATTGTAAATGAAATTGATTAAAATGCAGCTCTTCGGCTGGTTCGAGATATCAAGGATGTCAAGGATGCTTAACGGATAACGGATAACAGTACAACACAGACAGACACACACTCACACAGACACACTCACACAGACACACTCACACAGACACACACACACACCCACACAAACAATCTCGCATCTGCGAAGACAAATAAACTCAAGTGAATTATTATTTCCAAGCAAGCAACTCAATTGTATTTGTTTTTCTGCTCTCCTTCGTCGCTGCCCTCTCACGGCGTTCCACTCACGACGTCCCTCTCACGACGTCCCACATCACGACGTCCCTCTCACGACGTCCCACATCACGACGTTCCTCTCACGACGTCCCACATCACGACGTCCCTCTCACGACGTCCCTCTCACGACGTCCCACATCACGACGTCCCTCTCACGACGTCTCTTCACGACGACGACGACGAACTGCTTCACGGCGCGCCGCCGCTGCTGCTGAAACCCGCAGGTGGTTCAAGGAGGAGAACGAGCAGCTGCTGCCGCTGCAGCTGAGCGAGCGCATCAGCATGATTTCAGCGGGATTGCTAAAAATAACCAAGGTAGGTCACCGTGTCGAGGGGGAGCGTGGGAGAGGGTGAGGGAGGGCAAGGAGGTGGCGCGGCGGTGCTGCTGATGAACGAAGTCCCCCCCCCCCCCGCTGTGCGCAGAAGTTGCTCTCGTTTAATTAAAAGCAAATAAAAATCATCGAAGCGATCCAAAGTATGCCACGCAGCACTCGAAAACGAAGCCACGCGCTGAGTTGCCACACGCCTGCAATATAAATTAAAATAATTAATTGAAATGCAAAACAAATACAGCGGCAGCGTGGATGGGGGGGAAGGAAGGCGCGCGAGGCAGCAGCTAGTTGACCGGAAATGGAATTTCAACGGGAGCGGAACAACACTTGTTATTCTTCGTGCTCTCGTGAGCACGCATTCGAGCATCGCGAGATGAATGAAAAGGCAGCGCGGTGCACAGAGACGCCTGCTGCCACCTCACACCTCCCTCCCCGCGCTCACCACTCCACGCTCTCACAACCACACCAAACTATCCACACTCTCCTCACCACACTCTCCTCACCGCGCTCTCCTCTCCCTTCCTGTTATTTATACACGCTCTACATATTTTCTGGTGCATACTTTTCGGCGCTGCTGCGAACCGCAAGTTTTGTGCGGCAAAGAAGTTTCAAAATATAGCTGCTCCTCCTTTTTCTTCTACTCTTTTTTTTGCTACTCCTCTTTTTATTGCCACTCCTCTCTCGTTTTTAAACCTACCTCTCTCTCGTTTTATTGCTACCACTCGTTTTTAAACCTACTTTTCGCGTCTCCGTCTCTCACGACGTTCATTTTACGAGCCTCTCTTTTTATCGTCCCCCCCCCGCAGGCACGACTGGAGGACAGCGGGAAGTACTTGTGTTGGGTGAACAACACCGCGGGAGAGGAAACAATCCAAGTCTCGTTAACTGTTACAGGTGAGTACGCACGGGCATTAAAGAGCGCGAACGAATTAATTAGCTGAGAGAGTGCTGTTAAAACACTTGAAAGCAGCAGCATTCGCATTCGAAGCGGTTTTGGCTTGAAAGACTCTGGCGATTCAACGTGATTGTTGAAGAGACGGAACGTCATCTCTGCGTGAACGTTATTCTCTCTTGCTTTCTATGAAATTCTCTCGATTGCAGCTCCCCTCACCGCTCACCTGCAGCCGCAGGTGCAGACCGTCGACGTGGACAAGGACGCGCAGTTCCAGTGCATCGTGTCGGGACACCCGGTGCACGACGTCAATTGGCTGCACGATGGCAAACCCATCCTGCGCGACAATCGAGTCGAGGTACGCAGAGTTGAGTGATTTGGACTTAATTTCGAACCATTTGCTCCTCGCAGCTCCTCGCCGACCCGCCGCGCCTGATTATCAAGAAGGTGCAGAAGGACGACCCCGGCATGTATCAGTGCTTCGTGTCGAATGAGTGGGAGCAGATTCAGTCCACCGCCGAGTTGCAGTTGGGAGGTACGTAAATGGCGCTCCCTCTCTCCCCCTCTCTCCCACTCTCTCTGCAGTTCAATAACTTTGAATAAAACTGAAGCACCGTCTCTCTAGCCAGCAGTACAACAAGAGTTTACAGTACAACCGACGACGTATTTCTTGTAAACTCTGTTGTTGAAAGTCTCTCTGCTGCTGCTGCTGCTGCTGCTGCTCGCGCTGCTTCTTTTCCACATTTGATTGCCGCAGCATCCGCTACAGATTTCCTTCTTCACAGTAAGAGCGAACAAATAAATGTATTAAAAGCATTGACGTCGATAAAAGCAAATAAAGTTCACTCAACAGCATAACAAAACCAATTTCCGGCTGCCTGAAAGCGTCTCTTGAAACGCTGAGAGGCGCGTTCGTTTGCGGTGCTGAGGCAGTGAGGGAGCGAGCCAGCAGAGAGAGAGAGAGAGACTTTCTTCGCTGCCTCATCCCAGTTCTCCCTCCCATCGTCTTCGTTGTCGTCAGCCTCCTCGTCGTCTTCGTGAAAATGAAGTTTTCACTGAGTTGCCGTTTTACAGTTCGATTGCATTCCATTGTTTTCTCCCCCAGATGCCTCGCCCGAGCTGCTTTATTGGTTTTCGGAGCAAACACTACAGCCGGGACCGACGGTGTCGCTGAAATGCGTCGCGACTGGCAATCCCTTGCCGCAGTTCACGTGGTCCCTGGACGGATTCCCGGTAAGTACGGCGAAGTCGTGGTTGAGTCGCCGACTTCTTCAGCTACGAGGAGTCGACAGCGACTCCTACAGTGGAAATAAAGCTACAGAAGCACCTTCAGTAACCTGAAACATCTCAGCTGCCGCGTATTCGCAACTGCAGAGTTGAGAACATGAACAAAAAAAAAAGAGAGGCCGTTAACATTTTTCGATGATTTCTCTCGCGTACAACTCTGTAACAGCAGAGTTTGCAAGCGTTGCAAATTACTCGAAAAATGTTAAGTGATCTCTACGATCCTCTCTTCGTTTCTAGATTCCCGACAACTCGCGATTCCTGGTCGGCCAATACGTTACCATACACGACGACGTCATCAGTCACGTCAACGTGTCCAACGTGAAAGAAGAGGACGGCGGCGAGTACACGTGCACGGCGCAGAACGCGATCGGCAGGTAAGCGAAATGAAATTGAAATCCAGAATTGAAGAGCAAGCAGAAGAGTTTTAAAAAATACAACGTGCATCACTGCGTATGAGTAATATTTTTGTATAATTTTTATTAACAGAGTGTCGCACAGCGCCAGAGTGAACATCTACGGCCTGCCATTCATTCGAGAAATGCCGAAAATTACCGGCATCTCCGGCAGCGACTTGGTCGTCAAATGTCCCGTAGCTGGCTACCCGATCGACAGAATTCAGTGGGAGCGAGGTAAGCTAAAGAACTCGCTACGTGTGTGATGTGTGTGTGTGTGTGATGTGTGTGTGTGCAGTACCGTTGTAGTCTACAACACTGTTGTAGTTGGATTTAGTTTAGTAGTTGTGAGTTCAAAGCGGGGGAAAACTTCATTTTAACAGTCTGAGTCCGTCTGAAATTCCGTCAACATTCCAGAAACTTTGTTGCCAACGTAATCGCATTTCTTTTGCTTTCCCCAGATGGTCAGACTCTGCCGATCAATCGTCGCCAGCGCGCCTACAACAACGGAACGCTAGTCATCGAACAGCTGCAGCGCTCGGAGGACGCGGGAACCTACACGTGCATGGCGCAGAATAAGCAGAAGCAAGCGTCGCGTCGCAACGTGGAGATCCAAGTGCTCGGTGAGTCTGTCCTCGCATCGACCTGCCCGCGAATAGCAACGCGCGGAGGTCGCACAACACGTTGTGTAACTCGTGCCAGTATTTCTTGATGTCACTTCATCATCACTGACAGCCTGCTTGCAACGTACGCATCACGCGCATCACGCGGCGACATGCGGCGACATGCAAACCCAACACACTCCAGCAGCAACGCACCGCAACGCATTGCGATGCAACGCAACGCCGTCGCGTCGTCACATCTGACGCGCGGCGACAACCTTCACTCACTCGCAGCTCGCCGCTCGCAGCTCGCAGCTCTCGCAGGTTGTGCAAGCCGAGCACGTAGCGCGAGTTTTTGTGGCTTCTGTGAAGAGAGTTGCCATCCGATTATTCTTTTTATTCACATTTTTTATGCGCTGCTGTCAAATGCACAGTTATTGCAGTAGCGAAAAGTTGGCTAAGCGCAACGAAAGCCGGAACTGAAGTGCACTTCGAAACGACAAATTTGCCAGTCGTTATCGCAACACAACTGCAACTGAGTGCAACTGAGTGCAACTTTATAGGCAATTTTTTCCCCATAATTTTCCACTACTTTTCATAGTTTTATTGTTACTGAAACTAATTTTAAGCTGAAATTCTTTCATGGAAAACTGAACGTACAAAACAGTTAGAAATTTCAATTAGTATTTTCAGATATAATGAATTTTCCGAAAGCGTTGTCAACGCCCTTCATTGCTGCCATCAACGAGCAGCAGTTGTTGCTCCCAAAATCCTCGCATTGAATCGTCGTGAACGAGAAAAACTAAATAATTTTCTCATTAGGCAGCATTTTTGCGCCACTTCTTGCTTCCATTTCCACTTCGTCATTTTTTGTAATAACGCGACGCTTCGCTATTAGAAATCCGCGCTTGGATTTGTGATGCTCGGTATTCATGGCTCACCACACGCGGCAGCATGCGGCAGCAGCAGCGTCTGTAAAAAGGGACAAAAGGGATTCAATGAAACTCTTGGCAAAAACAAAGCAAACAAAGCAAACAAAGCAAACAAAGCCATCAGAAGCAGTTGCGAATTTTCTACATATTAAATTACTACTAAATAATGTGAAATATTCTCAAACAGTGAGAAATATAATCATTTCTCGACTACACCACTGACCACAACCACCAACTGAGTGCTCAATTTTTGCACCAGCTGCTGTTTTAAATTATTATGGGAAAACCACATTCAACCACCGCTCCCACCCGCCCCACTCGCCCGCTTCCCCTGCTCCACCCACCACTCCCTCACCAACCCCATTTTCATCACTTATCATCCCTTTTTTTTCAATCTATCGCACTCACTAATTGAAAGTTGCGGCCAAGCATTTATGAAGTCATTGACTTGCCTCACTTAGCCGCCTATTTTGCTAAATCACTAAAATAAATAACGTAATCGCACCATCACGTTCACCATCATCATCATCACCCTCATCATCATCACCCTCATCATCATCCTCATCATCATCATCACCTATCATCGGCATTGTGATCCTTAAAATCCCACAGTTATCATGACGATTGTTAGCAAAATATTCAATCAATAACGACTTCAGTGCAGTCATCACGCATGACAATCTCACCATTTTTATCATTTTAACAAACGTCATTTCTCTCCTTTCTCACCTTCCCTGTTCGCCCACAACCGACAACCGCAGCCAAGGCTGCCAGCTTAAATTTCCACACTGCCATCAAAGCAAATCCCACCGTTTTTCTCACTGAAGTTTTAAGTTCTCTCTTAAAGTTTAGGTTCTCTCTTAAAATTCCGTTTTAATGTAATGCATTCACTGAAGAGAGTTTACGAAAGCAACCACTAATCACTTGTAATCATTACTTTCAAATAACTATTGTAAGTAATATAAAAATAAACAAATTTCTACAATTCTTGATTATTTCTTAATTATTTAATGTTGTTTAACAAAGTAATTTTGGATTATTTTTCGATTACTTGAAAGCAATCAAAAAGTAGACTAAATTTCGTTATTTCATTATTCTTAAATTATTTGAGTAGGAATCAAAAAGTAATTTAGGTTCTGTTATTTTAATTCCCTTTTTACTTAAATTTTTCTCATATTTTAAATAGCAGAAGAAGCAAATTTAGATTACGTTTTGTTTATTGTTAATAATCTGTATAAAAACGCGAACAAATACTGAATAATTGAATAAATAATTAAAACAGATTACATTTGAGATATTTTTTATTATAATTACGAAATAATAAAGACTAAAACAATCTTGTAACCATAAATTAAATGAGTTTACGATTACTTTGAATTCGTGATTACGATTACTTATTAATTGTAATCCAAAAGTAATCGTAATCTCTACTTTACAGATCCGGTTAGAAAAAGCAATTAAAATTTTCTACATGTGGGATTTTTTCCGTAAATTTTGCAGATTTGAATGCAACTCCAACTTAAATGAGTCGCCTGTTTCACACGCCCCACTTCCTCCCTCTCTCTTTGTCCCCTCTCTCACTTTCTCTCTCTCTCTCTCTCTCTCTGTCTCTCTCACCACTTCTCAATGACTTGGTTCATCTTTTACAGTGCCACCGAAAATTATGCCCATTCAAGCCATGACGAACATGCTGCGAGAAGGCATGAGAGCCGCGATTTCATGCCAGATACTTGAGGGCGATTTGCCGGTGAGCTTTCGCTGGGAACGCAACGGAAAGCCACTCATCGGGACTGGGTAAATATTAGAATATGCCATTTCCTCTAACTTTATTTTTTAGAAAACATATTCTTCGATATGAATGCCTGTTGAAAATAATCTCTGTCTCTTTCTTTGCTAAATCTCTCCTCCCTCTCGTCTCCACCCCACAGCAACGAAGTGTTTCGCCGACTGGACGAATACTCGGCCAGCCTCGTTATCGAACACATTACCTCCGAACACTCGGGGAACTACACGTGTATAGCTGGCAATGTAGCCGGCACCGAGCGCTTCACTGTTCCCCTCACCGTTAATGTTCCGCCCAAGTGGATCCTCGAGCCGAAGGACTCCAGTGCCCAGGCCGGGCAGGACGTGGTGCTGCACTGCCAGTCCGATGGCTACCCCAAGCCGACCATAACGTGGAAGAAGGCCATCGGCGCCTCGCCGGGCGAGTACAAGGACTTCCTGTACGAGCCGAGTGTGCAGCTTTTCGCGAATGGCACCATCTTCTTCAAGAAAATCAGCAAGGAGTCGCAGGGACACTTCTTGTGCGAGTCCAAAAATAATATTGGCTCCGGTGTGAGCAAAGTGATTTTTCTCAAGGTTAATGGTGAGTGCAACACTAATTGCGGTACATCGCACCGTGAATTTTGATCGATGTGAAGTCATGCATGATATCTTCTCTCCTCTTCGTCTCTCTATCTCGCTCTCTCTCTCTCCCTCTCTCTCTTTCTCTCCACACACTCTCTCTCTCTCTCCCATCGCAGTTCCTGCCCACTTCGCGACCAAAACCAAGCAGATCTCGGTGGCCAAAGGCAAGCAGGTGCACGTGCAGTGCAACGTTCAAGGCGACAATCCCATCGACATCAAGTGGAAGATGCAGAGTACGCAGCAGTATCTCGACGAATCACTGGACTCACGGTAAGCAGGACTTGATCCGAATCTAATGCATTATAAGAGCTCGTTTCCCTCTCATTCTCACATTTCACTTTTTTACATCTAAAAGTTTGTTTTCCACTTCAGTAAAGGTTACTCGATTAGTTTAAATGAATAGCAAATGGGTGTCGTGAGGCGTAATGGGGCAACTCGGGGGGAAGTACACGATTCTCTATGGTCTTCAGAATCATGGGGGACGAGGTGGGGAGGGGGGAATGGCTTTTGTTTGTATGCGTTCTTTAGATAGAAGACGAGGTGGCCGCCCTTTCTTGTGTGTCAGTTGCAAACACGGAACGGTTGCAAGCACATCTAGAGCACAAAACAATTGACGTTGAAGCACGTTCATTGTGTCAATTGACTCTCCAGGAAATTGCTTCCCATTGTACGAATTTACCGTCCGATCACAACTAATCGAATACAAACGGGAGCAGAAGGAGAAGGAAAGACTAACCTCAGGGTGTGCAGTAGGGATTCCAATTGCGGCGTAATTAATTTCCCTAGGTTACAAAAAAAAAAAAAAAAAAAAAAAATTCACCGAAAATCTGAAAAACCAGATTATTTAAAATTTTTACTAACGTGTGGTGACGAATGCAATCAAGACATTCGCATAAATCATTAAGGAGTTCCGACAGTATCAGAAATTAAGTTTTTCACCTGAAAACCGCCGATTGTCAGCCAACATTTTTTCGCTGTGTTAGAGTATTAATTTCCTTAATTTTTATTTATGCTGTTGAGGACAAGTGTGAAGAATTCTCCAACTATTCATTAGTTCTTAGGAATCCCCGAGGGGTAGCGTCTCGCCCATTTTAACAGCCAAACGCCCACGAACGCAAGCGCAATACTTTCGCAAAGAAAAATAGGAAACACGATATCACAAATCACAAAACATACACACACATATACAATACAAATACACATGCACACGCATACATAATTCGATACGAATACCATGACAGCATCCAACTATTCTTCAATACTTACTAAGTGTGAGATGTTTATAAAACTCCTTTCTCATCAAAGCAGCCTTTACACACCCATTCCTTACAAATCCATCCATTTCCTAGCGTCTTCCCCCGCCCACTTCTCACATAAGTTTCTATAATCCTTCTATAATCCTGCCTTCAGCACACCCACCGCTTGTACTCGTAAACTCGAGGGTTTTTCTCATTTCTCTTCTCCTGCAGATACTCAATACGTGATCAGGTTCTGGATGACGGAATGGTTTCTGAGCTCGGTATTTCGCACACATATCGTCAGGATACAGGAATCTATATCTGCCACGCCAGCAACGCATTCGGACAGGTGAGTGTTTCTCTGCGTCGATATTAGATTTGATTTCTTCGTTTTGCAACCGGTATACCAGTCCAACGCGACACTCAACTGTTCTACAATACATACAGCGAATGGTGGTGCCATGTGTGCATTTGTTGTGAGTTTTCCGAAGAAAGTGTACGGTTTTCCACAGCTACTTTTGTTGCATTTCATTTTGGTTGTATTGTTTGGCGATAGAACATCATAGGGATGAAATGGCACCACCAAGGAATAGTTTTTCACTTTTCAGAGAATGTGGGAAAAGATTGCTTGAGGTAGACTTTACGCACAAAAGAACACTGGATACCTCTTAATATTTCTTAGATTTCCTAATTAGCTTTATTTCTTAGCCACATCTTATCTATTGTATAAGTATTTTCTTCCAATCTCTTTTCTCCTAACGCCTCAGGACGAAATGTCGATTCAACTAATCGTGCAGGAGGTGCCGGAGCAACCGAAAAATTTGCGCATTAACTCGCAACAATCACGCAGTCTGCAGCTCACGTGGAGTCAACCCTTTGCCGGAAACAGTCCCATCGAGGAGTATCACATCTTCTACAAGCAGATTACAGGTTGGTACGAAAATGTAGACCCTCATTACTATCCCTTCCTTCTTTCTACAAAAATTACGAAAATATTTACACTCTTTACTTTTGTTAACACTTTCAATCTTCCCCTCATATTTCTCTTCCTCGCTTTATTCCCCTACTTTAGATATCTGGCAGAATGCCGAACGCATTTCCATCACCGGCACACAAACAGTGGTGAACATACAAAATTTACGCCCCGCCAAAGCCTACCACATTCGTATGTCTGCGGAGAATAAATTGGGTTCTTCCGAATTCTCCGAAGTCGTCCAGGTGACCACCCTGGAGGAGGTTCCCTCCGGTCCGCCACTGAATGTGCGCGCCGATGCCAAGAGTTCTACCGAGATTTCGGTCTCGTGGGACGCACCCGACCGCGATCACTGGAACGGCATCCTACTCGGTTACTACGTCGGCTATCAGATGTCCACATCGCCCGAGGATAAGGAAGTGAATCCCACGCAGGGCTTCAGCTTTAAAACGGTCGAAGTACGGTCTCACTTCGGTGGTGAAACGGTACTGAGTAACCTAAATAAGTTCACGCAATACCACGTGATTGTCCAGGCCTACACGAGCCAGGGCAGTGGGCCACCCAGCAAAGAGATTGCAGTGCAAACGATGGAGGATGGTAAGTAAAGGACAATAACAACAACAACAGATCAGACCCTTTAGCAGAAACCATGTGGTGCGAATGGCTTAGCATAGATTTGCCATAAAAAGCAGACCAACATGGGGACGCCAACAGTTAGATGGATGGATGGAGAGATGGGTTGGATGAAGGGACGACCGTCTGTCCATTCATCCAAACGTTGATGCCGTCTGCCGCTTCGGGGGTCGAAATGTGCAACAGCATTCGCATTACACGGCGAGCGATGGCATTAATTACCGCCCTTGGCAGTTCCGTCAACACCGCCGGAGAGCCCGCAATGCGACGTGCTCGGCTCCACATCCATCTACATAACCTGGTCGCCGCCGGACGTGGGCGGGCAGAACGGCAAAATCAAAGGATACAAAGTGTTTTACATATCAGTCGAGGAATTGTATGGTGAGTAGTGAGCCGAATCGGACTGCAGAAAGCGAGAATCGATTGGGGGATTGGGTATAAACGTCCATTTTTTGTGTTAATGGAAGGGAATTAAATTTTAATTGCACTGAACTGGGTTGCGATGAGATGCTTTCGAGCGTGATGTGAGGACTTCGAAATGAAATGAGAAGAGAAGAGTGAGTCGAGTCTTACCCAGCGTTGCCAGAGTGCGAGTGAGACAACACTCGGGCAAGTAATTTAATTTCTGCCGATTTGGCAGACAGTGTAAATTTTGTTTAATGTTTGCTCGTGAAATTACGGTCCGTACTTGGATTATGCTGTGGCACTCTGCGGACCGGCTTCAATTTGGCCTCATTAAATGTTCACACTTCGTTCCCACTCGAGTAAACGTTTTAATGAGCGCACTGAACGTTCGGTAGTTGCGGAAACTTTTGAAATTGGAGTTGCAAGCACTTTCCAGAGGAGATTTTAATTTTGTGGCAGCTAAAAAGCCTTTATAGACTTTATTTCAGGATTGATGTGTAGGATTCTGAGGAGTGGAGAGGCATTTTTACGGAATTCAATAATTTCCCCATGAAATTGAAAACGAAGAATATTCGAACTAAAACATAATAATGTCGAGATGATATTAAATTGCGTATTGACTTCATTTCACACTACTGAGGGTTTCCAATCATGCAACACATGCTGCAAACATTTAATTGGTAACCTGATGTTGCTGCGCATAACTCAGCAACGCCACCGCCCTCGGCAGCTAAGGAAATTGAAGGAATTCCGTAAGGATATCGCAACAAAGGAATAGTTTTCCACTACGCTCTGCTTCCGCTTCTCTCACTCCCTTCGTTCTCGCTCCCTCCCTAGAAACCGATCCCGAGGTTGTGAAGTCGACGAGTCAATACGTCACCGTAGACAACCTGCGCGAGTACACCAACTACACCGTGTGGGTGTTGGCGTACACCAAAGTGGGCGACGGCGCCAAGACCAAGCCGTTCTTCTGCCGCACCCACGAAGATGGTGAGTGTGAAGGCAGTCAGTGGGCGGCCACAGGAATCTTAAAAATGTTCTATTTATTTTTCACATTGAAACGCAATCGTTGCAGTTCCTTCAGCGCCGCAGGCTATCAAAGCCATACCGGCGTCCAGCACGAAAATCATCATATCCTGGCTACCTCCAGAGAATCCCAATGGCGAAATCGTAAGTTGCATTCTAAAATTATGCGTTAAAACAATTTTAATTTCATCCTTCCACCTTGCACGTTCCTCCCAGACTGGTTACACGTTCTACATGTCCATGCTGGAGGGCGGCCGCGAGGAAGGCACCCACAAACGTATCCTCGGCCCCTTCGTCGAAATGCACGAGACCCAACGCACCCAGGAGTCGGCCACGTACCAGTTCTGGCTGACAGCCTCGACCAAAGTGGGCGAGGGCGAGAAGACGCAGGTCGTCACTGTGCCACCCAACAATAAGGTGCCCGCACGCATCGTGTCCTTCAGCCAGCGCATCGTTTCCCCCTGGAAGGAGAATCTGGAGCTGCCCTGTCGCAAAGTGGGTGCGCCCGCTCCGGTCACCATTTGGCGACAAGATGGCCACTCCATGGAGACGAACGCGCGCAAGACCATCGCCAAGAATGGCACTCTTTACATACGCGATTGCCAGAGCAGCGATGCCGGCAACTACACGTGCAGCGTTGAGAACACCTGGGGCAAGGACGAGATCGTGTACAGTGTGATCATTAAGGTGCCGCCGGAGCCGCCCGCACTCACCGTGATGAACACCTACACGGACAGCCTGCACCTCGAGTGGATCGACAACAACCACGGCGGCAGCCCCATCCTGGGCTACGTGATCAACTACAAGCGCGACAATGGCGACTGGGAGGAGCTCCAAATCGACTCGAAGACCAACTCTCATCTGCTCAGCAACCTGTGGTGCGGCACGCGCTACCAACTGTACATCACGGCCTACAACAAGATCGGCACCGGCCTGCCCTGCGACATCGTCAACTCGTTCACCAAGGGCAACCCACCGGTGCAGCCGAAGCACTCGCAGATGATCACGAACAACTCGACCAGTGTCACCTGCTGGCTGGACTCGTGGGGCGACGGAGGCTGCGGGATTCTCTACTTCATGATTGAGTCGCGTGTATACGGCAGGTCAGTCGAGGGGGAAGGGGGTTGGGGGGGTGTTAGAATGGTAGGTGGAATGCGGGAATGCGAATGCACATGATGTACTTTTATAGGTCACAGTGGAATGTCGTCTCGAACCATATCGCGCCCACCGAACGCATCTACACGGTTAGTGATTTGGTGCCGGGCACCAAGTACCAGCTTAAGGTGACCGCACACAACAATGCGGGTTCCACCACAGCCATCTACAACTTCACCACACTGTCACCGCAAGGAGGTGAGTATGGGAACGCTTCGGCTTTTGCTCCTCAAATCCTACTCTCCTTCTCCACAGTCATCTACTCCACCGACCACAGCAACCCCGTGTCCCATATGGGCGACGGGCCCTTCTACGCCAACTTCAAGGTGCTGCTGCCGGTGTGCCTGTCGCTGCTGATGTTGCTCGGTCTGATTGCGGCTGTGCTCTTCATACGCAAGCGAAGTCAGTGTCAGCAAGTAGTTTCGGTAGATACGCTTACGAGATTCTTAACCTAAAATTCCGTCTCTCTCCCTCGCCCCGCAGAACTGAGTACCCAAGCACGCCACGCCTCGTCGTCGATGTCGGAGTCGCCCAGCCTCACCAACCTGCAGAACAAACAGAATCGCGATCAGCAGTATCTGGCGGTGCGATGTAACCCGGGCTCGGGGGCGACCCGAGGCTCCAACTCCAACGACTCCGGCAGCTTCGGCAAAGCCGAGGGCAACGAGTACATCGAGGATATCTGTCCCTACGCCACGTTTCAGCTGAACAAGCAGACCTACAGCGAGAGTTCATACAGCGGCAACGTCTACAGCGGACCCTACCATTCGGTACGCGGCTCGTTTGTCTATCACGATGTTAAGCCGGACAGCTATCATGTAAGAAAAGAGAAATTAGAGGAGAAGAGCCAAGGAATTACGAAATTTCGATCTTTCAGACCAAAGAACCTGAGTACACGAAGGTGCGTCGAAAAGGCGGACGCCTGCGCGATCCCCACTCGGAGAGCCAAGGTACAGTCGTCAGTAGTTTTACAGTTAGATTGTAGCTTTAAGTACCGTTGTAACTCAAGCAAAATTTGAACAGATCATCCATGAAGTGCGTGCATGTAGCATCTCATTATTATAATTAAGTTAAGCACAGACAAGAGTTACTGCCTCCTCCTCCTCCTGCTCCTGCTCCTCCTCGCCAGTTCCTCACTCCTTCGATATACTGAAATTTAAGACACCCATCTCCTCACCCGAAATTAAAAAGTACTCATTGTTTTATTATATTGTTAACCTCATTTCAATCCATCTAAACGTGATCAATTCCATCGAATCGTACTGAACTTTTAGAATCGGACAATCCAGGTTCAACAGATTCCGAAGTTAGGAAAATCCTAACACTTCACATACCAATTACAGAATATGACACACTCGGTTCCGAATCAGATAATGATGTGTCGTCGCGCGCCCTCAACTCGGCTAAATATCGACCGCAACGAGGTACTTCGACAAACAGCTGCTTTCAAATCACCTCAAATGTCTCCTATTTTCACCACCCTAGATACCCAGGATGAGACTTCATCCTCCTCGGAAACTACGCCCACTAGCATGTCACGCAAATCGAAGCCTCCATTTGCTACACGTAAATCTGGCAAGTCTGGTCAGAGCGGCACAAAACGTCATGTCCGCAGTTCCAGTGGATACTCGAGTCACAACGAAGAAACAACTTTTAGGTGAGTAAAGTGAGAGGCGAGGGAGAACTCAACTCGTAATGAAACTCTACTTGCAGCATATCGAACTATCCCGCAAACTATCAGGATCCCATAAATCCTCCAGCCCGTTTCTCCGATAATGGGGAAAAGGGCAAAACTCAGAACTCACCACGCATTCGTGCCAATCCGAAACTACAAAGGGAAGCATTTCAAATAAATGTATAGAACGAATATTTTTAGAACCATCGTAGAACTAACTGAATTTAGTTGGCAGAGCAAAAAATAAATATAAATAATGTAATAACGAGCCAAAAATTGCGATAGCCATGATACTAGATAGCATCTGGGAAATTGGAAATTTAAAACATGGACTTTACGTTGTAAATTTAGTGTAAATCCAGCCAAATTTACATAAATAATCAATTAGTTATAAAGAAAAACCCTTTAATTCTGCCAATAATTAGTAGACTTTAATGGAAAAGTTCATTAAAAACGAATGCGGACTCAGTGAAAGTCAGTTTTAATTAGAAACTCTTAGCAGGAAACAAAAAATTCGTTCCAAAACAAGAATGTCAAAGATGTTCGACGTTTAAGTCTAATTTCAAATTAACTTCATTGAGTCTGTATTAAAATCTAATTGGAAGAACACGCAAAATTAAAGACCTCTTCAAATTTACTAAAATTTTATATACTTTTAAACTTGAAACTTTTTTACACTTACATATATTTGAATAAATTTTACAAAACTTACTTCAATTGTAATTGCAACAATTATAATTAAAGCAGAAGTGTTAAATAAATGCTAAATTTTTTCTTGAGAAACTTTAATAAAAGACTTATTTACAATAATTTATTATAAGTTTTAAATCATAAGATTTCACTATAAAGTCTTAAGAATTAACGTTATCACGAGATATTAGATATAAAACAATGAGATAAAAATTAACATAACAAACTAAAAAAAGAAAATATGCGGAGAAACATTTTTATTAAATTCAGTAAATTGA
Organism: Sicus ferrugineus; assembly: GCA_922984085.1. Lineage (NCBI taxonomy): Eukaryota > Metazoa > Arthropoda > Insecta > Diptera > Conopidae > Sicus > Sicus ferrugineus. The sequence goes on along the minus strand of OV277350.1, from coordinate 36,766,716 downwards.
ATAAAAATTGTAACAACTAAATAACCAAAATTAACTGTAACAACTAAATAATTCCAATTAGTTATTGATTTCTTGTATTGTTTGTGTTTAAATATATTTAAATAGTAACGATTTCATTTGTTACTTAATTCAACTTTTTAATTATATTTTAATGTTGAATATTTTACTTGAAACTTGTTATATCGTCAAAATAACATGTTAAATAGTTATTTAATTAAAATAAGTTATTATAAATAATATTAACACCATAGAAATGTAAATATTTTAGGATTTAATTGATGCAAAAGAAGAACATAATAAGGTATAGAAAAAATTATAATGGTAAACATTAAAAATAAAATACGACAAAAACTAAAAAATTAGAATATAACGTAGCGAACACAGATAGTTTGAGAAAATCGGCTCTAATGAATGTACGCAAGATACTGTCTACCTACATATTTACATATAAAACGATAGCTGATATCATTACGTTGAAAAGTTAGCATTCTTGTTGGCCAACCAATGAACCCAACCTGCCAAGCAACCTTAAAAATAACCAACTATACAATGCAGAACCAAGTTATTAACACTTAGCAGCCGATATAATTTATGAAAACTTTCCCTTTTTTCCAACTTCATACTATCCCAGCCTTTTAAACTGATTCCGATATTTTATCAGGCTGATAAGCAGCCCCAACCAAATCAGTAACCAAGCAACAAATCCCTTAAATCAACCTGTGAGCCCGCAAAATACTCCGTATTCCAACATCATCCCAACAACCGGAATCCAGAAGTATCCAACCAATCAATTGCAATACTTTGCAGCTTTCTACAACTTCACCAAGTTTTAACAGGGACTGAAAAGATCTTCTTGATCCCGTGAATGTAGAAATCATCTGGTGATTTTCACAGGAGATTTTCAAGTAATCCTTAAGGTTTAGAATGCGATGATTTGAGATGATCTTTCAATTTGAAAAAGTCAAGTAGATAAAGTATCTCCTTCTTTTCTAAAACAAATATCATTGTCATTGGAAATTAAATACATGTTTACTCTGGGAAAATTTAAAACACTAAAGAAACACCGAAACATGCAATTTAGTCCTTAATAATTTATTGTATTTAAATTTAGAATGGCTATTTCCGAAGTCAACACGCTATTCTATATAGGAATTATATTGTTTTTCAAATTTGCAGAATAGTGCTATCGAATCTTAGCACTTTTAGCTCCGATTTTCATACAGAAACTCAGCTACCCCAAACTATTCTCACGAAATATAAACAAAAATACTGAAATAAATTTGTTTGAATTATTTTTTTCACTTCTTCAACGCTCACAACTTAAAAAACAGCACAAAGATATCCCCCCAAAAAACAGCAACAACCAATTAAATGACAATATTTCATAAAATACAATAGAAGATTATTTTTCCATAAAGAAGTTAATAACAAACATAATGGAAAGCCACATGAAAGCGACAAACAACAATAGACACACATACACATTATTGCAGAAACACAAAAAAGAAACTTGTTTTCGAAAGAATTTCTCAACCAAATCTATTTGATATCATATTAAAAACAAAGATCGAGGCAACTTTTTAGACTGCACGTTAAACTTAAATTGAAAACAAAGAGAAAAAAACACATTATCGAGAAAAGCAAATTATTTCGTTGTAAAAAACAGAAAATTTGAAAACTTCAGAAACTGATAACATTAATTACTCGAAAATCTTCAAAAATCTATCAACGTTTAAGGTAATTATATATGAAATCTTCAATGTATGTATTATATAATCAAGAAAAGTTCTACAATCCACACAAACTGAATGTAAGTTGAGAGCAAACGAAAAACAAAACTGTGTAAAACAATAAAAATATTAAGGAATGCAAAACTAATAAATGATTAAATAAAGTGTGAACAGTTAAAACTGAAACAATTGAAAAGAACTTTTTTATTTAGTGGAGGAAAGTTTTCATCAATCAGTCATTGTTGGATTTTTGGCGTTTTAATAAGAGAAATTCAAAAGCTTTTTTATTTATTATAATTTTATTTGCAAGATTTAAAAAAACACACGCAATACATTTTCCTTATTAGTTACGCTTAAAAATACGTCGAAAAATATAATAATGAAGTAGAAAATTAATAGCTATTTAAAAAAGCAGAGGTTGGGTAAATCTAAAGTTGATTGATTGTCTGTCAGGATAACACACAATTACATGCGATGCGAATGTTATTTTTCATTGCTATGCCGGCCACTCCTTTCCGCAGGGAAGCGAAGAGGTGATAAAGAACCCCTTCAGTCCTGCATTGCGACGTAGGTATCGGCAATCGGCTGCCCCTCCCAAGCAAAAGCAGAATTCAGGTAGTGATAAAGCAGAACGATCGGAAGGTTAGCTGCGGAAACCAACACTCCAACGGCTGAACGCAAGCGGATGCGTTTAAATCCAAATTTAGACACACCGTCTTGGGTCAGACCGCTATTGTGTAGATTTCGGCGACTCCCCTGCCAATTGAACAGCTTTTACACTGCCGATCCTGCCTTGTTTCTTGGAAGGAGCAGCCGATTGCGCTAACACACGTGTGTTACGGATAATTTTTAATACTAGTAATTTGTATGACCGTAAGATTTCAAATCGGTGTGATAATACGATGTTAAAACGCTCGTGGTAATACGTTGTTATAACGCTGAAAAGTGATTTTAAAATGTAACCTTTTAGTGCTAAAATATATATAGCAAATTATATATATCCAGATATTAGATGATTTAAAGTCATGTTTAAAACGTAGATGTCATCGCATGTAATTGTGTGCAAATGTATGTGTTTCTGCGTGCGTAAAAAGGATCAAATGTAAGATATACGATAGGATTTGCGTATTTAAAATGCGTATGTGTAGGAAGATAAGGTGTTTCCTAAGATTCCATAACTATTTAACGAAATATATACAAACTTTTGAAGCGTGCCTAAATCAGTAATGTGTACTATACAAATATATAAGTTAGTGCTGCTGTCCGGAGCTCGAAATATCAGAACATTATCGGCTTATCCTTGCACTGATCTATCACGTAGCTGGTGAATCGCTTGAGGAACTTGGGATACTCGCGCTTGTAGACAGCACGCAAAGCAGACGCTGGGGCCCAGCCACCAGGATTCACTGAAAGACATAGAAAGTCACGTAGCCGAATTCCACAGCCATTATTTCGACAAAGAGACGAAGAAACTCACCCACTGAACAATAGGTGATCTTGCAGGTTAACTCGTCCCGCGATAATGGGTCAAATTTTGTTTTACCGGGCGGCAAATGTGTCTGGCAAGCTAGTATTACGGTCAGGAATATCCGCACACATTTGCCATTTTTCGACTGTAAGTCAAAGGAAAAGGGAAACGAAATATGAGGACACAATAAAACAGACACTAATAATTTTGATTTCATTGCGTTTTTCTTATTATCGTCTGGGTCCTCAGATGTCTACAGAAGCAATTTAAAAGCAATTTTCGATAACGAATCTTAAGTCGGAATTTTTAAGTAATTCTTTACTTCTTACGAGAAATTCCAACTTAAAATTCTTAAGTGGTAAATTTTGAAGTGCAAGCAAACCCATTTACCTCTTGTTTGGAATAGTCTGTGGAATTATTACACACAATCCAGGCATCTAAGGCGCCTTCGTCCAGGCCATCGGTTATCCTGCGCATGTGCGACCAAAACAGAGCATCGCGTTGACTGGCGGGCCAGATGCGCTTGTGCGTCTGTAGGAAAACTAGTGTGTCGGGTGAGATCTTCTCCAATATAGTGCAGTCCTCCAACGTAGCTGGAAAATATAAATGTCATTAGGCAAACAATTGACTCACCAGCAGCAAATATAAAACAGATATGGGTAATAAATACAAAAAAAGGGAAAAGGGAAAAATTACAAGACCTGTACTTACTTTCCCAGTCGTTGCGGAACTCCGGCATAAAGAAGTAATGACACATTTCGCGCCCTGTTACACCCTTCACCGTATGGTAGGCCTTTAGCGGATCCATAACCATGCCATTGACTTCCTCCTCGCGCTTGTACATCTTGATCTCACCCTCGTCGGCAAATATTTGCCAACCGTTGCCCCCTTGGCCGACACCTTCGCGAGCATGGTGAAGCTGCTCCTTGCAAACGCGGTCGATCTGAGGGAACCAAACGTTATTGCAGGTTGCTGATGGTTGAGGTCAACGCCAGAAACAAGTCAATCAAAATAGCAATTAATTGGAAAAGCGAAATTCATTAATTTCCGCCTTATGTACGTGTAATTCGCTTCCAATTTCCGTTTGCCGCGATGACAAGCCCTCACCTCACGCCCACCACCTACCTCTGGCCAAAGCATGTGGCTTCTGGCCGATAAGCCGGTGCCGAATTCCTCCGACGAATCGTCACCTTCCTGCTGAGCTTGATGGGGCACGTTAACCAGCGTCTGTGAGTGTTGCGACTGAAGTTTGAGTTTGGCTCGCAACTGCATGTCTTCCTCAATCTTCTCCAGACCCGTTTCGACCGCATCGAAGAACTCATCTTCAGGTAGGGTGGAGTGCGGACCTTCCTGTCAACAGAAAGCAAAAACTCCTCTGATTAACAAGTAAATTGTGAATTTAATTAGTATCAACAACAGTATACAATTATAGCAATTAATAGGTTTACGATAAAAATATTTGCGATGTTATGATTTTTTATTACAACTTTAATATTTTTATAATCTGCAGAAAACACGCAATGGCATGTATTTCTGGCATTTTTAATTATTAAAGCGACAAGTTTTACAATTGTTCCTTTATTTCTGCTTGCATACGTAATGCTGACGTCATAATTCTTTTGTTTTCGCTACCAAAAGCATTCCCTACAAATGTGAACGTGATCGGAAAATCAAAAAACCCAGTATCCTGTTCGTCGAACTGTTTTAATGGCTTTTGTGCTGCAGCTAAATATTAAATAGCGAAAATGGAAATAGTCAAAAAGTGGCCAAAACTGCTGGAAATACCGACGCCAAAGAACTTAAAAGACTCTTTGCGTTCTGAGGTTTTCACAGCCTTTCATGATGCATACGAATTAATGTTTTTAGAATTTTAATACCAATTTAAATTCTTATAAAACGATTAAGATTATCTACACACTGAAATATGCCAGATGAAATGAGATGGTATTGAAAAACCCCAGAAACTATATTTTATATATTTAAACAGAGTTATTTAAATTAACGCAAAAAACAACGATAGCAATAATTGAAGAGCGAAAGCAATTAAGTTGTCTTAAGCGGCGGAGCAGTAATAAGAGGGAAAACCATCTTTTTTACTATTAAGGTCACTCTGTCCAAATTTGTTGTAGCCATAAACGTAAAAACGGAAGGTCGGTGGATTAGTGAGCGGGTCAATGTAACAAAAATCTTTAAAGCCGAATAAACAACAGCAACTAATAAACTTGAAAGAAAAAATCGCAAATAACAAGAAATACAAAAACCATTAAAATGTTAAGCTTAGAGAAATTTCAAAAAATTTAATTAAGTAAAGCGGAATGTAGCAATACAAACCGTATTGTAGAAAATATATTGAATAATATTGAATAACTTCAATTATAAATAATTGAATAATATTGAATAAACCGAAAACAATTTTTTTGGTAATTTCTATCCATTAAATAAAAGACGACTGCGTAAAAATATTAAACACGAAAGTGATTACATTTAAATTGAATTTCTCACATAGGCTTTTCATTTATTATCACTTACAACACATTTCTGATCAGTTATCACCAGTTATATCACTGGTATTTCATTTATTATCAATAACAATCAACTTTTTTAAAGAAAATTGCTTGATAATTAATGGGCCACATAAAAGTTATGAAATTTTTAGTTCGTTTAAAAAACGCATTTATAAACATTCATTAAACTGTAAATGGATTTTATAAACAAGAATTTTAGAAGAGGAATATAATATTTCGAAGAACTTTCACATACGTTGTCCATAAATTAATCTTCTTCCGGTTTAATTAATTCGAAATAACGTTTAAATAAGAAATCTGCATCTCACGAGCATGCCAAACAAACTGTTGCAACTAAACACGACATGAACGCATCCCTCAAACTAGAAGGCGGCCATTCATCAGTGGGAGCCGCGAATGCAGAGCAAAAAATAAGGCGCAGGATACTCAACCAAAAATTTTCAACCAAAAAATTAAACACAAAAAAGAAAAATAAGGATGCGCAAATTAACCCCGAACCCGCTTCTGCTTTCTCACCGGAAGAACACACAGTTGCTTGAAAAAAAAGGGTTACGGAGGCCGTTCAATGCCAAAAACGGCCAAAATTAATAAAGAGGAAAGAAGAAAATATATAGAAGGCTTCCTTCTTTAGCTCATTTTAGACTTCATCGTCGTAAATGCACTAAAAACTGAGCGAATGGTGTTGAAAAACTGTTGGTAGTAAAATAAATTAGAAGTACGAAACCCACAAAACTTCTGCCGCCGAGCAACACTTACAATACGCCTGCCTGCCGGTAGTTTGAATCCTTTTGTAAGGATACGCATGGATGGCATTTTTACTTTGTTGATTTTCTAATTTTCAGTCTGAGTGTGAGAGGAAATTCTATTGAGATCGTGAGAGACCACAGAAATCAATAGAAACGATCATTTATTCACTTTATTTCACTTCTTACTTTATATTTTTATTTAATTTCATTTCATTGTTTTATTTTATTTTTTCTTTGATTTTCGATTTGGTTATATTTTATTTATTTTTATTCTCGCCGAAAACTATTGCGAGCAGAAAAAACTCTTAAGGAACCCGAAGAACTTGATCGACTGTTGATAGCCGTAACTTCTCGGAGTGGATGGATTCCGTGTGCACGCGTCTGAAGTTGACAAAACACTAAATTCGCCAAGCTGTGAAGCAAGCTGTTAATATGTTAACTAAAATGCAAACAGCGGCAAGAGCATAACACAAAAAAACAAGAGCGAACAACAACGGAAACAGAAGAAAAAAAGAAAAACAATAAAAGTGAGGAAATATTTGATTTGTAAAACGCTTGAATTTTTTAAATAACAATGAGTGTTTTTTTTTCTTTATTATGAAGTCAGAGGGAAAGACAACGCGATAGTTTAAGGATTAATATATGGGATTTATTAGTTAATCCTAGAATTTGCTTTACTCGCACCGAACCAAAAAGGATTTCGAATGTGTGGCGCATTCAAGACGTCTTCAAATGTCATTTCACTTGTAGGTTTTCTTCCCTAGATTCTCCGGCATCGAGTCAGTTACTTGCTGTGAGATTATTTTCCCGTATAATTGTATTACACTTCTAACTTAATTAAGTACTTTTTATTTCGTGTTTATTGTTATGTCTTTCTTGAAGAAATATTCAATAAATTAAGGTTAACTTTATATTTTTAGATAGAGATATTTTATATGTTTTTTTCACTTTTAGATTATGTAAACATTTAAAGATAACTAGGTAGATTTTTCGTAAAGTAAACATTTTTTAAATAGAAAATTGCTCTAAAAAAACAAGATAAAAAAGTAATATTTAAGTTTCGTAAGCTTATAAATATTTAACTAATTTCTTGAATTTTGTTATTTAGTTTTGCTTTTAAAATTACACAAACAAAGAAAAACCAAAGCCGTTGAAAGCATATTTAGTAGAAAAAAAAGAACATTCAATAAGCCAACACAAACAATATAACGAATGCAACTAACTGTAGCGCAGAAACCCGGCTTTACGTAACACTCATTCACACAAATTTGAGCTCCATGTGCTTCGTTTTAGTTACTAAAACAATCTTTTTCTCTTCTTTTACAAACTGCTCCGTTTTATTTTTTCGTTTTTTCGGTGGTTCGTTTCGAGCGTAAATGAAACGTGTTTGACCCAAAAATCTTGACATTGAGTCGCCTGAAGTCGTTGTTGTGGGAATTTGATGGAATTTGTCTTGAGCAAAAATTGTGTGAGCAGTAAAATTGAGTGAATGAGTGAGGTTTTTCCGTGCTTCCACACCCGAGTAAATTCAACTCTAATAATGGAATCATGGGAATAATGGAATTGAAACTAACGCGAACTACATTTTAGGGTATTTAAATCGGGAATTATAGCATTCAAATTCTTTGCCATGAGAGTGAAATCGAGCAATTCCATTCCAGGGAACTGTAACTCCATTACAGTCTATACATTTTAGAGAATTGTAATACGAAATTAAAATCTTCCATTCGTAAGTAAAGCCAAGTCAGTGTTTGGCTTATTGGAGATTTTATTACCACGAAACCCAACCGTCCTGCAGCACAAAATATAGTATTGTAAATTTACTCACCTCTAAGTCTGGACCAGGATATGAAATACTTTTAATTTTTGCAATTTCATCTTTATGCTTCCTGAAAGAAGAAATAATTTTGAACTGAATAAAATTGTCCATACAAAAACAAATCTCTCAACCTACTTATTCAACTCCTCGATTTTTTTACGTTTCTCTATTTCATGCTCAAGTTTCTTTTTCCACAGGTCGTCACGCTCAGCAATTATTTCCAGACAATGTTGAAGAGTAGTGATAACGCCGGACGTTGTGGCACGAAATGTTATGGATTCACCCTGCAATAAACTGCGTATTACATTTAAACCAGACCAGGCCGAAATCTGAGCACCCTACACCCGCAAAGCTTCCTTAGGAAACTCGGAAATCCTTGTAAAATTGTTTAAGTGGACGAAACACACACACACAATTTTTGCAAATATTAAGCTGTCGTCAAATACTCCGGCATAAAATCCCGTTTTAAGATCTCATACCGTACACAAAATATACACTTTGAAGCATTTTTCAGCGTCAGTCGGACACCTCTATTTTCGGTCACAAACTGCTTGACTAAACGAAGAATCCGGTGCCACATTCCCACCCACAATCTTCATTTACACAGCCAGACAGACAGGGACAAACGGACGCACATCGACCCGGATGATGACGCTGGTGTAGGTTGTGATAAAGGCAAGAATTACTAAACCTTGAAGTCGATGGGAGCCAAGCCATCACCCAAATCAAGAGGTTTGCCCGTAGCTTTGTTAACATCAGCGCAAGCGTCAAAGTAGCTGTAAATTATTACAATTTAATGCATAAATTGTCTATTTCATTATTCATGAGTCCTTCTCACCGTTGCAAAGTTTCAATTTGACCAAATAAAATATCCTTAAACGTCTCGATTTCATTTACTTTCTCCTTCAAACTTCTTTGTGTCTTCTTAAAGCTGCCGCCACTAGCGACAGAAAGCGTATTAGACTGCAAGGACATCGTACTGCCATGGCGCCGCAGCGAGACGGTATCTGTGCTGGCGGACTCCTCCTTGTACATCTGAAGTACCTCAACCCAGTGCATGCGGTCTTCTGGAGTGTCTGCACGCAGGCACCAGTTGTTGTAATTGTTGACGACCACATCGAAGCGCAATTCATCGGATTCGTGCGCCTGATAAAACAGCGCGGGGGAGGAGGAAGGCGAAGAGGGAGAAATAAGTAGCACTTTAATATTTCTTAAAAATTCTGATAAATTAAAAATACCTTGATAGTAGCTTTACTTAAACTGATGGCGCCGCGGCAGCCAAGATCGGACTCGGATTCTGATTTGTAATACGAGAGCGTAGCATCCCTCAGAACGATGTAGCGCGGCTGCCAGCCGTAAATATAGTTTGTCCACTTGCTTAGGTAGCCACGTAGCTCTACGGTGTCGTCCAGATATTCCTGCTCAGAGTCGTCACTATGCGAGTTTATGTCTGCGTTGGAAGCCAGCAGCTGGCTCGAAATTCCATTGGTAGGTGAGGATCGTTTTAGCGAGGTCATGTTGAATTTTGTCAGTCAAAAAACAAAAGCCAGAAGAAATCCCACAAGCAACCTTTTTATCTCTGTAAAACAGCGATTCTTCTGCGAGTCATTGTTGACTTGCTGGCCAACTGATATGAAGTGGACGGTTGCAGAGGTTATCAAGTCCTGTTTTGATTTCTTCTTTTCACTTAGTACAATCACAAATTTGTGGATGCGTTATTTTTTATCTGCGGAGCCGGCTTTGGGGCGAACAAGTGAATGAAGCAGCATTCAGTGAATGTAGTCTTTTGTTATTTTTAGGGCGAGCAGTGGAATGTTCTGCCTGATAGTCGAAGTATTTTTTGCTTTTAATCTCCGGTGGCCGTCTGCTACAAAAGGGAGAATTTTATGAACTCGAAATTAATTATATCAGTGGACTTGCCTGGTCCCCTCCACTGTCTGCACCTTGCCCGCCCCCACATCCACAGAGTTTTCTTAATTGTATTCAATTATATTCAGAATTTTAAGAATTGGCTAAAGTCAAAGGTTGCTCAATTACCAGAACAAAAAATGACACCATACACTTGTGGCTAAATTCCTGCGCTGATATATTTTCATGCGTCGGTAATTAAGTTGTATAATACCTTAATTAGGGGCGTCAACTAGTTTGACGTTTTGCATAAGGGAGGATGTAGTTCCTTGTCACAGGCGATGGAAATGAGAAAGCGCCAAAATTTATGCGTCTAAATGCTGAAATGATTTCGCCACGATTTTACTTTTGTTAGGAATGTTTGTGAATTACATTAAATAAACGAATTGTTAAATTGGCAAGTTTTTGAATGAACGAGAGTGAACGATAACAATCTAATACATTATAGAATAAATGAATGCTTCTTTGCTATTATATACTCTAATGATTTGTTTTATTATTTCTGTAACAACAACTGGGTTTAATAACAATTTTAAATTGCGGCGATAAATTGTCTTTGCTTTCAGAATGATCGGCTCAGAGTTTCTGGAGAGTTTGGAGAACGAACTTGCTTATTATTGCCAACTTCTATTCTCACAAAATAAATACACCTTCAATGGCCCACTTTATTGTTTTTAATAAAATAAAAAATTCAAAAAATATTGAAGATTAAAAGAATTAAACATATTAGAAACAAACAAAGTAATTTATTATTTGTGTTTTAGCAATGATTTATTTAGGATTTTAGCTTACGTTTAAACTATTTTTAACGAGTATTTATAGAATTCGTGAACAACAAATTAACAGAAATTTAATTACAATACGAAATACGATTTCGAAGTAAATATTTACAAAAACAAGTGATGTTTACATTAAATAATTAGTTGTAACACAATTACGTGATATTAGACGTTATCTACAAACAAATGACTCTGATGATGCGCTCTTATTGGTTATAAATATTTTTACAAAATTCGTATAAAAGCTAATAACAGGCGACAGCATAAAAAACTACATTATTGCTAATACATGCTAAGCTACATCAGAAACTTCTCTCTTCTGGAGCGCAGTTTTATTTGATTGGTTTCTATTTCTTCAGGATCCAGCGTATTCGAGACGAAACCCTGCGGCAAAATTTCGATAGCTTCCTGCTCATGATACTCCCCGCCACGCGAAGGATCACTATTTGGAAAATATAATATTCGTATAATCAAATAAAATCGATAATATCGCGTCGCAAACATGTGTGGCTCGCACCAACCTGTATTTCTGTCTTTGCAGGTCCTTGAAGAGACCTTTCGGACATTCCTTGTAGTACGGAAAACACTCTCCTGGTGCCTGGCGGCCTTCACCGATTTCTTGCGCCTGCACGAAGTCCGGTATCAGATCGGAAAAAGGCGACTTGGTGACACTGTAAAAAACAAAACCCATGATTTACTGATTCGTCCTTTGTGACCTCTTTTAAAATTCCCATACGTCAGGAAAAGTTTTGCTATCTCGCCGAAGACGCCGAAATGGTCCAAATTTCTAGAGTGAACCTCACAGATGGTGCGCAGGAGGCAAGCCTTGCCGTTCATCCCGAACGTGGAAAGGAAATCCTCCAGCACACCGTAAAGCAGGACCCTGAAGAGAAAAGGGGAAACGCCTTAATTAACCTCGAAATTATTTCAGAATAACAATCACCTCTCGCCTCCATGGAAGACATGTTTGAGACGTTCCGGCAGTTGTGGGAACTCATTCGTCGGCTTCTCCTGCTGCTGCTGCTGCTGCTGCCTCTCCAACTTTATAACGAAGCCCGAGTTGGCCGGGAAGTTTGGCTGGCTTTCTTCCTTCAGATCGCGCTTGCGTCTGTAGTGCAGATAACGAGAGACATACTGGCCCAACATTTTGCCCGCTGTATGTTCGAAGGAGCGCGCAAAAATCGGAGGCAGATCGCCGAGCGGGTTCTGGTTGTCGGTCAGGCCCAGCTTGTCGAAGTCAACTGAAAAGGGTCGCAAAATGTTCAGTAGATCGTCGCAAATAATGAGTTGCGCTCCTACTTGTCACCGGAAAGCTGATGGTCAGGTTGGAGAAGAAGCCTTCGGGAGGGTGTCGCACCAACGGCAGTGCTATGGTGGGCGTGAAAGTCAGCGAGGTGCCCGGCGGCAAGGCCAGCCGCCCGTCGTCTGTGATCCAAATGAGTCGCTTTTTGCGCGAATGCGGCTGCACGGAATCGTGGTCTGCGAATCTCTCGTGCGGCGTATCATCGATGAAATGGCTTTGTTGGTGTTCTACGTTATGTTGTTCTTGTGGTTTTGTACTGCTGCTGCTGCTGCTGCTGCTGCTCCACTCTTCTGCGGCAGGAGCGTGTGTTTGTGCGGCGTGTGTTCTCGTTACTTGCATCGTCAGCACCACGAGTACGTAAAGATATTTTGAGGTTTTCCGTTGACACAGCCAGGTTGAAGCCATTTTTTAATGGCGCAAAATCTACAAACTGCGGATTAAAATACAGTAGAATCCAAGTTAATTAAAGGGAAGGAATTACTAGTTTGCTTTTAAAAAACTACGAAACATAATAAACTACAAACAACTTCGGCGAAAGACGAACACTGAATAACAGTTACGTTGCTCGATTATAAATGCTTCCGAAAGCTGCAACGCTGACATTAACATTAAAAATGTTAAGAATGTTAAAAGTAATTCGCATTTTAAGTCTTTCGGTTTTTCTCATCGCCCTCAAAATAGCGTTTGCAGCTCAAGGAATTTGACTTGGCTGTCGACTTTGTTGCTGCATAATAAACGACAAACAACTTCGGCGAAAGACGAACATTGAATAACAGTTACGTTGCTCGATTATTAATGCTTCCGAAAGCTGCAACGCTGCCGTACAATAAACAACCACAACAACAAACACAAAACAATAAACTCGATTATTAACTAAACAAAAAAAGCCGGCATTTGCGAAAAAAACGAGTTTATTTCATTGTAATTGAAGTTCAGTGCAAACTCGTCAGCTGCGATTTGTTAACCGCATTCAAGCAGAAACTTGAATGACTTTTATTAATATTAGAATTATGCATTCAATTTGATGTTCTTTATTAAAAGTTGTTAAATTGATTTCTGTAAGCGAAATCTTTTATAAAGATTTTTTTAGAAATTAATTATCTTGCTCACGCATTCCTGACGTGCAAGCATTTTCACGTCTTTGCAGCGAAAGTATCACACTTGCGTTGACGTAGTTTACTTCTTCCTTGCGGCGTTTTTTGTTTTATATTTCTTTTTTCATTTCCTATGCTAACATTAAGAATTTTCCATTTTCACCAAAACTCGCTTCGAGGCAGACCACCAAGAACCAGAAACATGCCACAGCCACGCGCAGCAACATGCGTTCGCTGCAGTTCGTGCGTAAAAATACTCCAACATGGACGAAAAATACACTCTCGTGCTCGAAAAACCTGAAAAACTTGGGACCAAAGGCTCCCGGAATTCGGAGGAAATCTAGAGCAGCCGCGTGATTTCACGTAGGACGCGAAAACGAAGAACTAGAACAACTTTGCAACTTTTTTTAATTTGCAATCGAAATAATTTGGTGGCCATGCAATGCGAAAGCTGACAACTGGAGAGGCTAATTTCAGTGTGCTGAGGAACTCACTCACTCAGCGCTGCATCGCACTCACATCAGGCGCTGGAAGCCGTAATTATGCAACAGCAACTGATATCAATTTAGCAGGTCTCGACATTTGCGTTTCATGTACGAGATGACGGGAGGATCGAGCAAAAACAACAGATTTACGTAGCTGAAGATGCGAAGAAATCATTTCTGGACACATTTGAATTAACTACTTTCTACGTATCGCAATTTCGTATGCATGCGGATCGATGTAATTAAAGTTTGTTGAGCAAACAATGGAAAGAAAGAGCTTAAAATTAATACAGCTAATTTTATATTATTTATTTTCTTTTAGTATTCTCGTTTTTCCCTCGTTATTGATTTGTATCACTTATTTTTATGTCTCTTTTTCAGTCCATTCAGTCTTTTTTTCAGCCACATTCGCGTTTAAGCTTTGTAAAATATTTGTTAACGAAGACTTAAGCCGCAAACTCGACACAGACTTAAAATTAACTTATTTTCATGAAGATTCCAGTCTATGCCAAGTTTGCTGCTTAAGTCTTTTGGATCAAGCGAATTTCGAAATCAGAGACAAAATTGTTCGAGGCAGCAAAAAATATGTTCTACAACTTGTTACGCCCCTCATCGCCCATTAATTTTAATTCGTCACACACACGACCTGACCTCAGGTCATCAAATTGCAGTTTCGGCATCTTCTTCGCCATTAATTTCTCTCACTTTTAAGTCGATTTTATATTTTTACATAAAAGCTAAATTAATCATGTATATAAAGCTGAATCTTGTGTCTCTTTTCCTCTCTCATGTCTTCAGTTTGCCTATTCGTACCACAGTTACGAGTTCCAATAAGAACGTAAATGGTGAAAATTGCATTTTGCAAATTTCAACATTCAACGCGCCGCCATTCCGCAGTGCAAGCGACAATAAAAACGACAACAACAACAGCAACAACAACAATTAGTTGCAATCGCTGCCGCAGCACATAATTACAGTGAAAGAGAGTGAAATGAATGTAATTAAAAACTGAAGTTTTCTCGTCTTGTCGACAGACTGCAAGGTGGAAAAAATTCTAAATTATCTGCCGCAAGTTTTGTTGCTACGCTATAAACTTCCGCTATATAATTGTTGGTGTTTTTTTATTGCGCTGTGTTGCTGATGTGATTGTTCCTCCTCCTCCTCCTCCTCCTCCTGCTGCTGGCATAAATTCTTGGCAAAGAATGAAAAGCAAATCGTGTAGAAAATCCTGTTCATGCGTGCGTGAAAACTTTTTCTAATTTCTGTTGAAAATGAAATGAAATTGAAAAGGAAGCGGGAAGCGTGTTAAGTTTGAGGGATGAAATAGAAGGAGAAGAAGGAAAACTACTAGGAAAACTACTGCTAAGAATTATTGAAAGTAGAGGGGAAGGAATTCCAACGAATTATAAGTTGAAGATTTGTGAGCATCATCGAACGTTGAGAGGTGGGAGAGGAAAGAAGGGGAAGACGTCCTCGCGGTGAGACGTCCTTTATCTGGAGTAACAAAAAAGAAATGTTATTAAAACAACAACTACAATACACTTCCAAACAAAGGCTTTGAGGTCAGTCAACCTCATGTCTCGTGTGCCAAAAACTACTCCTACTCAAACAAGAATATGAACCACAACACCAACAACAAAGTGAGAGTCTCTCTGATTCCCCTACCATCTTCAAGAGCATCAGGTGCAGTGCATGCGAGCCGAACCCCAGATCGGTCCTCCACACCCACGCTGGAAGCGCTCACTCAGACTTCCTAAGCCATGAAAAGTACGACGATGACGCCAACAATAACAACAACAATAGCGCCGCCTCCACTCGTCGTCTGCCATCCCACTGATGTAGTCTGACCTCCCAGGTGCAGGAAGAACTAAGTGAATATAATAAGCTGCCCCCACCAGGTGTAGGGAATAACAAGTGTTCGCTTTCACTTTTAGGGATTCCCGATTTATGGTTTAGTTGAACGTAACCTCGATTCTTGGTGATTCCTCCTGCTGAATCATCAATGAAAGCACGCCAGCCTTTCGGGTTGTCTAGCACTGATGACACACACACACACACACACACTCACACTGATGACACACACACACACTCACACTGATGACACACACACTCACACTGAGCACACACACACTCGTCACGCAGAATTCCTTATTGAGAATAAATTCCTGCTAACTTCAGTCTGGCAGCCTTTTAAGTCGTCTACGCGACTCCGTTCACTTGGAGCCGAAGTAGGTTTGCCTGCAACAAGTTGAAACCGGCCAAGTAAAGCACAAAAACGCAAGAAAGCCTGGAAAGTGAAGAAGCTGCGACAGCCGGAGGTGCAACAAAAGACCACGCGGTGGCTCGCTCCGTCCGTCCTGACGAGGCGATCAACTGGTATTTCTAAGAACACGAAAAGAAACGACAATCTCGTGTGTGTGTGTGTGTGTGTCTGATCGCGTGTGTGCGTGTGAGTGGAAAGACTTTTTGTTTACATCTAATTTTTTGTTTGTTTTCCATCGAACACGCAGTCGATGACAACTGTTATTACTTCGGCTTCATTTTCAGAGAGCAAATTTAGCCCACTTGAAGGAAAACCAGAAAAGTCACACACACACGCACGCACACACGCACGCACACACGCACACATGACTGCTTCCTACAGATGGCGAATTGGCGCTTCTGAGCTTTAATTGGAGGCATTGAAACTTTTATCGATTACAAGAATTCAGTTTCCTCCGTCTTTTGAGAGGCTTGAAGTTGTTGCAGCGCATTAAAAGCAAAAACTGATGAGAACGAGAAACAGATTATAAAGAAAATGAAAATTGGGTTAAAAATGGTAATAAGAATTCTAATTATTTGCGTTTTAGTAGGCGAAAAAAAGATTTTCATTTATAATTTTTTAAAGGAAACTCCAAATTAAGTTTGTGTTTTAAATCTTTCATTTTCATGGTTTATGAAATTAAAGAGGACTTCGAAGGAGAGGAAGAAGAAGGAGGGAATTATAAGAAATGAAGAGATAAACAAATTTATTTACTCAGTCTTCATTATCATCAATTTATTTAATTTTGAAATTCTCCTTTATACGTTCGATTTCAAAGGGAAATTTGAAAAAATTAAAAAAAAAACAATTTTTTTTATTTGTTGCTCGATATGTGTTGCGACAACATTTAAATTTGGAACACAAAAGTGTTCTGAGTACGATTCTCGTTCGAAATGTCTTATTTAACGTGTGAGAAACGTCAATATAATAATAGTAGAGTGTTTAATAACTTAATCGACTGAATAAAATGTTTAGAAAATAAGTAAATAAAATGTTAAAATGCAAATCACAAGTTGGAGACAAGTTTCGCGTTTAAATTCATAATCCGCTTAAAATGACTGCAGTCTTGAAAGAAACTCACGTTAATCTATACAGCGATTTCAAAGAATCGTAAGATTTTTATCGTACACACAATTAACGTTTAATTGAATTGGATTCAGCTTAATTAAGTGAAGGTTTCTTCTAAAAAAAACAAATTAAATCGGCTGTCAAGCATTTTCTGAAATTAAATGCACAATTAAAGTGAAATCAAGTTGCCAGGAAACCGAAAATCAGCGTTATGCAACAAACAAAAATAAATTTAAATATATTTCAACACACTGCAGACGTGATAGGAAAATTTCGTACTTTTTAACTTCGTCACTGATAAACGCTTTCAGTTCAGCAAGCAATCATTGAAGTCTGTTTTTGCATTCATTTAACTGTTTTAACCAAATTAATTGACAAAACACACCAATGCACACACACACATACACACACACACACCCCACACGCACACACACACAAACACTTAAACACAAATAGCACGCATACGCCTGCAGTCGAAATCCCGCGATGAATCCCACGATTTCCAGCAATTAATTAATGATTCTGTTTTGTTTTACGCACACTTCACGCAATTGCAGTTGATGTTATGGTTTTTGTTGTTGTTTAGCAATTGAATTGAATTGTTTTTCAGCAGGAAATCGACAGCTCGAAATGTTTGTTGTTGTGTTTGCGGTAAAAGTGATCGAATTGAAAGCTCGCTGCTTAAAATTCACAACTTGTTCTCGATATAAAATTTTGTTTAGTCGTGTGGACGCGGCAGCGTTTTGAAACGCTTTTCATCAATTGGAGTATTTTTTCGGCAACCCTTTTTTTTCGTTCGATTCAAACAGTTTTTGGTCAACGGAATTTTATTTGAAAAGAGAAAGTGAAGATTTAAATGCTTGAAATAAAATCGATTTCCTATATTCGTTTTGGAAACCGAAAATTTCCCCATTTTCTGTATAAAAAAGAGATTCTAGAATTCTTGTGCTGCTCAAATTTATTTAAGAGTTCAAAGATTATGTCGAGATTTTTCGTTGCGTTTGTCTCAGTTAAGCTGAAATCATCGCTTTAAAATTGTTTTAAAAAGTTTATTAACTCCGGCGCGTTGAAGAATTGCAATTCTTAAGTTCTTCGCTTCAATGGTTGAATAAATTTTAATCTCTTGTAAGTCAGTTGCAGTAAAATTAAAAGTATCAATTAAATATATTAAAATTAAAAATAATTAATAAGTAATTGCAAATCAATTCGAAAAAATCTCAACAAGTTTTTTAGCATTTCTATTGCTGAAATACAATTTTCTTCCTTAATTACATTTCTCAACTTTTCGCTTACTTCAAAAACAGCGACGGCGAAGCTCCTCCAGTTGATTGGCTTAATGAAGTCTTTGCAAGGAATTTCAATTATTCCGTCTGTCCGTCTCTCTCTCTTTAATTGCTCTCCCATTTACAAGATTCCGGAGAAAAGTCTTCTTGCAGTTCGACAGCATGAAGCGCAAATTGAGTTCAAGTGCAACAGCGTCGCCAGCAGAGTTAAATACGTACAAAGTTAGCAGCAGGCGACATCGACATCGACAAAAACCCCAACAACAACAACAACGGCGGCCGCCACACTAACACACAAAATTACAAAATAAAACAGGAATTGCAAAAAAGGTGATGAAGTCCCATGCAGGATTCCAGTAGAAATCCGGTAAAAAATGCAATTGCAATGATTTAGCAAGAAGTCTTCAGTGTAGAAATTTCACTTGATATTTACGAAGCAAACAACAGCAAAAAAAAACACACGATAAAATTCACTTTTTGAAAAAAGAATCTCTAACTGTTGATGCGATGGAAAGGAAGAATTCTTACTAAAAACGTATTTCTACGCTCGCTGCAAATCCTTACAGAATGCAATTTCAATTTCGAAACTGTAGAAAATCGTTAGAAAGATTGCAACCGCACCGACAAACGGATTCCACTCAACTAACTGCCGCAGTCGCACGAGCCAACGACGTAAAGTTGGGCCAACGTCGTCATCGTCATCGTCATCGCCTCGCGCCGTTGCGGTCGTTGTGGTCGTCGTTGGTGGATCAGTTGAGCGCTGTCTGCTTCCTGTTTGTTGCAATTGAACGTTGAACGTGCTGCTGGCTGTGACTTCGAAGCAAGAAGAGGAAAACACGGCAGCGTGCTAGTAGAGGCAGCAAAAATCGCTCCAAGCTTCAAAGCCAAGTTCGAACTCGTGCACTTGTGAGTGCGATAGCAACGAGAACTTCTTGTTTAGTTGGAACCTTAAGTTGGTTATTTAAATCTTTTGTATTATCAGCTAAATCCTCCTTCGATGATTGTGTGTGCTTTAATTTAATCGCACAATCATGATACAGTTGCTCACCTTCTAAATATCCCTGCGGTTTCTCCAGCGGTGCTTTCTCAGCTACGGTTGCTGAAAACATGTTCTTTCTCGCTCTTGTGGTGAGATTGAGAGGCACGAGTTGCGAGTTGCGAGTTGTATGCTCACCAAGTTGCTCGGAAGCAGATCACTTTTATTGATAAGAAGCTCTCTTCATCGCCATGTGTTGTGCGGCATGTTTATGTTAATGTTAATGTTGCGAATGATTTTACGAGCTTAGCTTAGTTGTAGTCATCGTTGCTGTTACTTTGATTGATCGTCATAAACACACAAATTATGATTAGAATTCATAGATTGGATTGACGACTACAAACGATTTCACACAGTAAAGCAGTTTTCCCTCACTGATATTTACTACAAGATTTCATTTATTTAATTTATTGTAATTGTAATGACGCGTGCATGAATTACACAAAAATATGCATAAAATTAAATACTCAACCTGCGTATATTAAATATTCTCGCTACACGCAGTTTTGTCGAGTGAAAATTTCAATTTTCTGCGGTTGCCAAAAATTGCTATCGCTGCAATTGAATGTACGTGTTTTTTCGTGACAACTTCATTACAAAACTCTCCAGGAACTTGATAATTTCTACTGTGTGATTGTCACACGCTGATCGATTGACATTCGCTTTCATTCGTTTAATTTGCTGTTGACAGTTGGCATTTTAACTTAGCAATTGATATTTTCAAGGGATTTTAGAAAGTTTTGTAACCATTTTAAGTTGCTTGCTGATACCTGATTACCCGAATTCCTATTTAATTACATTTCTCAGTGACTGCATCACTGACTGACTGACTGCATCACTGACTAAAGCAATGTTAGTCACATAAATTCTTTAGAAATTCGAAATAGAGAAAACAATAATCGATTATAAATATAAATTTTTCCACCTGACTGGAATATGAGCAACGAGTATAAATAATTCCAATGATGGTGGAAGGTGGGTTTAATGTTGGTAATTTTCTATTTAAAACGCCCTCCTAAAAGTAGACTTCATGAATTAGCTCCGTTATTAACAGCCG
Source organism: Sicus ferrugineus (assembly GCA_922984085.1). Taxonomy (NCBI): domain Eukaryota; kingdom Metazoa; phylum Arthropoda; class Insecta; order Diptera; family Conopidae; genus Sicus; species Sicus ferrugineus. The sequence goes on along the minus strand of OV277350.1, from coordinate 36,746,113 downwards.
TTTCGTTAACGTTGCAATTGTGTTCAATCGCTGGCGTATGACAACTCGCTCGTCGCCGTCGTTAGCCGTTATGATTGCCTTCAGACTTCAGAGTATTACCATTTTAACTCAAGGTCACGTATTATCCACGGAACAAAGCTAAACGTTATAGAAAAAGCCAAAACGTGCTCTGCAATCTGTCTGACATCTGACACAATTTCCTGGTCTTTATTTTTCACTCATCTACGTTTCTAATATTCCCTAATAATAGTCCGATTTTGTACAGAACTTTATTTCTTGAACCATCAAAAGAATTTGGTTTAAGAACAACGACAATAACATTTTAACAACTATAAATGTAATAATGAAACTAAAAATGTTTCAATAATTAAAATAAAATAATATTTTACAGTGCTTTCAATCACTAATATGCATTTTATAAAATGCATTTGTATTTACGAACGCGCCACACTTTTGGAGCCGTCATCAAATGTCACTTTTTTCTTGACTATAGAAATTTGTTGTTGGAATTTCATTCATATCAAGGAATTCATAACAAAGGCTTAAGTTGATTTTTTAAGCTTTTGTAAGCCAATTTGGATGTGTGATTTTCAATACCAAAGTGAGTTTTGATTTTCGTTGCATAAACTGGTAACGCGATATACAACAAGCAAAACAAATTTGCTGAAATGACTGCGCGAAATCCAGAGACTCTGATGGCGTTGCCAAATGAGGAACACTTTGATTTCCTCTTCAAAGTGGTACTGATTGGTGATTGTGGTACAGGAAAAACCTGTATTGTGGAGCGCTTCAAAACGGGCAACTACATCGAACGACATGGAAACACAATTGGCGTCGATTTCTCGATGAAAACGATTGTAGTGGAGGGCAAACAAGTGAAGGTAACAATGTAGATCTTGTTGTTCTAATAATGTTAGTTGTTTGCTGGAGCAGAGTCAGGACAGCTGATTCTGTGGATAAAAATCCCAATATTCCACTTTACCTTTAACTTCTTTATTGGAGAATGATTGAAATTTGTGGATAAAGTTTCCCGAAGTTTAGATATGGCCAGTATCCCATTAATCGTACTATATGTGGAAATAACAAGAGTATAACTGCTGATCATCTCGCGATATCCTTGACTTGTGCCAAAATTTATGTTGAAAAAGAGTATAGACTTCGAAATATTACCACTTTTCAGATTTCAAACGCTTTAGAAACAAAATCCGAAAAGAGGAATATCTGAAAGTAACCGTAGTAATTTTAGCTGGCAGCTTCGTAAAGAAATATTTTATTGCCGGGGCGGTGAAGGGGGTGAATATTGATGTTAACATACTAATTAAGTTCACATTTTAGTTGCAGATCTGGGACACAGCTGGTCAGGAACGCTTCCGTACATTAACGCAGAGTTACTATCGTTCCGCGAATGGGGTCATAATTGGTTAGTGTACCCTAGAGTAGACCTCTTGCGTGGAATCCAACCTCTCTGCTTGCCAGCCTTATACCAAATTCTTCGGTTATCAAATTTAACAGAGCAATCTCATAAAGTTATCTTCTTCCAGTTTACGATATAACCAAGCGCTCCACCTTCATAAACCTACAGAAGTGGATTGAGGAAGTCCGGCGCTACACTGCTTCCAGCGTGCTGCTCATTTTAATTGGCAACAAATGTGATCTGGAGGAGGAGCGCGAAGTCGAGTTCGAAGAGGCGGAGCAGTTGTGTCACTTTGTTCCCGAAATAATGTTCGTTATGGAAACCTCCGCCAAGGAGAACATGAATGTCGAAGATGCTTTTATCTGTCTGGCTACAGAGCTGAAGGTAAGCTATAAAAATTATTTCCAATAGAACAATGAATCTGAATAAATTCTTGCAAATAACAGCGACGCTACGATACCAACAACGTACAAACGGAAGATGAAAATGCTATACAGCTGGGACAAAGTAAACCCTTAAAGAACTGCAACAGTTCTTGTAATCTTACATAGAATCATTGATTTCAATTATTATATTATCGCTTGTGATCAGTCATTTCATAATTTTAATTAGCCCATATATTTTTTTTAAGTAGAGACTGTTTTTCACATATTTCAAAGTAGAATTTTCTAAATTTATGAAATTGAATACTTAACGATTTAAACGATCAGTACAAACAACTAACAATTGCAAGTGTATTGCTGCAATATAGAAAAATAGGAAACGGTCAATTAAGTGTGAAAGTTGTATCCACGCAATATATTTGAAGCTGCTTGTTGTACTTTTATTTAAGCATCACAGAACAAAGCCAGATTTTTTGCAGAGCTTTTAACATGTAATATTTTAATATAAACTAAAAGATTTATAATTTAAGGTTCCCTATTTACCTAAAGTTAGTATTTAAATATTTATGTTAAGTTAGTATTAAATATTTAACCAATACTTTATTTAAATTCAGTAATTTTACTGACACTGGAAATTTAAAAATTTTAATTTATTAATACATAGAAGTTTGTATGCAACTAAAACAAATAAATGAAAAGCACCCAATGAAATTTCTGTTTTTAGAATAAACTTCGATTATTTTTAAAAACTCAACGAAGAATTTCTTTATTGGTCGATTTTACGTTAAAATTTTCTAATCGCAGTCTGAAACTCAATTTTTCACTTACATTCAGTACGTTTTGATATTTGTTTCAGTATTAAACAAAATAAAATCAAAAAGTTGAAATAAAGCAGCAGAAATTTTACAACATGAGCTTTTTCAGAACTTTTAACTCGTGCTGTCCATTTTTACTATCAGCTGATATAAGTATTGATGAAGGTGACTCTCAGATGATTTCTAATGAAAGTAAATAATAAGAATTGCATTACTTTCAGATGATTACCACGACATGAAAGATATAAATGATGACATAGAAGTGGAAGTAAATATAGACAAATGTGGCAAGAAGCACAATAGAAGCAAATATCGCAAAAGCTTCCACGTTTTTGATTTTTGCCGCAACAAGTTGAAGAGAGCGGATCGTGAGATTGAGACACCACCGCAGAATATCTGCGAGACCGTAGTTACCGATATTTTGAATAAAATTGTTTATTGACATACATTATAATAAAGAACCTCGGCTGATTGATCCAAAAGAAGACAATCAAATCACAAGCGAATTAGTTTAAACACATCAAATGTAATACATTTACAAGCATCATATAATTGGCTAGTTACCTAATTAGACAAGATATAAATTACTTATTTCAAAGTGTTTTAGAATAACTTAAGTACAAACTTAAATATTATAGATATTATCGTGCAAAATCTTTGAGAAGAGTTTGTGCAAATTTACTGAATGCCCAGCTTTTCCATTGCAATCTTAAAATTATTCAATTGTGAAGTAATGCTGGATTCCTTTCGTTTTATCCGGTTTCTTAGCGGCAGCCTTCTTTTTACTTTTACGCACATGCCGGTTACTTCCGCTCGATTTGTCCGGTGCACCCAAATCGTAACGAAATATTATGCAGCGTCGATCGAAGAAGCTTTTCAGATCCTGAAAAGTGAAAATTACTTGGGAACTATAAGGAACTCAGAACTTCATACCTTAGGATCATAACGATATCCCAATCCTTTCAAGAAAAGGAAGATTTCTTGAAGATCAATTGGTTCATACATTAAAATAGCTTCGTGGAGTGCAGTGCTCGAGCAGACAAGATTGAACCACGCAATGTGTAGAGGAAGAAGTGCTTGCGATATCTATGGAAGGAGATTTCATATGAAAAACTAAAAGCTACAAATAACTTATTGATCTTTATAAACCTTTTTAGTGACGTTAGTCTGAAAGATATAATCTTCATCGACCAACTCAGCAGACAGATGATCCTGATGGCGCAACAGCAAGTCACCGAAGCAATCGCGAAAATTAAATTTATTAACAGGAATTAATAGCTGAGCTGGAGGTTTTGCCGATTGAAACTCAGCATCCTCCGCAGCCTCTTCACCAATATAGTCATCATCCTTACTAAGTAAAATTGGATGCGTTTGATTGTAAATGTATTCCAGCATTTTTAATGCTTCTAGGCGCGGCATTGGTATCATGCCGAAATTATACAACTGCCGCTGTAACTCCGCATCTGTTTGTGATCTAAAGTCGGGTCTTGGTGTGGTCGTCACACGCACCTCGTAGGTTCTGCCATTAATATGAAGCTCTTTCTTGGATGCTGCTTTGCAATCGTTTCCATTATTCCTTGCAGGCAACAAAGAATTCCTGTGATTCCTTGGTGTTTGATAGGCATCGTGTTCTTTAGCGTTTGATTCATGGTGATAATTTATTTCACCTGTAAGGAGTTGCTGCAAACCAGCTGGTGAAGGTTGCTTTAGTGATGTTACTTTCTTAAAATGAGGAGTTTTATACACCAATTTATCGAATTCATCGAAATCTGTCAGAGAATCGGCAGAAAGACAAGAAGGCTCTGCATTCTTCTCTTCTTCCAACTGCGCCTGCTGCAGTAGGGCATTGAATTTCTGTGTACTGCTTGCACTGCTATAACGCTTCATTGGCGCTGATTTTTCGGAAGGTGAGCTCAAAAACGAGGCTTCAGATAAAATTCTTCTTGCTGAGTTACGTTTCTTAGACGGTGGAGGTTTAAGGGGTGTTGCTGTTTTTTCTGTGCCGAAGTCAATTTGTTCGTTATTTAGATCATCAAGTCTTATTGGAGTGGTATACAAAAAAATATCGTCCGATTGTGAGTATAACATGTCTGACTGCACTGGTTCTTGATCGGAATCAAAATTGAGTGAAAAAACTGGTGAGGTGCTTTTCTTCGGCTTTTGTACGCTATTCCTTCCGGCGTCAAGAAACTCAGGAAACGAGTAGTTCTCATCATTAAAGACAGGCGAGGTCTCCTCGTTTTGAAATATATTTTGGATATCTTCCAATTCTTTGTCTTCCAAAACCAAGTCATCTTTCTCCAAGTTTAAGCCAAAGTCTTCCTTTTGCCAACTACCCGATGTTAGTTTCTCATTGTCTGAGTGTGAAAAAATCTCTCCTCGATCTTGATGGTCTGGAGGAATATCTTCAGACTCAAAATCTGAAGAAACACTATCTTTCCTGGTCTTTATGTCAGATGTCGCCTTTTCCTCCTCCGAGTCCGAAGACCGTACCAATTCCTGCGTATAAATTTGTGGCTCTTCATCCACTTGTAAATTTATTGTTTTATCAGCTTTCCATATCGAGTAATTTATTTCATCATCAGATAGTATTATGCATTCATCATTCTCTGGATCATCAGAATCCTGAGTTAAATCAATACTATTTTCATCGTACTTAATGGGAGAAATTGTAACAGACTTAGCGCGACGAATTGAAGGGCTATGAAGGCTACTATTTAGGTTGAAGTTACTATGGGTGCTAACTTCATATGCATTTTGTTCCAGTTGTGTAAAACTTAAACGGTTCCCACTGACGGTGGACACATTAACCTGGGTCATCGAAAGAGACTTTCGTTTACAAGTCGTTATGTCGCAATCAAAGTCAGCGTATTTTTTCTCCAGTGCTTGAAGGAAACTATTGTTTGGCCTTTTAAAATTAAAATTATTGAATTTTGCAGAATCTCTCCTTAAAGTTGTTGGTGTATGAAGAATTGTCGATTTTAATTCATTATTTTCGAAATAAGAAAGATTTTTACTTCTATCTGCAGACTTAACTTGAGGCAGTGAATCATCTTCAATTGCTTTATATGCATCTTGTTCCAATTGTGTGAAACTCAAACGTTTCCGACTGCTAGTGGACACATTAACGTTAGTCATCGAAAGGGACTTTCGTGTAGAAATATTCGAGAAAGCATAAATTTCACGATTTTCCAAACTATTGTTTGATTCTATGGAATCATTGCTTTGTGATGCAATTTTCCGCACATCTGTTTTTCTATGAAAACTTGTTGATTTTTGTTTATCACCTAGAAAATCCAAAAAACTCGTACTTTTCGTAGATTTTATATCTGACAGAATCTCATTTTCATCCATGACTTCTTTAACTGAGTCTATTTCCGTTGTATCAATTTCAGCGCTACTTGAACTTATCAAGCTTATTATACTATTCTCATCTGTTTCCGATTCTACTATTTTTTCGACATCATCAGACAGTCGGTCTTCATTAGGTTTATCAGAAAGCTGTTCCTCATCAGTTTTGGTGTTCAGTTCACAATTTTGCTCAGTAATGGTTGCATTCGGAGAGCTCATAAATATATCAAAATCTTCACTAGGAATGGGGGGTTTTTCTGCAACTTGTTGCGGTTCATCATTCTGTGTTAAGTCTATCACAATCTGACATCCATTGGCAGAGTTTACTAAAAACAAATAGTTTTTAATAGACTAATTATAACAACAACATTTAATTTATTTCAATAATCTTTACCATTTGATTGCACATCTGATTTCGTTTTAGTAGAAGAAGTCTTTACTGAACAGAAATATAGAAAATAAATTTCAAAAATTTTATTAGAATAAATTAAAAATAAAGAGCTTAACTTAATTAAGTTATTATTATTATACAAATATAATTTTGCAATTATAACTTCAATTTAATTAAACAGTGCCCTTTAATAACAGCACCTCAACTCACCCTCATCGCTGGAATATATTTCAAAAGTCTCTATACTTCTATTCGGCTTTTCGTAAGATTCAGTCTTCCTTCCCTGACACAACGTGGATAGTTTATTATCTTCAGTATCAGTATCTGAATCCGCGAATAAATCGGGGGAAGTCCCTCGCGTCTTCTGTGACAAATTCTTTTCAACCAACGACTCCAAACAGCTGGTGGAGGGTGGGGTCTGCAATTTAGGCCTTTTGTCGGGTGGCTCTTTTAAAGGAGTGCAACCATTACTTATTGCATTCTTGATATTTAGATCTTCTGCAGATGTTTTCGGTTCATTTGAAATCACAATAGTTCTGGTCTGCGGTGCAGGTATATCATTTAAGCTCAGCTTCAGGTTACAAATTTCAGTGGTTTCTGAAGAGATTTCTATACAATTCTGAAGAATTATATTATTATTTACGGCAGGTATTAATTCGGTTACCACTTTTTCAATTTTATCTGGAGGTTTATTATCATTTTTATTTTCGTTTTCTGTTTCAAGTTTTTCTAATTGTGTGGTAGAACTAAGTTTAATGTTATGATTATTCCTCTCAGATGTGATTACGTTTTCCTTCCGAGTCCAATTACATTCCATTACAGGTGTCCCTATATTTTCCTGCTTTTTAATAGTGTGATCTTCATCAGTAGTTCTTTTATTAAAAAATAATTCCAACTCTTGATATGTCAGCTGAAACTTTTCATTATAATTATAACCTGCATTTTTTTCCCCAATTTTTGTTGGTGAAATATCTCGACCTTGTATACTGTTCCAGTCTTTTAATAAATGACCCGCTTTCACTTGCGAAATCTCGAATAAGGATTTAACGTAAAAATTCTCTAAAGTATCAGTTTCAAGTTGTGCTTTACTAAATACTTCCTCATTCTTTGGTGGTTTTATATGACGAAGAACAGAACTGTATATTAGATAGGGCTGATTATGAAGCTCATCGTCATGTATGGACTTCGAAGCAAATTGCTTGCCAAGAAGTTCTTCAGTTTTTCTCTGGATTTTCTTTAATTGCAGATCATCATCGCGTAATGTAAGCGCGGTGAATTTGTTGGCCCATTTAGGTTTACCACGAGGATTCACCATCATTCCACCGGGACGAAATGTAGCAGTTATTGCGTTGTAATCTTAGGGAAGTAATATAAAATGAAATAACAAATTATAAGAGCTTCTAGAGAATCATCACAAAACACTCAAAAAAATATACAAATGCAATTGAGAATATAGTTTCTGATATTACGAAAAAAATTCTACCTTCTTTGGGCGCTGTGCGAAATCCGTAACAACGCAATTTATTGCGTATACTTTCCTGATCATCGGCAGCTGCTTCGACATCCACCACAACCTCATCATCATCTCTCGCCGCATTTGTTTCTGTTACAGATTTCGACATTGCCAGAGCTAGCTGCATGTCATCAGGACTGAAATTATCCGCTAAACAGTGTTGAGCGGTTATTTCGGAGAAGAGTTGTTCGTTGCGCAGAAAAGCGCTTTGGATGCTTGGTTGACGCTTGGAACGCGCTCTGCTGTTTTTCGTTCTCACTACAGATGTTGGTTTTGTGCTCCTGTGGTTTGGAGCTTTTACGGTTTTCTTCTCAATCATTTCGAAATCATCTGTATTTTGCAAGATCTTATTTTTGTCTTTATAAATAAATGAATGCAATTTAGTTCGTTTCGAAGGTTTCTTCAACTCTTCGCTTGGAGATGAAGTGATGTGTGGTTGTGGTGACGAACTTAAGTGAATTGGCGACATTCTACTTACGGAGTCGGTATTATTTTCAGCAGGACTTGGCAACTCATCACAAGGTTGTGTAGAGTTGTTGCTGTTCGTATGTGAAGTTTGGATTGTTTCGGAAATGCAATTTTCCGAAAGCTCTCTATGTAAGGCGGGTTCAAGCGCTTCTGCATTTTTAGTTGGTGTTGTAAAAAATTTTGAAATCGCTGTTGTGGCAGTTGTAGTAGTGGATCGTGTTTGCCTGCAATTAAGAAATTATAACCCAGTAGAAATCTAAGCTAATCTCAAATTTCCAATGATATCTACAAAATATTACTTCGAATTTTTTTCGAACTACGTGGTTTTATTGTTCTCTTGCCTCTACATATTTTTTCATCATTAATATATCTTTTTAGAAAACAATTTTCATTATAAGGTAGGAGTCTCAAGGTATTTCATACCGTGTCGTACTGCTGATTGGTAACTGCAGCTTTTTCAAGTTCGCTTTTCGTGTCTTCCTATCCATCTTCGGTACGTCTCTTTAACACGAACTTCTCTGGAACTATCTTAACTAACGTAGGGTTTCTGCTTCTTTCTTCTCATCACGCATCTGGCGAATCATGGTAGCAGTGCGTGTTCGGTGATGATTAAACAAATACTTCCTATCGATCTCTTCTTCACTTCTATATTGCAGCGGCTTAATATAATCTTCATTAAATTTTTTGAATTTACTGGTGCTCCTGCAGACGTAAGGAATAGAGCGGAAAATTCAGTATCGCCCGCAATAATGAAATCTGATTACCTAATTGCGGCAACGTAAGCTATTCCAAACGCTATGACCGCATACGCCACGCGATTGCGAATATAATACATAGGGGTCCCGCGTGTACGACGAGGTTTTCTTTTGCTTTCGTCAGTGGGGTCCATTACAAAGTAAATACACTTTTACACTTAAATACTCTATCAGATTGAAGATTTTAATTTAAATCATAAAACATCTCAAATCAGCCAAGTCCTCGAAAACTTCTCAATGAGCCTATCATCTGTTTAACATAAGAACTGTCAAATTTTTGGAGGAATGTTCACATGTGTGATTATAGCAACGAGACAAGCGAAACATGGTTTACACAATATATATTAATTTAAGAACATGATGCGACTGATAAAAAACGTAGTGCTATAAGCAGCGCAAAAATTTATTAGATTACTGATCTTAGAACAGATGGCAATTTTTAAATTTCTGTGCTTCATTGAGAAATAGGAATTCACAGACCTTAGCCTGATAAATTTCCGTGGATATAGGTACGAAGGAACGCGCTGAGAGGATCAAGAATCTAGTAATAAGTTACCTTACAAACATACTTTGATTGCTCCTGCATTATATTTATGTTCTCTGGTCTATTGACTTTGATAACACACAGGGCATACGTTTGAGAAATACGTATGAATAAATCAGTGGTGAATTCATTGCAAAATCTCATTTTCCAGGAGCAATTCTGTGTTCACACATATTCTTATCACATAAATGGCAACTCTCGCTTAAATTTTTTTGGATTATAGTTGTGAGTGGCTCGGCTTTTTCCTCTTAGCATTCTTAAGTAAAGCAAGTTTTCGGTAAATTCCCATAAGCTGGAGCATATAGCGGTCTTATCCGTACCAAGAAGCATTCAATATGGTCAGTTGGAGCAGCTTGACTCGTCCAGCGGCGTCAATCGCTAAATATTGCTGCGTCTTGCAGTCTCCTGTCGGTAAAAATGGTAAGTTGGGACCAAATCAACCAGTGACTAGAACGAATTACGCAATACACTAGTTAATGGTGATTTCTACGTCAGCCTTACAAATGCATTTGCGTGGAATGGGTGGCCATGGACATCAAACCATGCATGTGACAGCATCGCGTTTTCAGTGGCGCAAGTTTAAAGATTTGGTGCACTTCTATGTGATGCTCGGCGTAATTCCCATCACTGCTGTCATTCTCTACTGCAACATCTTCATCGGACCAGCAACATTAACCGAAATCCCCGAAGGATACGTGCCGAAACACTGGGAGTACCACAGGGTACGGTAGAAGGTCTTTTTAGATGGTAGAATAATTATTTCCTGCTTCTATAAACTTCAAGCACCCGATTACGCGCTTCATAGCACGCTATATGCATCCATCACCACAGCAGGATTACGAAAAGGCGTTACACCATTACTATGAGGAAAATGAAAAGGCTCAAATAAGGCAAGTAGTTGTGTCCATAGTTTATTTAAAGCTTTCTAAACTGCATTTGATTTAGAATAATTTATATATTAACAAATGTTTATATATAAACCAAATTGGAATTTATTTTATAAAATTATAATCTCTTCTAGACAACTGGAAAAAGAAATCCGTTATAAAATGCACGAGCGCCAGGATTACCAATCGTTTTACTATCGTCCGGCCCTTGCGAAGTATCACAGGATTTCTAAGGAAGCTAACGAAAAGTTGAAATCTATTCAGGGCATTGACTAACTCGCAGGAAATTTTTGTTTGCAGTTTGTGTATTTCTTACTGCAAAATAATAACAAATCGTATTAAATATAAATTAAATAAACATGGTTTGTTTTTATTTTATCGATCGTTAAACGTAAAAACTAACAACTCGTGCTGGCAAAGAAATGCTAAAATTAGAACGTTTCAAATTAAATTACATTACAAGAGGACGCACAAGTTAGCCCCACGCTTGATTTTTACAATAGTAAAGTACCAGTTTACCGTTGGTACCATGACAGTCGTAGAGGTTTTTAATTATTTGATCCGGCGCTGGTGCGAAGGTTTGATTAACGTAAAGGAACTGAAAGGCAAAGAGTTAATGGAGAAATTAGTATGTATATAAGAAAAAGGACGTACAACACGACTTACAATTTGCTCGGAAGGATCTAATTTAAGGAGCTGGTGTATGACCTTCATCACCCCGTTAACGGTTTTGTTTGGATCCACGTTCCATTTGCGGTTTTTAAGAATGGGTGCGTTGCCGGTAGCTTTGAGTAGAATACAGACTTAGAATGAAGGATATAATTAATGAGATTTTAAACAAAGTTAATGCCGATAAATTAATGCATTTCGGTATAGTGCTACTAATTAATACTAGTACTAACTTTTTCCTTTATTGTCCTTTTCAGCGGCGGCAGCTTCTTCAGTGTCAGTCATTGGTTTACTTGTAATTTATGTAATTAAGAGATGAATAATAACAATAATAGTAAGGATATACAAAAACTTGCTGCCAGTGTCACTTTACAACACAAAACAGCTGAATTGATCATTTTCAGATTAAGGTAGGTAAAGAAGTTCACAGGGTTACCATATTTCTTATTTAACTAAAAAACAAAATACAATGTAACGAATTGGAACGTATGTAACGAATGTAACGAATAAACAAAATATAACAATGTAACGAATAAAAACGTATAATTGTAAATACAATTATACGTGGTAAATGCGAAAAATACGGAAAACGCTTATTCACTTTTCGCGATCACAGTGAGCAATTAATAACTTTGTTATGAAACAATAACTATCGATTTGTACTTCGAAACAGCTTTCATAAGAACTTTGCATATTAAGGAGCTAAAAATAGCTGGATGTTCTCAATTTGAAAAATATGCAACACATCCAAAATAAATTAGTGTGATTGTAAACTACCTGCGGGCACAGCTACCGCAAGAGGATAGTTTTTTAATAATTATTCTGACAAACAATAAATTAAAACGAAAGAACATCCCAATAATACTATAAAATGGCACGGAAGTTCTATCAGCATTAATACGTGTTTCAACTTGAATTGAATTAATGATTTCATATGATCTAAATACACTTTCTTTTTGGGAAAATTAAAAATACAAAATTTTTTAAAGATTTACCTATATTCGTTTTTATATCTTCAGTCAAAATTGAAAAATTATATTTTTTGTAAGAGTTGGGAACTATGTGGATAGCTTTATATTTTGCCTTATTTCTTTACCTTTGCTTTAACTTTTAAATTTGACAATGCCTTATTAATTGTTTTTCAAATTATTAACACGTGTTGTTATTTCGACGCCGAATAAATTGACGGCGTGTAGAGATATGCAATTTTTTGATACGCTGCAATATTTAGATTTTCCCTTTGCCAAATTTCTATATTATTCACACAAATTACACATTACATACTTGTCAAAAACATTATTTAAATTATTTAATTGGAGTATTTTCCTACAATTTATTATAACTTCGATAATTTAGATGTGTCGTAAAATTTGGTCGAACCGATGAGAAAATAACTAAAAACCCGGCGCAGATAACAATGATACAAGTTTGAACATTTGTTGGAGGGGATTAAATTTATTTTACAATTTTCGTAAAATTATTATTGTAAAAATAAAATTAAACGGAACAACTAAAGAAGAGATGAGTACTAAACTTTTCGATGGTTCCGATGAGAGTGACAATGATTTCAAATTGAGTACGAATAAAGAATACGCGAAAACGTACAACAAACTGAGGCAGAAGGAATTGTTAAAAAAATGTAACACCTGATTAGACTGTTGTCCCGAAATTCTTAGTACCTTTAGTCTTTTAGTTAAGGATCGTGAACTTACAAACTCGGATTCGGAGACATCCAGCGACAGCGATTCTTCGGATGAAGGGGAGACAGTTGATCCGAAATTCGACCAGGAGTTCTTCAAGACATTGGCATCGTTGAAGAGCAAAGATCCAGCAATATATGACAAAAATACTAAATTCTTCGAAGGCTTTGGAGAAGATGGTGATGATGCCTCTGCCAGCAATACAGGTGACGGTGAAAAAGGTGATAATCAAGGAAAAGTGGGTGCAAAAGAGAAAAAATCGAAGCCTGTCACCCTGAAGGATTACGAGCGCCAGATATTATTGGAAAAGGGCGGAAAATTCGAAGATGGTTTGTTCTGATGTGGTTTTTATTAAAATTACAACTTAGGTTTCATCTCGAAGATACGGACGATGAGAAGGTAGCCGAGGAGTACAGACCAGCCTCACCTTCTGCCGTAGAAGAGGAGCGCAGGTTGAAAGCCGAGTTTAAGAAAGTGATGAACACTGATGTGGATTCGGAGGAGGAAGGATTCGGTGGTATTCTTAAGAGGCGTGTTAAGACGAAGGAAGAAACTGAAAAAGAGGAAGCCGATTTTGTAAAATGGTTGGCTGGAAAGCAGGAGCATATAGAAGAGGAGGTCGGGAAAAAGTTGGAGCCACTGAAAAATTACTGGCAGAGCTCAAATTTGTCTCAGAGTGAAAGGTTCCTTCGAGATTATATTTTAAATAACGGGTAAGATGAATTTTTGAAGCATGTAATAACTAGCTTCCTGTTCTTTTTCTCTCCGCTCTTGTTAATTTTGTTTTTCTGAAATTTCGAATCCAAAAATCACGCCCTCTTTGTTTTAACACAGTTATGTCGAAACCAATTTAAATGATATTCCTACATATGAAGAAATCGTCGGCGATAACGCGCCTCTGTCCGAGGATGAAGCCGATTTGGAGAAGCAAGCAGAGTTCGAGTACAAATATAACTTTCGTTTCGAAGAACCTGACTCGGAGTTCATAGCTCGATACCCACGTACTATCGAACAATCCGTGCGCCGTTCTGATGACAAGCGCAAACAAAAACGCCTTGAAATCAAAGAACGCAAGGAACGCGAAAAACAGCAGAAAATGAAAGAGTTGGAGTTGGTTAAGGAAATGAAACGTAAAGAGATTGAGGAAAAGATTGAAAAGCTTAAAATGGTTACTGGCAATGAAGAACTAGGCTTCAAGCTTGAAGAACTGGATGATGATTTCGATCCGGAAACACACGATCGACGCATGCAGGAAATCTTCAATGATGAATACTATCAGGTGAATGAAGGCGACGAGAAACCAGAGTGCCCGTCCGATATTGAGGAGTTGCAAATTGAAGACTGGGACAATTACGATCCTCAAAAAGCCATGCCAGTAGATGATTATGAGCCTCATTGCGAGGATGAGGATTTTAATATGGACTGTGAATACGATCCCGCTGCTGCCAAGGAGCAATTACAGAAGGAGTTGATTGAGAACACGAAGAAGCGTCGGAACCGCAAGGGTCGTAGGAATCGCTTCATGGAAATGATACAAGCCGAGAAACCACCATTCAAACCGGAAGACGAAAAAACGTATGCGGAGTATATCGACGAGTACTATAAACTGGACTGTGAGGATATCATTGGCGATACTCCGTGTCGTTTCAAGTATGTGGAGACGACGCCAAACGATTTTGGCTTAACCATCGAAGAGGTGAGGTGATTTCTAGGAATGTAGATGCTTTTGTAAGACCAAATATTTTAGATACTCTTGGCTAAAAACAAAGAGCTCAATCAATGGGCCAGCTTAAAAAAAGCTATACAAATACGTCCAGACCATGTGGATAGAAAGGAACAACGCTTTTACCAGATGAAAGCTAGAAATGAGGAGTTGAAGCGCAAAATATTCCAGAGTCTGTATGGCGAATGGTGAGTTCATAAAGTATCATATGAATATTTTATAGAAATTAATTATTTATGGATTTAACTCTCTGAACTTAAAGCTCCGATGAGGAACCTGAAGAAATGAAAGGGCGAAAGAAAGCACAGTCAGCGAAAAGTTCAGCAGAAGCAAATAATGATGATCAAAACCAAAGTAATCCATCGAAAAAATCAAAGAAAAAACGAAAGCATAAATCACAGGAAACAACTGAGACTAAATTAAATGAGATTGATGGATTAGAAGTAGAACTTAAAAGAAATACAATCGAACCTGATGAAGAAGCGCCAGAAAAGAAGCAAAAATTGGATGTCGAAACTGCTGTGCAGGACTTGAATAATACTGATACTTCGATTGCCAATAATAACACTGATATGCTCAGTCAGAAGAAGAAGAAGAAGAAAAAGAAATCAAAGCAAAAGAAAAATGAGGAAAATAGTCCCCAAGTTTCCAATTCAGTAGCACCGAATTCGACTCCAGACAAGATATCAAATGAAGCAAAATCAATTGCAGAGCTCAGCAGCAAAAAGAAGAAGTCTGATTTAAAAGCTAAAAATAAGAAACCGTCATTTACACAAGACAAAATGAAGAACGGTAAATCCTTAGGAGTTCATGGTAAAAAGAAACACAAGTCTACCAGTGAAATTAGTAGAAAGAATAAAGTTGGTGACTCAAAAATAAGCGATGAACGCTTGAAAGCTTATGGTATCAATCCTAAGAAGTTTCACAAAAAGAAGATCTATGGGTCAAAAAAGAAGGATTGAATCTTTTGTTGAAGTGTTTTATATAGCAATGTAGAATAAGTTATTTTCCTTTCAGTGTTAAAATAAGTTGGAAACTAATTGACAGATGAAAAAATAAATATATGTTACGTGCATATTTGTAAAATTAATAGAAACCCGAGGAAGGCAGATTCGCGAAATGGTGAAGCATTTGAAAATACAAAAATGATAATGAGAATATTTATCCATTCTAATTAAATGTTAATGTTGTTCTCTCTAAAAATAATTTGTTTTACAATTGTTATCCAGGATGGTCATTCTATTAATTACCGAAATAGCGGTAGCAAAGTATATCGTAATTTATGAAGATTTGATGTCTCTTTAACGAACAATCTTATTAAGAAAATTGAATGTTGGATGGCTTTTTACAGTTTATGTGTGGAGACATTTTAGATATTTTTTTAAAAATTACGTTCATTTCTTAACAAACTTTTAAACGATCTTTCTATGAAAAATTTGATAGAATAAATCTACAAAGAAATATATTTTGTTAATTCATTTTAATTTGTTTTTTTTAATATTTAATTTGTATAATTTAGTTGATATAACGTAGCGATCAAAGAGTGCATTAGAATTCTCAATTTTTTACTTTTTTCCTAAAGGGTGAACTGTGAATATTTCCCGATGTGTAAACCCATCGCTTACTGCTGATTTCTGACTTCGCTGTCATTCTTTGTTTTGTAAATAAAAAGACATTGTAAACAAAAGAAAGTAGCAAGTGTTTTAGTTCCTCCTTACCTAGAAATCCCGAAAACTTTGTATTTTCCAACACTTCCTTTACTCCACCCCACCCATTGTTATGAGCAACAAGTTAAGACAATGAATTCGCTGCGAGGAAGTATCGCCAGTATACCTGGAGCGCTTTCCAGCTTCATAAGCGAAAGTGCATCCACTGCAACCACATATTTGCAGGGAAACAGCGCCACGCCCACATTAGCGAGCAGCTCAAGCACGCTTACTTCAAGGGAAACTGCAACTGGCAGTAATTCTGATGGGGGCGGATCTTCCGCTGCCCATTCGGACAAATCGCTACCCATTCCAGCAGCGCTGGTCAAGGAACAATGGCGTCTGATATTCACGTCGGACGCAAAGGACCTGCAGGAAGCCATAGCGCACTGTCGCGATTTGATCCTGGTCACGGATGAATGCAGTGAAGAGCGCAAGTGGCTGGTGAGGCATCTGGTTGATTTGCGTTACTCCCTGAAGGAGTTGGAAGAAGCTGAAAAAGATCCGTGCGAGAGTGGGCCATCCATCAAGACGGTGGTGGGCCATCACTTCGTGGCGCATCAACGTGGTGGACGCTTGCAAGCGACAGCAGCGCGTAACTATTGCGATCACTGCTCGGGCATCATATGGAGCGTGGTGCAGGTTGCCTACATCTGCCTCGACTGCCGCTTTCTGGCCCACCAGAAGTGTGTCGACAGTGTGGTGCGAGTGTGTGTGCATCTCGTGGCCATGGAGCGTCAGTATCCGATAGCAGACATATGCCCGGAAGTGGGCTTAGCGGCGCAAAACTACAAGTGTGCCGAGTGCCAGACGCTGTTGAATTGCAGTAAGTTCGGATACAGAAAGGTGTGGAATTCTTATCTGTTAATTGTTTCGTTTTCGTTTGTCTTAAAGATGCGACTTCTAGTGTCCGGTGCTTTGGTCTCAAAGCTAAAGGCGGTACTTATTATATATTTTAAATCGTAGCAAATAATTAGTTTTCATTTTAATTTCCCCCGCACGCATAAAAGTTATTTTCTATTTTTTCAATTGCACTTTTAAATAAAAAATTTAAAATAAATTCAAAGATTCACTAAATTAATCCCTTTTCTGCAGAAAACTCTTGGATAGAGCCGCGCCTCTGTGACTACAATGGATTCTACTACTGTCCCTCGTGCCATTGGAACGACATCAGCGTTATTCCTGCTCGCATAATTCACAACTGGGATTTTTCCCTGCGCCGAGTGTCTCGTGTTTCCTTGCAGGAAATCAATTTATTTCTTGATATGCCATTAATTAAACTAGAGGAGGCGAATCCGAAGTTGTTTGTATTTCTAGAGAAACTTTTTCTACTGAAGAAATTGCGTCAGAATTTAGTTTTTATGCGGAAATACTTAATTGAATGTCGTCAAGCAATTGATGAGAAGCTGCTGGACACTCAAATAGGTATTGGAAAACATAAAAACCTACATAATTAGTATAGAATGGAATAATAATAGCAAAACCTACATAAATATGAAATCTTTTCTAATCTAATCTTTTAACCTCTGCAGGCACACGTCGTCATTTAATTCAATCCACTGAATTCTTCTCAATCAGTGACTTGCAGCAGACAGAAAGCGGGGACCTCATTGACTTCCTGAATAGAGTCTTCACTGCCTTCGACACACACATACGCAGTTGCCACATATGCACCGCAAAAGCCTACATATGCGAGATTTGCAGCAACATTGAAGTGATCTATCCCTTCGACGACGGTTGTATTTTGTGCGAAAAGTGCAATTCCATCTTTCATCGCGTTTGCATGACGCGCAAGAATATGATTTGTCCGAAGTGCGTGAGGTTGCAGGAGCGCAAAGCGCTTTTGCAAGAAGGCAGCAGTAAGAGTGACGACGAGGATGACGACTAGAGATAAGTGAGACAGGATTTTAAAGACTTTAGAAAATGAGAACTAGCGAATACGATTTCGATTTTAGCAAGAGCTGGTTATATTCAAACTAAGCAAGAATACTTGTGTGTCTTCTAAAAAAGCGTATAAAAAGGGTCTAAAAAGGGTATTTTAAACTTGACTTTAAAGATGTTCGTAATTGTTTTCAATTGTCAGAGTTTCGGTTGTCTAGTAATTTATAAATTGAGTGGTACTATTGTGTGATTGTCTCTATTTTTTAAAAGATTTTACAAATACAATAAATTTGTGTCTGCTTTTAAATCTGACCATTATAAATATATCGTAAATTGCATGTTAAATACATCGTATTATATTATCGTACCATAAAATAGTGAGAACAGTTCAAGTTCGAAGATTGGCAGAAATTCGAGGAAATTGTTTTCCGCACAAACCGCATTTTCTGGATGAATTTATAGGGAATGTTGAAGTTGAATGTTGAATGGTGAAAAAGCGCTTGTAATGTTTCTTGAATGGTGGAATAGGTTAATCCATTGGTGGATTATGATGAGTTTCTGCTTCAAAACCTCCTCCTCAAAGTAGGCAATTCATTCAGTCACGGTTAACACGAGAAGCTTAGCAGAGACAACCACCATTCAAAAGCGTTGAGAAAAAAGCATAGCGGGTATTAGCTTTTTCTTCTTGAAAGAGGGCGAGAGAGATAGAGAAAGTTGTGGTAAAAAGTTCAGGCTAAAAGTTTCCTGTAAAACTTTTTCCCGCAGCTTGAAAATTTCGCGCTCCCCCGAAAGAATCAACAACAGAGAGCGCAACAAGCATTTGAGTTCTGAGTACAGTGAATGCTACTCAATTGCAATCCCGCGCAGATACCACTCAAATTTTTCACTCTTACTGGAAATTTTTCTTTACTCTTTAATCTCTTCAATTTGTCCCTCTCTCTTTCAATCGTTGAATTGTTACTCTTTCAGTCGTTGAATTGTTACTCTTTCTTCAGCAAAACCGAGATAATACGAGTCCCACCGAGACGAACGACTGCGATGAAGAACTCGGTTGCCCTCTGTTGGTCAGGATGTCAGGACACTCATATTAGTCCCGATCGGCTTTCCGTCGGGATAACGTTATTTTAAGGTAGTCTGTCGATGTCTCACGTGACTGAATGTTGGCGTCGACCGGAGAGCGGAGAGGGTTGTCGGCGTTGGTTGTGGCGAGTGGAGAGTGGAGAGTGTGTGGGGCGCGAGGAGGGACGGCAAGCGGCCTGAGAGACGAGAGCAGCTCTCGCAAACATGACCTAACCCAAATGCAAATACGTTGTACCGTTACGGCGGAAAGCTTCACACGTACAGGGATTTCCTTTACTGGGTCGTCCGTTTTTCTCCCGTTGTTTTTCCTCCTTTTTTCTCTTCTCTAAGTCTTGCTGAAAGGATGTGCGGAAAGGATATGCTGATTGATGAGGTGTGAGGAGGGGATGTAGAAGAAGGGTTGCTGGCGAGGGGCGTAGAGTAGGAGAAGAAGAATGAGGTGGCTTGGGTGTTGAATCGATCGCGGTTTGTGGTTCCGCTCTTGCGGTGTGAGGAGTGAAATATGAGTGAGCGACTCGCGTTGACTATTTGGTTGGATTTAAACGATTTGAAAGCAATTTCCATGCGATTTGTTGTGTTTCTCTATTTCGGATTTATATGCTGATTATGTTGAGAATCCGCCACAGGTTTTCCAATTTTTAAAGGTTCTGCTATTCGTAATTTTGCAACACCTAAAACAGGAACTTGAAAAGAGAACCAAAATAATAAATTAAATAAGAAAACGGCAATAACGGTAACGGAGTCCATATCCGACAACATTGTTAACGGTTATGCCAACAACAACAACAACGACAACAACAGCAGCAACAACAACTAACGGAACGAAGACAGAACTCGACATTTTTATTTTCAATTTTATTGCCTGAAATCAGCAAGGATTGTGCTTGGTATCCCTGTTTTGTAGGACGCTGTTGTTGTTGTTGTTGTTGGCTCCGTAGTAGTTGTTGTTGTTGTATTGATTGTTGTTGCTATTGTTGTTGTGGTTGTTACATACTTTCTAAACATGATTATGAACGTAGACTCTCAGCGGTTTTGATTTTAAAGATTTATTTTCTTATTTTCTATTCTTTTAAGTTTATTTTACTTTTAAGTTTCTATTTAATTATTCTTCCTTCGTTCATATGAAACCGTATTTTTGGCAAGAATACCAGAACCGCCAAGTATTTCTTCATCTGTCATGGCACTCGTGCTTTCCCCTCACCTCTTCGATGCACCAACCAACCAAACAACCAACCAACCAACCAACCAACCAACGATTGCTGTCATTCAAACTACGGATGCCATTCTACGGATGCTGCTGCTGCTGCCCTCTGTTGTTGCACGTTTCGCTGCACGTTTCGCTGCACTCTACTTGATGTTTGCTTCATGTCCAGCGCGTCGTGTGCTACGATCGCACATGCGATGCCAGAAATGCCGAAGCTCTCCGTTTAAATGTCGTAATGAAGTCTGCTTACAGAATATAATGTTCCGTGTTTGCCATACGTGACTCGGATATGTTATTTCGTGCTCTCTTCTTCTTATCCTTCTTCTCCTTCTCATTCTTCGTTTGATGCTACTTCTTAGTCTCCTCTGTCACTTCTATTCTCCCCTCCAGGGATCATTCTGACAATTTTTTCCCTTGCTCTGATTTTCTCTTCAGTGTTTTCTACGTTACCGAATCTTGGCCAATACTTGCAGTTTATACGACTAGTTGTTGGGCACAGTTGTTGTTGTTCTTGTTGTTGTTGTTGTTGTAGTTGCCACCGTAGCTGATTCCCTTGCTAACTTGCTGCCAAGTGCTGCCATGCCATGTTGGTGCAAATGGGTCGAGTGTAGCCAGTGTTTGCTCGAAATAATTGCGTCTTGTAAGTAAAAGTGGGGCTATTTTGCGTCCCCTTTTATTGCAGGTTTTTGTGGAGGAAGTGACGAAGATGGAGGAGTAGCATTGAACGAAAAACAAAAACACCAAACTGAAGGATTTAATGAAAACCAAGAGGAAAAATAGCTTTCGATGAAAGGTTTTAATATACATGTAAAAAAATTTAGATCTCTATAATCTATAGATGATTCCACATTAATTAGGCCACAGGTGAGCTCCTTCTTCACGGATTTTGAATAAAAATTGCTATACATAACTCAGCAATCAGAGATTTTTTCGCCTCTCAAATGCGATACTCAACATCCTCGGAAATTGAAATAATACCCGAACTCCTGAATTCCTCTCAGAATTCAGACATATTTTGCCTCATAACTCTGATTAGCACGGATATGCGTTCTCGAAGATATTCATCATCCAACGAAGGCCACCCAACCTCCTGCACCACCACGATGGCTTTTGCTTCCCCCCCCCCCACACACGTCGTGATGTCCACAAACGTAATTTATTTTTATGCGATTTACTCAGCTTCTCCTCCAGCTGAAATCCCCAATAAATCCTTTCAGCTGGAAAATATGAAGGCGTAAAACTGAGATTTATAAAGCAATTCTCGACGTCAGGCTGCAACGTCTTCCTCTTCGCACGCACGGCGGGCGATGGGAAGGAAGGAGATGAAGAACACGGCAGATTCTCTGCTTAGAACATCTCGAAGGGGTATTAAAAAATAGCTTTGAACGTTTAATTTATGCACGACAGCCCGACAAGAAAGCCAACATTGAAATAGCGAAATACTTTAAATTTACCGATTTTCCAAACACTTCGAATGGTGCAGTAATAAGGACTTCTAAGCAGGACCTCAGGACGTGACTTTTCCAAATCAAAGAACTCTTCATTTTCGCAACTTTTATTCGGAAAGCGCACTTCTTTCGCAGACTAACTAAGTGTAGAAGTATTAATAGTTTTATATTAAATATTTGCATGGAATTGGTGTTAACGTGTTTAATATGGTGCATTTAAAGGTTACACAAGCGATTAATTAATTAATTAATAACATTTCCACCTTCCTACTTTCACGGTAAGCCAATTGAAAAGCAAAGGATTCACATATTTTAATTCATTATATATAATTTGAAACAAATACTACGAGATGCGCTATTAAGAAATTTAGACTAAAAAACCGACGAGAAAAATAACGAATTTATCGTTAAGAGTTACTATGTTATCAACAAATAATCATCCTTAAAAGTGCTTCGTTGGAATAAATTGTATATCGTGTTTGCTTCGTGGTTTCCTTAACATATTTAAATGCATTTGCGCTGCCGTCGCCGCTCGCGCTCTCTCAGGATCGCGCCAACATGCCGTTGATCATTATGTTGGCCAGAGCGTTGCGCCGCTTGCGCCAGCCGCCCATGCCTTGCGCGTGGTACTGCAGCTGGGTGTACCACTGCCTGGTGCGCACACCGTCCTCGGCCTGCAAGCAACAGAAATGCGAAAGGAAATTAGGGAAATTTTCACAATTTGTTTGTCTGAGAGCTCGGAATTATTCCAGTTTCACTTCCGACTCTAGAATTCGGAGAAACCCGAAATTCCTGAAGTCGGATTCAGACCACAAGCTGAATTTCATGCTTTCCTACGAATTCAATTACACGAGAGTGTCAGTTGTCGCTTCGATGCCGGATGTCTTTTCGGTTTCTGGTGTCTGCGCAAATAAATGTCATTCGCACGAAATGAGATCGAAGTGATTTCCGTCTTCTGCAGACTTTTCAATGAGCTTCTGCGCGTTGGCACCACCGGGGATGGCATCCCCTTCCTCATTCGAACAGCCGACTCGCATTCACTCCATTCTATTGTCAGCCTGGCCGGCCGACCGGTGGTGCCAGCGACACTCGCGCCAACTACTCAGATACTCACTTTGAATATGAAGGTGTCCTTCGATGAAATTTCCTGCACTTCGAAGTAATCGTCCCAGTCCGCCTCGCTGCACACGACGCATCGGTCCAGGAAGAGGGGCTCGCGCACCAACGCGTAGCGGCCGCACTTCTCCTTCACCACCAGCAGCGCGGCCTCGCGCACGCCGGTGTGTTTCGGGAAATTCAGTTTGCCCGACAGGAGTTTTTCCGCCTTGTAGCTGCCACTCGGCTGAAACGGAGGCGATAAGCAAAAAACGGAACGAGTTAAAATGTTGTCGCGCAAGATAAGCTTATAAATACGGCTCGAGGGCCATTCCAGCAACTCGAGGGCCATTCTACGAGTAGCAACTCGAGGGCCAATGTGAGCAAGAGGCACGAGAGGAGTGCGAAAAAAAACCAACCGAAACGACGGATGTAACGCTTGTGAATTTCGAACAACACACGCACGCAAATGCTATTGGCACTCGTTGTGTGCGTGTGCGTGCGGGTGTGTGAGTGTTGCTTTTGGTACGTGTGTTGGTGTTGCAATTTATGGTGACAGGAAATTTGATACCCTATCGTCCTGTGATACTCTGCTCGTCGTTACATATCTCTGTATTTTGCACTCCATCGATGTGGCGGATTGTTACAGTGGGCCAAACTGCGTGGAGGATAAGGCAAAATTTACTTTTTTATATACTTGTATTTTTGTTGAATTTTTGATGTTGTTTTTGTAATCTGAAAAGCGGTATTATTGGATTTTTGATAATTAATTATGGTGAAAATTCTCCACACAGAAGTCTTCCACTTTTAACTACCGTGTCACTTGCAGTGAAAAACGCTAACACGATAACTCAGTAATCAATTTAACAGATTTTCTCGTAAGAGCAAAATAAGCACAATTTAATTGATTTCGACCCACTGTATAAAAAGCAACAAGAAAAATCCGCCACAGAGCTGAAGTTGTTTCAATAGAAATCAGAGTGCGTTTGACTGTGATAATGAAACTGACGTTGGAGGGAAGGGAGGGCAGAATTTCCGGAATTCTCCTACCCTGCCTCCCTCCGTCCACCTTCGCCACACACTCACCTTCCCATTGGTGACCAACAAAGCGTTCACCGGCGCCAATTTGATGGTGCGCGCCTTCTTCCAGTTGCTGTCCGTCGGCTGCGTGCACAGCAGCTTGCCCTCCATGGCGAAGCGCACCTCGTCGTGGTTCCACTCCAGCACGTCGATGGCCATTTTGCGCAGCTTGATGTTGATCATGTCGATTTCGCAGGAAGCGCGTCGGTTCGGGCTGGAGGACGAGATGCGGCGCCACAGCTTGGTCGGCACATCCTTGGCCTCCTCGTTGATGTGGTTCAGATGCAATTCAATTTTCTCCTGCGCCTGCTTCAGCAGGTCACGTCCCTCGAGGTGTGCCGGCGTAACCTTGTAGAGGCGCGCCAGCAGCAGCGGATACTTGGTGACACGTTGCACGGGCACCTGAGCGGGAGGGCAGAGCGAAAACGGAGATGCATGAGAGAAGCCAACAAAGGAACACAAAATGAAAGGAAGTCAGATAGAGGGACGTGAGGATGGCTGGAGGACGGCGGGAGCGGAGGGATGAATGGATTTATTGTAGGAGTTTGCTTGCCGAAATGACCGAAATGAGTTTCAAACAAGACACGATAAAGTGATTAGTGTGTGTCAGCAGAGTTGAGCTCAGCTGAGTTGAATTCCCGATGAGAAACGGATGCGGAAACGGACGCTGTGCACTGAGATACCGATATACGTGCGGAAATATGTACGGATGCAGATAAACAGACACAAAAGCGTGTTCTGTGTTCAGATGCAGAGATACACAATCAGAATAGCGACTCCTCGCAGTTACAGAGGACCGGGGGATACAGAGATGCAGGGAGGAGCAGGGAAATGAATAGATATGGAGATGGAGATTCTGATGCACAGATGCAGTTGCGGACACACAGAAAGACGAAGAAATAAATACGTAAATGCAGAGATACAGACCATCAGGAAGGAGTTGAGGTTCATGCGTCGCAACACCGTGTTCTCCATCTGCGACACCTTGAGGAAGATGCGCAGCAACTCCTTCTCCTTCTCCAGGTTGGCCAGCAGCAGACTGGCGCCCGCCTGCCGCACGCAGTAACTCTCGAAGGCGTGCAGCATCTGCGTGCAGTCCAGGAAGATGCGGCCCGCGTTCACCGTCAGCAGGTCGTCGTCCCCCTGCTCCAGCGCGATGTCGAGCGCGTCGCGCATGCGCTCGGCAAGAGTCTGACTGTTCTCGAGCAGTTCTTCGGTATTCAAGAAGATTGCGGAGAGTTGCTCCTGCGTGAGCAGCCCGGCCACCAGCATCGGGTGGCAGAATTCCTCCAGCACGATCTGCAGGTCGCGGCCGTACTTCTCCTCCGTCTCGACAATCTCGGTGATGATCTCCTTGCGCTCGGCGCGCTTCTTGCCGCACTTGCGGCACACGAGCGGTGCGAACATGACGCCCGAATCGGCGACCTGCGTCTCCACGGGGCCGTCGCAGTCCTCGCAGAGGTGCAGCGGGCTGTTCTTGTGCAGCGGGCTGCTCTTGGTCGCCGCCGTTGCCAGCGGGTGCTGGTATTTGCTGCGCGACGTCTTGCTCGTCTCCGAGCCGACGCCGGAATCGTTGCGCTCGATGTCCGCCGCGTTGGGCTTGTGGTGGACGCCCCGGCCCGCCGACCCGCCGCCCAGGAAGCTGTGCGCTGGTGGTGGCGACAGCGAACTCAGCGTGCTCTGGTTGTCCTCGCTGGAGTCGCTCAAGACCGAGGCGCGCGACATGCTGTTGTCGCGCCCAGCAGTCTTCTGCTTTCTCTTGCCGAGGTCGCTCAACGTGTCGATGGCCTCCTCCTCGACAATAATCGGATTCGAGCAGTTCAGAGGGAACTCGCAGGCGGGTTCCTCGCGTACCAAGCCGCGCTCCTTGGCGTCCACCAGATACGAGAGGATGTCGTACTTTGACGCTCCCTCGAACATGGAGCGCGCGGATTTCTTGTCCACCTCCGCGTCGCTCTGCGGCGGGGCTGTGAGGGGCAGCGGCGGCGGCATCTCGTTTATCTCCTCGTAGATGGGGTCGCCGTTGTTGCGTATGGATTCGTAGTGATGCTCCGCCTCCTCCTCCTCCTCCTCCTCCTCGAGGCCCGTGGTTATTTCGATTTCGGCAAGTGTGGCGTCGACCAACATTTGGTAGAACTTGGAGCGCGTCGTCGCTGCCTCGCGGCTGCCGCCGTCCTCGTCGCCCGGCGACGTTATTTCGCTGGAGCAGCTCTGGTAGCAGTCCGACTCGGACTTCGTGTCGAACTCGAACATCTCGTAGTTGTTGGCCGAGCTGAAGCTGTTGGCTGAGCTGATGCTGCCGCGGTTCGAGTGGCCGTCCTCGTCTTTCGGCGCGACGGGCGGCAGATCGGTCGGGGCGGCCGGTACGGTCGCGGCGAGCCGCTCTTCTCTGAGTTTCTGCAACGACACGTCGATGAGGCGCATCACGTCGTCGCTGTCTTTGGTTCCGCTCGCGTCGATGCCGCAGCGCGACTCCTTCAGCCGCTTCAGCGAGCTCTCGATCAGCTGCATGATGGTTTCGTTCTCGAGCCCCTCGGCCACCTGACTCAGCGTGGGGTCTTCCAGCAGCTTGGCGATGAAGGAGTAGCGCTCCGAAGAGTGCTTGAGTTGCTCCGCGTGCGGCTCCTCCAAGGCGACAATCTGACTCATCTTCTTGTTCCGCTCGCTCTCCGCCGAGCCGCCGCTGTTCTCGTTGCGGCCGCAGACGTGCGGCACCAAATTGCGACGCACCGCCTCGACAGGATTGCGCAGGATTTTTACCAGCTCGGCTTCGTGCGACAACAACTGATCGTCGGCCGTCGGTTGGTCGGGGGACGGGAAGGATGGCGATGCATCACCGCTGGCTACGGTCGCTGCGGTCCTCAAGTCCGAAATCGCCTCCTTCTCGTAGTCCAGTTTTATCAACGTGCGTCCGCGCTTCGCTTTGCCGCTGTGGCTGCAGCTGGAGCTGCTCGCTCCCGAGCTGCTGGATGTTGCTGATGCCGAAGATATCGACGAAGCCGAACGGTGCAACCCGTTCTCCGCGTTGCCGCTGCCGTTGATTGGAATGATGGCGGCACCGATGCGACCGCGACCGTTCGCACCGGCGGTCGCCTGCTTGCTGAGGAAGCTGTTGAGCTGGTTGTGCTGGTAGATGAGCTCCTCTTCGGCGGTTCGCTTGGGACTGCAAACATTGATGGTGACCGTGTTGGTGGTCGCGCTGACGCGAAGACCTTCGAAGACCTGCTGAGGCGACAAGGAAGCGGCTGTCGCGCTGCAGTCCGCGACCACGACCGAGGAGTGGTAGAGCGGCGTTGAGGGGTCGTGGCTGATATTCATGGTGGAGTAGCAGTCGTCGCCGTTGATCAGTATCGAGGTCTTCTTCTGAGCGGTCAGCGGTGACAGCTGCATCTCGCTTGCTGAGTCGCATGCGACCGAAGATGACGCGAATGGATGTCGCCAGAAGTAGTCGCTGTCGTAATTGTAATTGTAGTCGTTGGCGTTGTTGTTGTTATTCCTGTTGTTGTTGTTGTTATTCCTGTTGTTGTTGTTGTTGCTGTTGTTGTTGTTTATGGCGGACGGCGAGGAAGGGATGGAGTTTTCGTCGCTATGGCTGATTTTCAGGCGATGAATCTCGGAGTTGCTTTTGTTGAAGGGAGCGACACGTACTACGGTGCGCTGTTGTTGTTGTTGTTGCTGCTGCTGCTGGCTGGAGGTTGACCGCTGCGCAAATAACGTCGCGTTGTTGATAACGTTGTCGTTGTTGTTGTTGTTTTTGTAGTTTGCTTTCGTAGAATTGGCCGCTGCAATTTTTTGACATTCATGGCCGCGCTTCACTGCTGCCGCGTCCGTCGACATCGCATCGACTGCAGTCGCGTTATCGATGCTGCTGTTGTTGTTGCCTTCACAAAATCCTGGGTCGGATGTGCTTTCGTTGCTTCTGCTGCCGCTGTCGTTTCTATTGCTCGAATTCCTTTGGTTTTCGTTGCTCGTGGTCGTCTTTCGTGTCGCGTTATCAGTTGCGGCGACAGCTTTGCCGTCGGTAGCAGCAACGTCTGTGGGAGAAGCAGCAGCGACAACAACAACGTGATGGTGGTGATGTGGTGTGTGTTGTTGCTTTTGTCGTTTGCCTTGTTGCTCGTGTTGCTGTTGCTCTTCTTTTTCTTCCTGGCGGCTTCCTAATCCGTTTCTCAAGGAATCGAAATCTTTTATTTCTGCTAACTTCGTTGTTGTTGTGGTTGTCGTTGTGGTTGTAGTTGTTGTTGTTGTTGTTGTTGTTGTTGTTGTTGTAGTCGCATGTTTCTTCCTGTCCAAGATAACATTTGCGCCTGCTGTTGGTCGTCGTTGTTGTTGCTGCTGTAACTCTTTTCTCTGTCGCTCTCGAATGTCGCCTGCAGCACGCGATAACGTCGCCTCGTCAACACCAGCGTTTCTGAGCGACGACAAAGAACTTCTTCTCGGCGTTGAGCAAACTTGTGCGGTTACCGTAGTTGTTGGTGTTGGTGTTGTTGTTGTTGTTGTTGCTGCTGCAGTGGCCGATGCTGTGGCTGCTGTGGGCGGCGGCGGAGGCGGCGGATCCTTCGGTCTGACGCTGCCCGCTGCTAAGCTGCGGGCGAATAAATCTCTGGCGTCAGGACGAAAATGTCTCATTCGTAGTGCCATCGTATCCTTGAAGACAGCAATGTTGCTGCTGCTGCTGCTGCCTGCGTTGTCGTTGTCGTTGTCGTAGTCGTTGTCGTTGTCGCAGCCAGCGGCGTTGCTGCCGCTCGCAGTGCGATGCCTGGAGGCGAGTAGACGGCGTTCGCTGTGCGAGCGTCGGATGGGATTTCGCGATAGCAGCGGCATCACGTCATCTTCGGCCGCGACAAATCGCAGCAACTGTGGCTGCGGTTTCGGTGTCAGCTGATCCGGTTGGTGATCCGACGGCGCCGTCAGCTCGATATCGTGGTCAGCGGCATCTGTAAGAAGGACGAAGGAACGAAGGTGAGGATTAGTTTCAGATTTTTAACAGAGAGAACAGAGAAAACAGGACTGCAAGCCGAGTGCCAGGTTCTGCTTTCTTGGGCAGAAGGAAGTTCTGTTTTCAGCTTGGCATCGCTTGACAGAAGAAGGCGAACCGCATTATCGCGCTACCACGAGGTGAAGGAAGGCTAAGAGTCAAAATACTGCAGGACATCTTAAGAAGGTGAAAAGGTGTGCGTCGATTTTTCATAGAGAATATTTGAGTACCGTCGAGATCCGCTTCGCAGACCTTTTAAAGTTTTGGAGTTTCTATCCAGTCCACCTTTAAAATGTCAAAAGATTCTCTTAAAATTTAACTTCCTCTCCTCATCCACTGTATTTCACAGCGAAAAATATTCGCAAGGAAAAGTCTTGACTAAATGAACGAAGATAAACTCAAAAGCTTTGTAGACATTGACACGAAATGCAATTAAAACAATTTCAACGTTTTCAAAAGATGCTTCAGCGCACTGAAGGAGACACACGACGGAATACAAAGGCGAGGCGACAACAGAAGCGGAGAACAACGACAAATTGAATGAAATTGTAGGAAATAGTAAACGTTTTCAAAAAGAAAAAAGGTAAAAAAGCTAAAAAAGGTTTGAAAGAAAGAAATTGAAGACAATATAAGTCATTCTGTTTCGTTTCTCGCACGATTTTCTGGCAAAACAATGAATGAGTGCAGATGGGGAAGTAAAAAGAAAAGAAAATATTTGAAGTCGCCAAAAGTAGTGAGGAAGTTTTAAAGCTCGCATTTTGTTGAGGAGACGGGAAGCGTGAAACGCGCGGCTACTGCGAAAAGAAGAGACTGAGAAGCACTTAAAATTAGCGAGACTACTAAAAAGGGAAGCATTTAACTACTTAAGTAGTTTTTAGACGAAAAGTAGGTATTTTCGTGTTTTTCGCCCCGCGTTTTCCGTGTGGGTGAAAAAAAGGTTTCGCGATAATTTTGTAGATAATGAAGGGGAAAAAGCAGAAGAAGCAGAAAATAGCTCTACAAAAGCCATCAAATCTACAAAAGACTGCAAATCAAATGGACTTCACTGAAAAAAAAACTACAAAGTGATTAAGAAAAACAAAACCAAAGAGGTTTTGAAAAGAAGAAGAAAGACTTTGAAAAGAAGAAGAGAAGGAAGAAAGGAAGAATGATAGAGACAAAAGGGGGGAAATCTGAGGAAGTACAGACGAACGAAAGCAAATGAATTCGCATTATCAACGCACGACTTCAAGCGTCCTTCCTTCGAATCAAAATCAAAATCCAATCGCGTGAAAAGTTCGTCACTTCCAACACAGATTTTTGTGTTGTTTGTGGACCGGTGGGGGAGGAGGGGTGGGGGTGCGATATTGCATTGAGTTGGCGGGCAAATTTAATACTTTTTCTTTGTAGTTTTCACGCTTTTGCCTGTTTTGCGCTGTCGCGTCATTAATTTGTCGTTCGTTTAGTTGTTTCCAGCTGCTGATCTCGGTTGCAAAAGAAGGCAAAGAGAAGGAAAGACAAGGAAAGGCGAGGAAAGACGAGGAAAGAGAAAGGGAAGGAAGTGAAAGCGGAATGCAGAGAAGATTTAATTTGTTTTGTCTTTTATTTTATTTCAATGCATTCGATTATTTTGGTTTTCCAGCAGTAAGAATTAGAAAAAATAAATATTTTTTAATAAACGCGATAACAAATGGAAATGGAAATGGAAATTGAAATAATTCTTGAAATTCAATTGAAATAATTGAGGATAACGGAGAAAAAATACGATTTCGTTCTGACTTTGAATTTTATTGAATTCTTTTAATTTTCTAAAATATATCAGAAAATTTCGCCGCAAATTTTACATTTTCGTTCTCAATCGCGCATGAAATCAACGACGTAACTTCGAAATTTATTCTCTCAGCGCAGATGGAGAGTGATTTCGATTCCGAGCGCGTTTCAGGATATTGAAAACCTTTGGAAAATGGAAAATCTCTTCGAAAAACCAACAATTTTCTCAATACTCGTGCACACGAGCACGTTTTTCCCACCCACATCACGGTCAGGATTTTTATTTCTCTTGTTTTCCACTTTAAGGTGTTGAGTTCGTCGCCAGTGTTGTTGTTGTTTGTTTGTTTGTTCGTTTGTTTGTTTGTTTTGTTTGTTTAGCTTTCCCCTCACTAAAATCCGTGCGAGTGCAGTTGACTGCCGCGTTATGACAACCGAAGCGCGCGCGAATATTAAGGTGAAAAATCACGTCGCCTGCAGGAAATCTTTTACGATAATTTCGAAAATTCGCCACACCAAAACCGCTCCAGATGCTCGCTGGCTGCTTGCGATGTTTTTAGTGTTCGTTCGCTCGTTCGTTTCGAGCGAAAACTGCATTTCATTTTATAGTTTCGAAATTTCGGTGAAAACCATTCGATGTGTGAGAGGAAAAAAACTTGAATGGGTTCAGCAGTGCAAAGATTAATAATGTGTGTGTGTGTGTGCGCGCGCATGTGTGTGTGTGTGTGTGTGTGTGTGTGTGTGTGTGTGTGTGTGTGTGTGTGTGTGTGTGTGTGTGTGTGTGTGTGTGTGTGTGTGTGTGTGTGTGCTTATTTGTGTTTGTTCACATTTTATTGACTGCATGAATTTAATTTAATCGCGTTATTCATTTTTGCTCACACGCACAACTACACGAACAACACACACTCACACAGATTTGCCGCACTCACACGTTAATGCAGACAATTTAATTGCATACGTCGTGAGCATGTGTTGGTGTCACGTGTGCACTCAACTGCAAATACATTATTAATTTTTAATAACACTTTCGCAAACACACACGTAAGCGCACACACACTCACACACACACACACACACACGCATGTGTCCACACCGATGCATGTCAACATGCAGCAGAATTTTAATGCAAAAATGCATAAAACGCGCAATTAAACGTTCGCTGCTATTAACAGCACAACAACAAAATGCTTCCGTGTTGGAATTGTTGTTTTTGTTGCTAGCGTTTTGTGTTTCTTTCTCACTGTATTAAATTTGAATGTTTAATTTACTGAGATTTTTAGCAATTAACAGCGAGGAGATGAACGGAAGGAAGTGCGGAGCAGTTAAAAGAAGGAAAAATTAAAATTATTATTGTGTTTTATAATAAAAACACAAAGCAGATTCACACAACTACAGTTGCATTACACGTTTACTGTTATAAGCCGAAAATCCCCTCTGACACATAAAAAGAAACGCTGAGCTGCGCCTAAAATTATGCACGGGAATTTTTATCGCAGAGTGAGAATGAGAGAAAAAGAGAGAAATTACAAGATTTTCACTTCCTCTCCTGCGAAGACTAATAATTCTCACCATCGTCCGTCGGTGCGTTCGTGAAAAACTAACAAATTTACGTTTCCTTCACTCTTCGGTTTCCTTGATTCCCGTTCTCTCTCCGTCACCTGCTTCACCTCTCTCTCTCTCTCTCGGAACCAACGTCTGCCTTCACACTCGCAGAGGTGCGAAGGTGTAAATAGAGCGAACCTGAAAATGTGCGATAACTCAAACGCAACAACAACAACAGAAGCGCTCACAACGACGACAACAACGGCGTGAATGCGCAACAAAAGCCAGCCGACTGTTGGTGTTGCTGTTGCTGTTGCTGTTGCTACTGCTGCTGGTGGACGGATGCTTGCTGGGATGTTTACGTCGCGCTCTTGCAGGCAGCGCAGCACAGGCAGGCAAAATAAATCAGCGTGTTGTGAGCGGATTCGGCCAACAGCTCGCGTTACGCGTCGCCACCGGATGCGTTGCCGCGACGCGTCGTTGCGAGGTGACAAACTGAATCTCTGATTACGTCAAAATAATAGAAAATCGGTGTTCGTCGTTGTAGTTGTGGTTGGCGAGAGAGGGAGAGGGAGAGGGAGAGAGAGGCTGAGAGGGAAGCAAGCATTTCCTTGCAAATTTCCTCTTTTTTTATTGTTAATAACACAAAAATGAGCATTAAAATTTCATTACTGAGCTTGTGGTTCTCGCATGCGTTGCCTCTGCTGCGCTTAATTTTAATTGTCCTCGTTGTTGTTGCTGTTCTTTGGTTTTGTTTTGCTGATTTACCGTCGTGAGACTCACGAACGCGCGCCGAATTCATTTCGCGGTCGCTCGTTCCGAGGGCCGCCGAGTGTTAATAACGAGTGACGTGTGACGCCATTTCGGTGACGATTACCGTTCGCTGGAAATCGTAAAAAGTGACGGAAGCGCATTTTTCACCCCATTTAGCAGTGGAAGTGTAAATTTTATTGCTTCCCTTTTCATTTAGAGTTTTCTTTTGTTATTCTCTTGTTGCGAATTCTCCACTGACTTCCTTTTAATTTCCCTAATTTAACAGAAAACTAACAACTCACTCAACAGAATTATTGTTGCTCATTCGTCGTGTGTAGCCGCGCAAAATTGTTTAAAATTGTTTAATTCTCGAGCAAAGACAACGTGAACTTTTGCGAGTATTTGAAGAACTAATAAATTCTCAAAACAAATCGTGCAACTGACGGTCCTGCAGGCAGCCAAATGTTGCCACATGTTGTCGAACAACACTCGCAACGAACTACAAGTCCATTCAAACACTAAATAAGCGAGGGATTTTCTATTTATTTGCCAACAATCGCTAACAAGCATGACAACAACAACAACTGCAGCACGAGGAGAGCAGGAGCCGCAGAAGCACCAACAACACAAACAATGCCGACAAACCAGCCTCGAAGAGTGAGTAAAACTATCTGCAGAATTTCAAAGACAAATAATCGCTCCACTTTACAATTAATTCACAGAACTCTGTTGTGTTTGGCACAATTTTAGGCTAAAAAGAGAAACTTTGACATAAACAACTTGAGAGGAGGGACGAGAGAGAGAGATGGAGAGGGAGAGAGGGAGAGGGAGAGGGAGAGGGAGAGAGGGAGAGGGAGAGGGAGAGAGGGAGAGGGGGAGAGAATGTGAGAGTCAAAGGCAGCTACAAAATAAGGAAATAATGAAAATCCGGGAAAACAGCGCAAAATAGCAGCAACAATTAATTTGGCCACAACAGCCAAATTAAATAAAAGAACACAACAACAACAATAGCAACAACACTAACAACAACACATGCAGCTAAAGCTCTCCGTTGCCAGCTGAGAGAACCACGACATTCAAAGTCTTCTCACTTCAGAGGCCTCGCGTCTCAACTCGCACTCGCACTCGTACTCGCACTCACACTCGCACTCACACTCGCGCAGCTCGGGTGCGCATTCAGATTTGTTTGAACTTCGTGCCAATTAATTCGGCATCTGAATTCCACATCCCTGCGTTGTGCCGACTTGAAACAACAACAACAACAACAACAACAACAACAACAACAACAACAACATTCCTTGGCGCGCAGCAGTCGAAGTTTGTTTCTTCTCGGTTTCCGTTGTCTGTTTCCTTGTTTTTGCCAGCACAAAACACTCCGAAGCGAAACGAAAAAAGCGAGCGAATGAATGCAGAAAACTGGACGGACAGAATTCCCTTGGGGAAGACAAAGAAGGAGGATAACAGGGGAACGAGGGGAGAGAGGGGCAGACAAACAAAGGAGGAGCACAGACAGCTAAACAGAAAGATAGACGAAGATGCTCTTTAAACTCTTTAAACTCTTTAAACTCTTTAAACTTGTAAATTTGAAAGATTGAATTGATTGGCCACAAAAAAAGCAAAATAAGGAGGAAATTAGCAGCAGCAGTAACAACTGCAACAACAACACGTAACCACAACAACAACAACAACAACAACAGTGAAGTAAAAAAATAAACCAGTGGAATCCCATTCTGCGCAGACTTTTTAACCTAATTAAGCATCGCAATGAGAGCAATAAAAACAATTTGGAAATAAAAAACAGAAGAAGCGAAGAAGGGCAAAAAAATGTAGCGGGATTCGCGGCAGAAGGAGAGGGAGAGAGAGAGAGAGAGAGAGAGAGAGAGGGATAACGAGAGACGAAGGTGGCGGCATCCGTTGTCCAGGTATTTTCTGAGTAGAAGGAAAGACATAAAATTGCGTCAATTAATAACGCGTAGCAACGAAGAAGAATGAAATCGAGTGGGATAAAAATGAGAACAACAACAATAACAACAGCAACAACAACAAGAACAACAACAAAAACGCCAACAACAACAACAACACCAACAAGAACAACTACAACATTAGCAATAACAACAACAGAAGTGAAGAATTACTGATTCCTTCTACGTTAGAAAAAAAGACGCACAGACGCAAAAAAATACACTGAGACTCATCAAAAGACGTGTGAGAATGTGTGTGTGTGTGTGTGTGTGTGTGTGTAAGAGTACGTGAAGGTGTGCGAGTGTGTCTGCCCGTCTGTCCCAGCGTGGTTTGCCCGACAACATGCGGTCGTGTTGCCGTTCCGACTCGACAACGGATCCCTCTACTCGCATCCTTCCTGCGGCTTTCTGCCGTCCTCGCTGCCGACTTCCGAAGCACATAATTGCGAGGATTAAAGCTCGCAGATTTATGTGAGCCACTAATTGGCTGCTTCGGATTTTTATCGAGGGGTGAGGGGGGAAGTGAAGCGGCTGCGTGCGGTGGACGACGAGATGTCGAGATTGCGAGTGATTGTTAGGTGGTGGATGCGGAGGGATGGTGAGGAGAAGGAAAATATTGCATTAAAGAGGAGGAATTGCTTATTTTTGTGGAATTAACGCCTTAGAAAACTTTCAAATAAGTTTTTATTTAGGTTTTCTAACTGTATTTTGGTTTTTTCTATACGTTAACACATTTTTTCCAATGATTTTCACTTTTCTTTCAAACGTTTTCAAGTAAAATGCTTCTGTTTTATTGGAAAATGAAGCAAATAACTGAAATCTGCACCGAAAATTCCCTTATTTTGTATGAACTTTTCACATTTCATTCGCGCTTTTAATAAAAATTCCAATGTAAAATTTTTCCATTACTTCTTCGGAACAAAAGCGCGTGCGAAATAAAAAGCGCATCAAATAAATGCTGCGTCCTGAATGAAGCATCCCTGACTGAAGCATCCCTGAAATGTTTCTCTGCCCAGCAGTGGCGAGCAACCTCGACAACTGCTTGCCTGCAACAGACGACGACGACGACGACGACGACGACGACGACGATGATGATGGAGTTGAGAGACGTATGAGGTTCGCGTTCGGTTGTCAGATGGAAGTTGGCTGTGTTGGCTGTGAAATACTTAACAAGGATGGTGATGATGATGATGGAGGTGCTGGTGGTGGTGCTGGTGGTGGTGGTGATGGTTGTGAGTACGTCGGGATGACAAAAACTTAGAAGTGCTGACAGACAAGCAGATGGACAGACAAACAGATGGACACACCAGCAGTCGGACCGAGAGACGGAGATTCAGCGATGCTTCACGTTGGCAGAAAGTGCATCTAATGCACGTAAGTGAGCTGGACGAACGAGCTTAGCGGGGTGAACAGGAAGGGATGGAGGGAGGGGGGAGGGAGGGAGGGAGCGAGGTGGGGAAAATCGCAGATGAAATAAAAATCACATGAAAGTTTTACTTTCAGCGATGGTCGAGAGAGAGAGGCGGGTGGACGAAGGGACTTTGAGGTGGTGGGGCTATAAAATTGGAGGCGGTGTGGCTATAAAATTGGAGGCGGTGTGGCTATAGAATTAAATGACAACAAATCGTCTCTAAACGCGAGAGCAACACGGTGAGCGACGCGAGAGATACAAGGTATTCCATCGTGCACACGTAGCACAGCACGACAGCCAGCAGAGACGCATCTTTGGAGGGATTGAGGGGCGACACAAAAAAAAAAAAAAAAAAAAAATAAAAAAAAAAAAAATCAAGAAAATACAATACGAGGAGAAGACAACATTCGCATCTTCAAATAAATAAAAGAACAAATAATAATTAATTTTAAATTTACGGAACTCGTAGGCAATTTTACATCCTCACGATGGGTGATGAGAACCCCGACAACTGGCGTCCCCTCCGAACCCGTCACTGGTGTCCCGTAAAAATCTAGCAAACGCTGTAAAAATCTGGCGGTCGCTGAATTTCGCTGTTTCGTCGTCTCTCGTTTCGGGCAGCGGATTCGTTTTGCTTTTGCGTCCTGTAGTCGTTTTCTGGTCGTCTAGTGATGGAATCGCAACGCCTGCAGCGCGGTGGCACGCAGCGTGTTGCGCCCCGAGTGCCGGAGTGTCTGGCGTTGTCATCGTCAGCGCTGGCAGATGTGAAAAAATTGAACACACTTTTCAATTTACTTATTTTTCAATTACAATCAGAGCGTTGAAAAAAAAGAAAGAGAGTTTTTGTGAATTAAGAAAAAGTTACTCATACGCCACGAGGACCCGTAAATCAGAGCAAAAGGGGGAAAAAGGCGCTGCAAATCCTTTTAAATTAAATGTCTGGCCTGAGCAAAAAGCTCGAGCAAGAGTTTCCACATCATGGAATTAATTTCGCATAATTGTGCGACTCAATTTCTCTTTTTTTGCAATTTTTCTAAATGTCTTGTAAATTTTCCGTTGATTTAAAAAAATGTTGAGTTTGCACTACCGGAACTTTAATGGAGCGCAAAAGCTATAAAAACGAAAAATTTTATTTTCACATTTTTTTTACATTCGCTCAAAAATCACAGCAAACGATTTTCAATGTTGCGTTAATTTTTTTTTCTTTTATTTTGCTTTTGTTTTCATTGCTTTGTTTTTGCTACGTGTTGCAACAGATGCAGATGCGGCGATGCTGCAATGCAACAACAACAACAACAACAACAACAACAACAACAACAGGAACTGCTGCACCATCAGCAGCAACATCGTGAATAACGGAAAATGTCAACAACTGCTGAACGAGCGGATGAACGACATCATTAAAGCAATTTGAATAAATTTCAATTTGAAGCGTCAAAAGCAGCCACACCAACAACAACGATAGCAGCAGCAACAACAACAACAATAGCGAAGAGTTGCAATTATAAGCGGTGACTGGGGAAGGAAGGTTGGAGGCGTGGCAGGGAGTGATGAGTGACGGATGAGAGCGAAGTGGAATCTCGTGGGCGGACGCTGCACTCTTGGAGGGATCGGCGGGTGCGGTGGCGCCACATCTGTGTTGTTGGCTCACACACTACGCGGCAACTGAAATTAGGAATGCCAAACTTTCCATTTTATCTTAGCAGAGCACCAAAAAAAAAAAAAAAAAAAAAAAAAAAAAAAAAAAACTTTTTTCGATGCTATTTAAGTTTTTTCTCTCCACTCAGCCGGCGGCTGCAATTTGACCTTCGACCTCATCGGTTGCAAGTGAACCGAGGCCATTGGAGAATTCTTGCTGCTGCGGTTCTTGTTGTTCTTGTTGTTCTTTCTGTTAGTGTTGTTGTTGTTGTGCTTCAATTCTTCATTCTGCTGCTGCTGCTGTTGCTGCTTCTGTTGCAATTTGTGCTGCAATTCAAGGGAAAAACATATCAATTTCATCGCACAGACAGACAACGCAAGCGTCTCCGATTTCCAGCGCCGGCATCCCCCGCTCCCGCTCCCCCTCCCCACTCCCACCCCTCCGCCCAGCCAATTCAACCGCAACTCCATCTCCCGTCTCACTTTCAACCGCCAGCTTGCAACTTCATCTTCAACTCCATCTACGATTTCAATTTTCAGCCTTCGCTGCGAGAGCTGAAATTCAATTGATTTGCATTTTCTTGCCGGTCGCTTCGTCTTGCTGCTCTGTTCCTCTTTTTTCTTGCTTCTTAACTTGACTTATTATTGTTGGCTTGGTTTTTGGTTGCAATTGTTGTCGATGCCACTTGAGTCTTGATTATGCATGCAACAACAAGACGGCAACAGACGGTCGCTGCAACCACAAAAGCCCGGCAACCGGCAACGAGAACCACAAGCGTAGCAACACGAGATGGCGGCCAGGGAGTCACCTATACATGCCACTCCCCCCGCCCACTCACCCTCTCTCACTCTCTCAGCCGAACCCGCCGCCGGTCGTTGAAGTTTCCATTTATGTCAGCTTTTTGATGTTCCTGCCGCTGCTGCTGCTGG
Source organism: Sicus ferrugineus (assembly GCA_922984085.1). Taxonomy (NCBI): domain Eukaryota; kingdom Metazoa; phylum Arthropoda; class Insecta; order Diptera; family Conopidae; genus Sicus; species Sicus ferrugineus. The sequence continues at coordinate 36,707,047 of OV277350.1, read as the reverse complement.
TTTTCTTCTCTTTTTACATCTTGCTAGTGTTGTTGCTGTTGTTGTTGTTGCTGTTGTTGTTGTTGCTGTCGTTGTTGTTGTGCTTCAGTGGTATTTATTGAACATCTCATGCATGCATCGAATCGAGATCACTTGCACTGGCAGCCGAGCAGCCGAGCAACCGACGAACACGGCATCGCTTTCGCCAGCAGCAGCAACAACAATTTCACGAGCTGCCGCACGAGTAACAAAACAAAAGAATTTCTCAGGAGGAATTAAATTTTGAAATGTTCTGCACTTCGAAGGAAGGGAAACAAGCAATTTGTTGTTATTGCACTTGTTGTTGCCCCCGCATTGTTGTTGTGTGGGGCGGCTTTGAATGCTGCTACAGATTGAGTTGCTTCTGTTGTTACCGTCGTTGTTGCCGTTGCTGCCTTCGAAATACATGAAAATGTTTGTTTTTGTGTTGCAATTTAAAGTCAACTCGACACCGAGAACAGCCGAGAATTGAATGTAACGAGTGATTCTCGTTTCAGCGATGAGAAGGAGAGGAATTCCAGCTCTCTCAGCTCCCTCGGCTCTGAGTTCACTCGTCGCTGAGTGTCAGCGCTTCACTGTTGCTACAACAACAACTGAGAGATCTTCGCATCCCAGAGAGAGCCACGCTGTTGTTGGGACGCGCAAGCCAGGCAGTTGTTGTTGATGATGAAGGCAGTTGTTGTTGTTGTTGTTAGACGTTCGAGAGCAACTGGCGAGTGGCTGCACTCATTCAACTGTCGTGTTTTTCAATTTTCCTCCCCTCACTTTATTTTGTTAATTCCGTAGACTTTTTTGAGTTGAGTGGCAGCATTTAAAAAAAATCATCCTTCACTTTTTGCGTTTGTTAGATGAAAGGAAATTCAACTTTTCAATTTAATGTTGCTAAATCGTGTGATGAGCGGGGCAGCAGTCGGTCATCCATCACGTCGATTGTTTTTCTGCCACACTTTCTGCACACCGCGTGTAGCAAGCAAGCTTTCGTATGCAAATCGGCGACTCGCAGCTAATCATGTTGACTTTCATGCTGAGCGGAAATTTGCGTTCCTGCGCACCTGCAAGGAATGCAAGCGCGAGCGCGAAGGACGAGCGTCACTCGTGTGCGGACGGACGAACAACAGGCGAGGCAGCGGAAAAACACTTTTTAATTTAATCATAAATTTGCATGCATGCATTCGTGTTGCAATGACAACCAACTAAAGCAGCAGCTGCGGCGGCTGGCAGCGTCAGCTGTTGCAACAACAGGGGCAAAAATTAAAAAAAAAAAAAATTAAAAAACGTTAATAACACACACGGGCTGCACGAAGCTTTAATTTTATTTGCATTTCGTATGAATTTTCATTACTAAAACTTGCATTTGTAGTGAAAACACATTTTTGGAAAGTATTTGCGAGCGTGAGGAGAGAAACTCCAGTGTTGGCGAACAATAAAAACAACAACAACACAAACAACAACAACGGTCACAGCAACAACAACGGTGACAACAACAACAACAACGGTGACAACAACAACGGCGACGAGGATGACAATAACAGCTGCGGCAGCAGCAGCAACTAAATCGACAACCTCGACGACTACAGAAATAACAACAATTACAACAACTGATAACAACAACAACAACAACAACCGTACTTCTGCAGTGAGCATGCATAATTTTTTGTTTGTTTTGTTCTTTTGAGATTCTGTAAATCCCAAGCAGCCTTCAACTTCCTCAGGCCTCTTCACGACCCTCTCTCTCTCTCACACACACAGACACACACACACACACACACACACACACACACACACACACCTCGCGAAACCTCTCCACTTACCGTTACTCTTCGCATGCCGGAATGAAATGTAAAAACATTTTTTCCCTCTGTTGCATACATTAAATGAAAACCCACGTTTGCCACCAAAGATGTGAAAAAACAAAGCAACGACGAGAACTTCTTGTCATTCCATCAAAAGTGCAAAAATGCAAAAATGCAAAATCAGTGGTCGTCATCGTTGGCTGGTGACGTCGGTTGCAATAGCAAAATTCAGTTAGGTTAACACTCGCGGAATGGCGTGAGAGGCGAGAGGGCCACGAGCAGGATAGAAAAACATAATGAATGCTAAATCAATGAATGGAGAAAAGAAAAAGCAGCAGAAGAACTGAAAATATTTGACACAAGAAGGGAAAAAATTGTTGCAGGATGCAGGCATTGAAAACGTATGCGTCAGCACACGGATGTGTGCGGGTGTACGCGTGTGTGTGAATGTGTGTGAGTGTGTGTGTGTGTGTGTGTCCGAGTACCATGCATACTAATAAAATGATGAAAACTAATTCATGACCAGCCAGCGTTTGTTTTGCATGACGGATGGCCGGCTCGACGCATCACACTGATGGCGCCATCGCAAGCAACAACGTCATTATCGTCAACATCATCATCCGCAACGTCATGATCACCATCGCCATCACGGTCATCATCAGTGAAATATGCATGCCACAGAAGAAGAAGGAGTGACAAATGCAACCAGAAACATTCGTGTCACTCTGCGGTGTCATAAAATGAGTCACTCGTGGGTATGCAAATCGTTGGGTTCTTCAATCCCGCGAAGTCCGGGTTGCGGTATTTTTAGTGCACTCTTGTTCCACACTGTGGAGTGAGTGAGTGACTGAGTGCTCTGAGTACTCTGACTACTCGAAAGTACAGTAAATTCAAAACACGCTGTGCTTTTTAGCGCAGATTTTAAGGTTGCTGAGGGACGGGTTTCTGTGATATGATGAATTTTTCATGTGTTAAATATTTCTACACACAACTTTATACATTTCTACAGAAATTCAAGTCCAACAAATTTTTATAAAACCGACAATTTCGATTAATGCGCGATAATCGCTAAACTGGAAATGTCGATCGACTAAACCTGCTGGCTGTCCTTCGCTCGAGTTCAGAACTTTTAATTTTGACCATCGCAGTCGCCATACAGACGCTGCCACCCATGCAACTTCAAAACGTTCGAGATTCTCACGCTTTCAATTCGAATTTCTATAGTCAAAGCAAATCCTTGCAGAATTTTCCGACTTTGATGCCTCAACACTTCAACACACTCGACATGTGGACTCATTCGCGCTAGACGGACTCGTTTACACAGTCACAAAGTACGCACACACACGCACACACACACACAAAAGAAGGCAAACAACATTTGATTTCTTCACAGTGTTGCCAGACATTTCTAACAGCCGATTTAGAAGCTACAACGCAGCAAAATCTAAAGATTAAAAGCAAAAATAGGATTTTTCCTTTCAAAGAGAATTTAATTTTCCCTTGAAAATTTTCCTAACTTTTTCGTTCCTAACTTTTTAAATCCTTTTCGAAGCTTTTAAATCTTTCATAAGCTTTAATAAACTGCAAATTAACCATGTTTTTGTTTGAAAAACTCACCAATTTCATTGCAGGTTGTTGAGTTCGATAGCAAGAAAGGATTTTCCTTCCTATCAAAGCCAGCAACGTCCTCCTTAGCGAACTCTGCTGCAGGAAGGACCTCTTCTCTCATCTCGTCCTCCAGTGAGGATTCATCCGTCTCGTCTGAATGGACGCTGTTGCTGCGGGATTTTATACCAGCGATATATTGCTGCCCATTATTATCGAGATGATTAGTGCTGCTGATGCTGAAGTTGTTGTTGTTGTTGTTGTTGTTGTTGTTGTTGTTGTTGTTGTTAATGTTCTCCTTTATTGCACGTAATGCACTCGTCACTAAATTGGATCCGTCGTACTTCGTTACGTTTGCTGCTTCTTGCTGTTGATGCCATTGAGTTGTCATTGTTGTTGTTGCTGTTGCTGTTGCTGTTGTTGTTGTTGTTGTTGACACATCATCAACGTTGTTAACTGGCTGCAGTGGGTACGTCGTGCTTTTGTTGTCAGCAGCAACAATATTGAGTGCTGCAACATCAGCGACGGAATCATAGAATTCATCATCAGATTTAACTGTCGCCTGACGGCCAGGATTAGCAACAGTTGCTGTCGTTCTGCCGGCACGTTGTTGTTGTTGCCTCTCTTGCTGCAGCGACCTCTGCTGCCGTCGCTTGCGTTCGTAGTACTCGTAATTTAATGACTTCGCCGACGACGACGATGGCGACGGCGACGACGACGACGAGGATGTTGTTGCTGCTTCATCAAATCGCACTCCTTCAACGTCATCAATTGCAACACGTGCGTTGCTAGCATCGTCATCGTCACCATCATCATCATCATCATCATAATCACGACGGCCATCATCACCGCCACCACCATCACCATCACCACCACCATCACCATCATCGTCCTCATCTCGGATTATTGTGTCCGCGACCATAAACTGCACTTTTTTGCGTGCTGGCGGCAGCGGTATATAAAATGTTGCTGTTGGCGTGGCTGCTGTTGCTGACGATGCTACCGTTGTTGTTGTTGTTGTTGTTGCTGGTGTTGTTGTTATTGGTGCCCTGGATGATGACTCACTTGACTCCTTTCGGGAGCCGGCATGTGGCGAGCGACGGCTGTTGCGTTGCTGCGAACTGCTTTTGCAGGTCGTTGACGAGTTTGTTGCTGTCTCGAGTGTTGCCGCTGCTGCTGTTAATAGTGCAGCCGCTGCAGGTTGGCTCGCGGACTCCTTATCGGCCGACATCTGGCCTGCGGGACGCTTGAGTATGGATTTTATAGCCGGCGAAGTTGGTGCGCTAAGCAGCTGAATGCCGTGTGCCTCAGCAGCAGCGTCAGCGGCAGCGTCAGCAGCCGTCTTTTGTTGCTGCTTCGAACTTTTATCCGTCGCTGTCGTCGATGCAGCGACGGATTCGACTTCATCTTTCCTGGTGTTCCGTGGCGATCGCTTCGCTGTGTCCGGCGCGACCTGCAAGGGTTGCTTCTGTGCCGCTGCGCCGACACTTTCAGCCGACTGACGTCGTTTGTTGTCAACGAAGCCGCCATCTTCGTCCTCGTCGCCCGCTATGATTACACTTTCGTAGCGGCGGCCGTCCTCGCTCTGCTTGATTAATGATTTTTTGGTTATCCTGCTGGTCTCGCCCAAGCTGATGCGTTGGCCCGCAATGGCTGTGATGGTCGTGTAGCCCGTGCCGCTGCCGCGTGCCATGTGCGAGCCATCGTCGCCAACGTCATCCTCGCCGCTGTCAGTGGCAACGAGCGGCGCCGTATTCTCCTGCTTGCCGGTGTCATTGCTTGCCGTTGCCTCCTCGAGTTCCCGCCGCTGTGTGGCTTCGGCGGCCGAGCCACCCTCGTGATTAATTGTGCCGATCGGCGCGCTCTTCTGGTGCGGCGAGAGAGGCGGCAGTGGGGGCGGCACTCCTGCGTGCAGATTGGCATCCGCCGCGTCGAACTCAGCCTCGGCAGGCGCCACCAACCCATTTTGGTAGCGAAGTTTGTGGCTGGAGTGCGGCAAGCAGGTGGCGGCGTCCCTAGCGGCGGCACAGAGCGGCGGCAAAGCTGCTGTCGGTCTTGAGGGGTTGGGCGAGGACGGCGCCAACGACGCCGAGGACGAATTGGTTGAGATCAGGTCGTAAGGATTCACGCTGCAGCGCAGTATTGAGCGCCGCGCCGACGCACCGCTGCCGCTCGACCTCGCATCGAGTGCGGCACACAGAGTCTCCGGCTCCTCCTCCAGCCAGCAGTCGTTCAGCGAGCTGGCCGAGCTACCGGAGACGGAGGACGACAAGCTTTTCGCCTCCTTCGAGTCTCCTTTCTTCGCCGTCTTTATTTTCGCCGTTGGCTGCGGCAAGTGGGTGCGCGTGCGGCTGCGTCCTCGGGCCGGACTGCCGCGATCACGCGCTCCATCCAGCGGCATCGCCGACGACCTCGATGACAGCGGCGACGAACACGCAGCGGCATTGGCAAGCTTTGCCGCCCCGGCGACAGGTTCCGGCGACACCAACCGCGAGCGTCGCATCAGATCGTACGGATCCTTCTGCGGATCCAAAATGGAGGGACGCGACTTCTTGCCGGCGCTCGGGAGCCGCATGGTGGCCGCGCCGCTCGAGCGCGGCTTCAGCATCAGCGGCGGCGTGCAGCCGCTGGCTTGCAGACGCACGGTGCCGCCGATGGGCGCGAGCGGAAGACGCGATCCCTTGCACTTCTTGCAGACGCTGGCCTTCTTGAGCTCGCGCTTGGTGCCGCTCAGGTACTCGGGGCACGAGCAGATGACGATGGCCAGCTCCGAGGCGGCGATGGGGTGGGCGAACACGGCGGCACTCGGCACCAGGTAGCCGTGCTGCAGGGCCGTAACGGACGTGGCCTGGTAGTGGTAGAACGGCCGGCTGCCGCTCGGCATGCCGCGCACGGTGCCGTAAATCCACGGCTCCGCGTACTTCATCGAGCGCGAGAGCGCGCTGGGCGAGAACTCGTAGCTGCTGAGCTGCAACTGCTGCTGCTGATGAGGGTGCAGCGCTGCTGTTGCTGTTGGCAGATGCATTGTTGTTACCGTTGACTTTCTTGTTGCCGGTGATGATGTTGTCGATGAGGTGACAACATTATTTGTTTTGGACAAAAGCTGCTGTTGCTGCTGTTGTTGTTGTTGTTGCTGATGCTGATAGCATAGCAGAACCTGCTGCTGCTGCTGCTGCTCCGGCGGTGCGCGGTCGGCGTTTGCTTTTTCGCTTTTTGTAATTTTGAGCCGCTGACTCCAGGTTTTCTTTGATTTGTCGTACATCGGTGAAGTCTGAAAGGAGGGAGTGAGAGCGGAAATGAGAGGGAGAGATGAAATGAATGAGCGGGTAAAAAGAAATGAATTAATTACCGTTGTTTTAGTGCGCTCATAATATTAATTTTGATCTCGATCTCGACCTCTCCATGCGCGAGATTGCTGTGCGCTGAGGGCCGCCGTGTACTGAAAAGAAGGAGGGGAAGGAAGAGTTAAAACTTAATAAAAAATTGGAAAACTTGCTAACAAGATAACTTTTAAATGTACTCAAATAAGCGTTTCGATCTACGCAGGCAATCGATTTACCTGCGATGTCTTCAGTCTCCTCTTTATAATCCGGAAACCCTCAACGACCCACATAACACGCTATTAATTTAATGGACCCCCCGCCCCACCCCTTTATTACCGACCATATCAACTTTTTCATCTCACTTTCAATCCCAAAATAGTTCATCGATTTCTTCCGTCTACGACATGAAATCTCATTGTGGAGCTTCACGTGCGGTGCAGGTTAACCGCACGAATATCACGTTTGGTCTGCGATGAAACGAAGTGAAAAGTTGCTTCATCGAAACTTGCGATTTCCTTCAGTCGGGCGGTCGTCTGTCTGCTTGTCTGGGGTCTGACTGTCGGTCTGACTGTCGGTCTGACTGTCGGTCTGACTGCCGGTCTGACTGTCGGCCTGACTGTCGGTTTGACTGCCGGTCTCACTGTCGGCCTGACTGTCGCTCATATTCTTGTCGTACTCGTAATTAAGCTGCGCTGATGTAACTTGGTCTTCGCCTTTTTTGTCCCGCATTGTTGTTCGGCATAACAAGCAACAAGTCACCGGCAACATATACGAAATTAGGTCTCCCTCTGCTGCCGAGTAACTTCTCAACTAATTAAATTTCAGTTCCATCCAAATACTCAGACAACAAGCACGACATCCGAAACGAAAAAGTCGAGGAAAATTGCGGGAAACATGAAAAGTTCTGGAAAAACAGAACCATTTTAAAACAAATGTAAACAAATTATAATAAATCAACTTATTCTGGAGACTCTACGGAGGCTCTGAGCTGAAACTCTGCGAGGCAGGAGCCGAAAAACTGACAAAGTGGGCGAGAAAAGATGACATCAACAACTTTAGTTGATTAGAAAGGGAGATTTTCGGGGTTATAGAGGGGTCACGGTGCACCTACTTGTTCCAGAATGTGGTGTGCCAGCTCAGAGGCGTCACTG